>VZRU01017420.1:0-42914 GCA_013398155.1 Pedionomus torquatus
CGTGGGCGAGCGTGGGCCTCGGATGCGGGAAGGGTCGTGCGGTGTATTACAGGCAGCTCGGGCTGCGGTGGTGCCTCGGCGGAGCTAACCTTCGCAGGTGGTTTTTATAGCGACTCTTTCAGAAAAAGAAGCCGTCTTGTGCCGTTCTACAGATCCGAAGCGGTTTAAAGCTTGATTTAAAAAAAAACTGTTGTATTGATTTGGTGATTATTTGTCCCTTCAAGTACTATATGCACTTTTAGGCCTGAGTTCTCTAGTAGTTCTGAGAGTGAAGTTCGTGGACAGGAAGAAGAGGCAGTGGTGAGGTCTTTACAGCATGCTCTCCTTTGTCAAACCAAAACACTTGATGATACTATCGTTTTTCCAGTCAATTTTCCTCGGTATGTGGAACTGGCCTGTGAGGCTGTGGTGCCTCTGCTGCCAGGGCCTCAGGTGCTGAGAAGTGGGATCTCGCCGAGGCTGCCAGGCTGGCTCTTCTGCAGCAGAGCTCAGTTCCCTCCACTTAAACTCTTACATGTTCTCTATCAATAACATCTCTAGAAGTAGCAGTTTGAGCCTTAGTGCTCCCTCTTCTATAACCTGAGTTCAGATGACTGGTGTATATGTATAGTTTCTGGCAGTGTTTCTGAGATTGCTCCGTTATTCCAATCAAAGCAGCTCCCATGGGAAAGGTTTGCTGTGCTCAACTGCTCTTCTCATTTTTTAATCCAGGAGAGGGAGCAATAGGAAGAGAGACCAAAGCTGCTGCTTTAGCTAACACCATAGCAACGTCAAGCACTGAGTCCATAGCTTGGCTTTGTACTGAAGTCCTGACTTCACGCTTGATTAAGCTGACGCAGCCTCTCCTATTTATCTGTGTGTTGATGGCTTATTTGCATTCTTTCTATCAAGGTACTGATACATGTTGCAAATATCTATATTGTGCGTGAATCAAATGAACAAAATAAGTTGAGTTTATCAGGTTTTGTGATGCCAAGTGTTTTGGCAGTATTTAATCTGGGTCATTTAGCCTAGTTTGTCCAATTTTTGTCCCAGCGTACGTCAGCTCCGTAGTAGTACAGCTACACTGGCAAATCTGCTTAGCGATTCCTGTGTGGAATGGATAAAGGAATTTATTTGCCTTAAAAAGAAAAAAAAAAAAAAGGCAAACGAACATAATTCAAACAATTCAGGACTGACAAAGCTAAAGCATGTTAAGGGCATTGTTCAAATGCCTCTTCAACACTGACAGGTATTGGAACCACCTCTCTAGAAAGCCTGTTCTAGTGTTTGACCATGCTCTCAGTGAAGAATGCTTCCTAATGTCCAGTCTAACTCTCCTCTGGCTCAGCTTTGAACGATTCCCATGTGACCTCTTACTGGATCCCAGGGAGAAGAGCTCAGCACCTCCTGCTCCATGTACCCCCAGGAAGCTGCAGAGGTAATGAGGTTGCCCCTCAGTCTCCTGTACTCGAAAGCAGACAAGCCCAGAGTTCTTAACCACTCCTCATAGGACAGTCCTTCCAGGCCTTTCACCAGCTTGGTTGCCCTCCTCTTGACACATTCAAAGACTTCTTAAATGGTGGGGTCTAGAACTGCACACAGTTCTTCAAAACGAGACCACACCAACACTGAACACTGGGATAATCACCTCTTTTGGCTGGCTGGTTACATGTGCTTGATACACCCCAGGATGTGGAGATTGCCTTCTTGGCTGCCAGATAGGCATTTGTCTTCCATTTGCGATATGACATTGCCTAGCATTGTCATATCTCAAATGTGGTATCGCAGATGTGGTAAACAAAATAAACGTCTCTTGAATTATTCCTAAATTTGCATTTCTTTAATTTTTGTATGGCTAGAATCAGAGAATGATGAGTTGGAAGGGATCATGTAGTTCCAGCCCCTGACATAACAGCTCTGTTAACAGTTGTAACTTGAGAGGTTGTTTGGCCTTGAGAGGTTCCCAGTGCCTGTCCAATGGAATGGTAGATTGCTTAGAATCACGAAATACAGCAGAAATTAACTTAGCAAAGCTAACAAAAAACAGTTTTTCGTTTGGTTTCTGAATTGGATTGGCTTAATTTTCAGGCAGATAGTCACCAGCGCCAGCTCAATGCAGAGGTCATCTCAGAGCAACTTCAGATGGCTGCTTCTGGCAGCTGTGAATCATTCACTTCACTCTGACTTGAGGTGTATCCTTGGCTCTTTTTCTTTCTTCTCCATCCTCAAAAGTTTCTTCTCGTGCTTACTGATCTCACTGTTTTGCTCTGAGTTGTTCTGACTTACAGTTACTTCCTTGCTTTCCTGTTGCTCTGCCATTGCTACATCCACTTCTCTTCCTCACCTCATTGGTTTTAGTTTCCTGACACTCTGAGCTCTCCTCCGTTTCTCCTTCACTTTTTCATGTATTTCAGGGAACTTCATTCACAGAATTCTCATTAGATCTTGGCCTCCATCCTTATCCTTTCCTTTCTTTCCTTCCCCAATTTATGCTTAGCAACTCCTATTTCTTCCTCTCTACTCTTTCCTGTGGCTCCCCATCTCACCCTGATCTATAGCTGTAGCCTTGCCTGTGCTGATTAGTCGTCTCAGTCAGTACCATGACAGTATTCATTTTTAATCCCTGTTCTCCCAAGTCTCTTTCTTCTCCAGTTCTTTCACCACGTCCAATGACTTTTCCTTCCTCAGGCTTTAAATGCCATTTTCCCTTTGTGAATCAGTCTTTGTCTCTGTTTTGTGTCTGGATGTCCTTTTTAGGCTGTGGTCGGTGAACAAAAAGTTCTTTCAGGGGAGCGCTGGGTTTTGCATTGTTATTTTTACATGTCTCAAGTTCCTTGATCCAGTTTATTGCATAGCCCACATGAACAGTTGTGCTGGCATGATGGGAGAGGAATTGGGATATGAAGCATGTGTGTTATCCCTGATGTTGGACAACATGTCAGTGAGACCAGTCTCCTCCCTTAAATAGTTTGAACTCACATCTTTCCAGCTTATAAGGCTGTTTGCAATTTGTCTCTTCCTCTGCAGTATCATCTGCAGGCTGCAGCTCAGTTTGTTCCTTTCACTCCAAGTCTTTTATCTGTTTGCATTCAGAGCAAATGAAGCTCTGCTTTCATGATATCAAGGCATCAGGTGGATGGAGTTAGAGAAAGCTGTTGTGTGGGATTTGTCTGGTTTTGAAGTGCTTTTATCCAGTGGTGTTTCTCATACCAAGAATGGAGACTTCTTGATAGCAGTCTTTATTCCTATTTATCATTCGTCTGTTAGTTCCCTCTCATCTTGAACTTACTTTACTTTTATAGGCTGAGATACTGTGGGTTTTTTTCTTCTTAGTGCTGAAATGGATTTCTATGTCCTGGTCAAAGACTCTTCCATTAAAACCGAAAACAAAAAAAAGTGGTGGATGTGTCTGGATGCTTTGTAGCTGGTAGTCTGTCCTTGTTCTGTGTCTTGTGCTGAAGATGAGTAAAAGCTTTATGAAGATTACTTGAAGGACTCAATTTCTGCCTAGCTTTTGTCAGCTAACAATGGCACCATAATCTGTATCAGGTTTTATTTTGCACTATCAAAAAGTCGTAGTTCTTAAACTGGAGATGTAATTTCCTGGTACCCTTCATTTATGTGGTTTTATTGCACATCATCTTTTCATCTAACCCTCGACTATTCATAAAGCTAATAATGCCCTTTCCCCACCATAAACATCTTTCTGTCCTGTTAGTCTTGGACTCAATATTTGAAATATTAAAAGGAGGGATAGCATCTGTATTTCAGGATGCTAAATCATCAGTAGGATCAAATCTCAATTATATTGGATGGCTACTCGTGCTGTGTGTGTAAAATGGTGCTGGCCCTGCATGTGCTACCCTGGATCTGGGAACCATTGCTGGCCTTTGCATACTCCAGCTGGCTTTGTGTTGATGGAGCCTGTGAGAGTATCTGTATTAAGTGTCTCCTTTTGGGCTGTATTTTCTGTTAGGATCAGTGGCTAAGCTAATTTTGGACCCATTGTACATGGTACTGTATCCAAATAAGTCTATAATGAGCTGTGCTGCTGCTGAGGATGGTACCAGAAAATGCTCAGGCCCATTAGCACTGTGCTAGCATCTGAATTTTTCCTTTGTTGGGATATTGCCCCCCTCATAACTCCAGAGGGTGAAGGGTTGACTGCAGTGCAAGAGCTCCATGCGCTACTCCAGCAACGATTCTTTGAAGTCAGAATGCCTAAATCATCCCTTTCTTTCGGCAGAGTACTTAAGTCTGTGCCTGCTGTTCATGTTTAGCTGAACTGGGAATAACCTTAATCATTGAAGCATTCCTAAAGCAGACTGGCAATTAAATTCAACTAATCTATGGTCTCCCATTCTGTGTATGCACAAATGATGTGATTCTTCACTAATAAGCTTCTAATGCTTTATTGAAGTGACGGTTTCTTTTAAATATACCAGTTTATACTATATGCATTGTAAATCAGTTGTTAGATAAAGCAAGGCTTTCCAGTCCTGTTCCAGATGACACTCATGTAGTAGTGGATTAGTAATGTGATAATTGAATTTGGAAGAGGGCTTGTTAATTGAAATACAGTGCTGAAAAAAGTAACTTCTAGAAGTTTGTTTAGGTATCTCCTCTACATACTAAGCAGAGCAATGATTGAATAGACTTAATTACAGATAGATATGTGTTTTGGGGACACCAAGATAGATCATACTTGTTTGGAATGTTTAATAAGTGTCCCATGTAACTCTGGATGTTCAGTTGCAGGGCCAGCGCTGCCTCCAGGCTATAAAAGCAGCTGTAGCTCAGAAAGTCCTGACAGTGATGATGACTCGGAATCTCTTCCTCCAACTGGTAACACAAACAGAGATTCTGAAGAGGAGACAGAAGGAGATCCAGCACCCAAGTGAGTATGTTCTTAGGCTATTTGTGTATTTCAATTGTATTGCAAATGAAACGTGTCTACATAAACTACGACAACGGGACAGTATTATATCAATAAAAAGGTAAATCCTGTACCTAAGTGAAACTTGATGACACGTTCTGCATGTTCTTTGCAGTCAAGAATATTTAGCTGACCCATTTGACACCCTACAGTGGAGTTAAGTCATTTAAGGCAATCAGATCTCTGTAAGTACCTGTTTTATTTTAGTTCTGCAATTGAAGTAATAAAGTCCTTAATGTTTTTCTTTTTTATACTAAGGATAGACACCACGTATCATGTATGTAAGTATTGGGTACTTGAGTTTTGCCATGTTTCTGGTGTACTACCTCTCATTGAGACATCATAAGAAATATTTATAGGCATGAATTTATACATTCAGTTAAGCCACCTCTAATGAAAAAAATCAAATTATTTAGCAAACAACAGGAGTCTGCACATACTGTGATTTGGTGGGGTTGATAATTCACAGTTGCTGTGTTAAGACGTTTGTGCTAGAACTTGAATAAAGGACTTGAAGGGCATTATGCCATATTAAACAGTGGTAGGGTAATTGTTGCTCACTTTTCTCCTGTTGTCGTCTTCAACAGTTTTTCAGTTCACTAAAGTTGAACTGGGAAATATACTAGTCAAAATGCAGACAGTTTCAAAAAAAAAAAAGAGGAACATGGAGAAAGAAGTGTGCTGAATTTAAAATTAATTTTTGACTAGAAAATGGTATTTCAACATTTTACTACTCTTCTTTCTACAGCAGAAGCATTCTTAATGTTTTTTTTTAAATGTCAGAGCATTTTTGGAGTGAAGCTTATGCTCCCAATTTTTTAATTGCTTCGAATTATTTTGGATCCTTTTGCACTGTTTCCTTGGTAACAGCAGGATATTTAGTACATAAGACTGTCTGAAATAATTTTATGTATTTAGTTCCTTCTTAAAATATGGATAATTGCTATGTGCGTCAAGGTAATTATTAGGTAAAATCTTTGTATTTTCAGAAAGCCAAAAAGAATTCAGGAAGATGATGATGATGATGATGGCTTTTTTGGGCCCGCTCTTCCTCCTGGATTTAAAAAGCAGGATGATTCTCCAGAGAGGTAATTAAAATGGAAGTAGATTCAGATTCTTTTCCTTAAAACACTATTATTTTAGATAAAATATTTTGTGGCACTATTACAGAACACTTCAGTTACGCACTTCAGATTCAGATGATTAGAATTGCTTCCTCCACGTTCTCAGAACAGGAACAGCATTCTCTTGAAACAGAACACATGGTCTTCCTGGTCCTAGTTGGAAGGTTGGAGAGAAAAAGAAAAAATGTGAGCTGAGATATATTTTGGATGTCAGATTTCTTCCATTTCTTATGATGGGTCTCAGATTCGTGCAGAAGAGACAAATGGCAGGTACAAGGGCCCATAGTTCTGTAGTTTATTGTGGGCTGTGAAGGGAGTAGAGCAGTTGGCTTTTGTGTGGTGCAGTACAATACAGACTATTGGAATTGCTGTTTGGTAGTGGACCAAAGATTAGTTTTCTACATGGAGACACCGAAATAATAGTCAGAACAGTGTAGGTTTCTGAAAAGCAAGCTGTCGGGTCTAAGCAAATAAGCATTATTTATAGCCCCTATCAGGAATCTTTCCATTTGATTGCACACAATTATAAAATTCTTGCCAAAAAAACCTATTTATGGGTTTTTTATGCAGAATTTAATCATATCTCACAGCCTTCTAGTCTTTACATCAATCTGTGTATGTCATTCTATACTTTGGAATTATAATCCATAGTGGAACTGGTTCTTCCGAGGGGAATGCTTATTGATGAAAAGTACAAGAGAGTCTCGTGATCACTATTATCTTCCTTAGAGCAATAGGGAGCTGGTAGATAAAATAAATCAATACTTACCTGTCAGATATAAGTTTTCAGTTCTAGGGAGATGACTCATTTTGTTGTCTAGTTGCATATGCAGTATACCATCTCAAAGGAAATTTCAAAGTTGGATTTTTTTTACTTTGGGTAAATTTTTATGGTGCTTGGCAACAGCCAGGAAAACAAGAATTTATGTAACTTAAGTTTATTTGGAAGTATCCTCTTCGTCTGTCTGGTTACAATTTGCTATAATCTACAAGCTCTTTTATAATTGTGGGTATAATGCTCAGTGGGCTCATTTGGTGTTTTGATGGTCCCAAGAGTAACATCTTTTTCTTATGTTTCATATACATCATGTGTTATTTTAATTACAAAATTTATGCAGTCACTAAAAATAACGTGATCTCTAATAAAACAAATAAATGCTTGTGGCTTTTACCATCAGCGGAGGTAGCTTTCTTCATTTTGGACATGAATACTCCTGTTATGATTTGAGAAAACCCATAACAATTTTTTGTCGTTCAGACAATTGTTCTATCACCTGCTGACCCCTACCCACCCAGGAAAGGGGAATCAGGTAATGCAAAGAAACATGAGGGTTGAAATATAAGTAGATTTTATAGAATACAAGTAAATAATTAACAGTAATGCTAAAGAACCAGTATTAATCCTAATACTGATATAAGATACTCAAGAATTATAGTCGGCCACTTATATCAGCAGGAAGCTCTGCACTCCCAGCAGTGGACAGCAAACGTCAGACACTGTGAGCGTATTGGCTTCAGGAGGACAGGAAGGCCTCAGGAGTCTGGCACCAGGGCAAGGAGTTCTCTGGACTGTGGCCATCAAGGGAGAGAGAGCTATGCAGCAAACTTTTCTAATTTATATTGAATGTGACATTCATGGTGTAAAATAATCCTGTTGGCCAGCTTGGGTCAAATGCCCAGGCCTTGCTCCTTTTCATCCTTGCACCTGGCAAGGCTCAAAAATACCAAGACCTTGAATCTCACAGAGCCTGGCTGGCCATAAAGTAAATATTTTCATGAATACACTAGAGTCTTCTAAAAGTGCAATTTTCCCCAGCATTAGAAGAAAAATTAGTCCTGTGTCTCTCAACTCAGGACAACTCCTCTGGTAAAATATTATGTCAAAGTGTATAAAGGAAGAAGAGGCAACTTGTGGTTTGAAGGTTAGAGAGACGAGCAGTAACTCACGTAGTCACCCTTCATACAATCTTAGTCTTTTGTATGTTCACCCAGCTTTTATTTCTACTTAGCAATTTATGGTCAATAACCTGCATTTACATTCAGAGAGCAAGAATCTACTCTGTGTCTGTGACAGAGAAATTAAAGTAGCAAAAGGCACTTGATAGTTTTTTGGGGTTTGCTTTTTTTTTTGTTGTTCTAGCTCACCATACAACTACTCCAAAGCACACACCGAGAAAGCAGATTGAGAGGAGCTGTTTTCCACTCAGCCCGATTCCCTGAATAGGTGGGAAAGGTGTGATGCGTGGGAAGAGCCTTGTCTATCTTCCACCCCCGTACACCTGGCAGTCTGGTTGTGCTGACACACTGTGCAGGGTGTAGACACAATGCTGTTAACCGCCTCCCTGCTGCATTGCCCTGAGCGTTGAGCAGATTGGCAGCTGACAATCTAGCCATGAATAATGAAACAGATGCAGGCTGTTTGTTTCAACGTATGGGCATGCTGTGGATTAGCTCTGTGTGACATACTCTTTCTTTTAGAAAAGCTTTTGTTCTGTTGCATATTTTCCAGACTTGTCAAAGCAACATATTTGTGATTAGGAGCTGCTCATGTGGCGATTTGAAGCTTGTTAAAAATTGTTTGAATTTTTCCAGCATTAGATGTATATATACGAACAGATTTCCTTCACTTTTGGAAAGAATATTGCTGTTTATCAATGTTAGACAGAAGTGCAGCACTGGTAAATTCTAAAGCATTTACACATCACGGTAAAGAGCAAAGGTTATCTTAAAAAAAATTTATGTTATACATCAGAAGAATGCTGAAATGCCTGTCTTGAAACCTGCATTAGCAAGGACTCCAAGTCCAAGAAAGCATTCTTTGCCATATATGAAATCCAGTGTTCCTTAAATGAAACCTTAATTCATGATAAGGTTGGGGTGTTTTTTAGAATGTGTATAGATAAGTACTAAAGCTGCCAACAGCAGTGAAATGTGTTTAACAGAGTTTTATTTAGATTCACTTCACCTGTTCGGAGAGCCTCTGGACATCCAGGAAACTGTTAAGAATCACATTGACTGTGTGCTGCTGAGGAAAGACCTGAGCAACACGGTTATTCATGTGCAGAAAAAAAGTGTAGAAATGGAAAGTGTGGGAGGGATGAATATGGGAACCAATTTTCTGTCGCTTGGAAGAGCCTTTGGGCTGTGGCATAAGCAAGGCAGTGTATTTGAGATCTGCTCTTTTTCACAAGTTGCACAGATACAGCCCACAACATAGATGTCCTTACATATTTTAGGAGGCTTTTTTATAACTTGATTTAACTGTCTCTCCATGCAAAATAAAGCTCCTTGTATACCAAAATAAAAAGATTATTTTGGCCCTATCTGTATAGGTTTAAATTCAGTCTCTGTAACTCACATTGGGAATTTCAAATACGGCTTTAACAAGAAAATAATCAGAGCAGAACAGAGGAAAAGAAAAGCTGTTTCTTTTTTGCAGCAGCTAGGTGGGAGTGAAACTTCAAATTTAGCCCAGACCTTGTGCCTCTGAAACCGCACCAGTGCCTATGTCCTGGCTTGAGCTCACGTTTGTTGCTTGTATTTTTTTATCTGTGGTTGGCTTTCTGGCAGGACTTTCTGCTTTTCCCCCTTTTCAAATCCTGACAATAATATCACTACAGCAGGGCTGTGGTGATTAGATTATGTGGGATTTAGTAGAAGACCGTAATTAGCATAATTCAATTCATGTTGTGTTACGTTTGATTGCCCTGAAGCTCAGAAACTGAAGATCATAATAAACAAAGTCTCTGCTGATACATTTTGAGCATACTGTCACTTGGATATTTTTTCCAAGGTAATTATTGCTTGGGGTTTTAATTAGCTTTTATAAGCTTTAAAGAATGTGATGGTGGACTATTAAAAGGAACTCGTACACAGAAGTCTTTTCAGTACTGAAAGCACAGCTTTTAACATGCTTCAAACTGTTTTCACACCGAAAAGAGATCCTCACCTTTCTTTCTGTGCTCCTGGAGACAATTGAATTACACTGTTGGCAGAGTTGCTATGTAAAAACAAATTCGTGAAGTTACCTGGGATCACAAAGCTTTTATTCTCTCATCCCACTCCAAGGGAAAATAAACTTGAAACCAGAGGAGATCACTGATTCTGTTTATTGAAGGACAATGAAATGGTGGTGCAAGGCAAGAACAAGCAAAACTGGCTTTGTTGCTAGAGAGAGAGTGGCATATATTTCACAGAATCACGGAATTGTCAGAGTTGGAAGGGACCTCTAGAAATCATCTAGTCCAGCTCCCCTGCTAAAGCAGGATTGCCTAGAGCACATCCCTCAGGGCTGCATCCAGGTGGGTCTTGAAAGTCTCCAGAGAAGAGACTGCACCTTCCTGGGCAGCCTGTTCCAGTCACCCTTGCCATAAAGAATTTTCTTCTCATATTCGAATGGAACTTCCTGTGTTCCAGCTTGTGCCCATTGCCCCTCGTCCTGTCACTGGGAACACATTTGACCACCTACCTTTCATTGCTCTCAAATCTGGTGAAGGAAGCTAGGGGAGAAAAAAGTGGATTTCCTTGACTCTGAGCTGCAACTTTCCTGATTTTCTTGCATCCAGCTCTCTGCAGAGGTCCTCCTGGAAAACCAAGCAACTCTTCTTACTTAGTTATTTCTATGGTATGTGCATAGGGGGCACACTTGGCCTGGGAGGAAGGAGAATTGCACTTCTCATCAACATTAGATTTTTATTTTAATACTAATCTGTTACTTTTTTTGTTCCTGCTGCCAACAGTGGAAGGCTGTCATTTAATGTACTGTCCATCTTGGTTATTTCTTTTTTTCACCTCAAAACCAGTATTTTCTCTCTCTTTCTACCTACCCCCCACCTCTCCGCTTAAGGCCCATTATAGGTCCTGCACTACCACCTGGCTTTAGGAAACCTTCACAGGACACCGGGAGTAGCAGATGTTCCATAGGACCGTCTGTTTCATCAGAATTCCGCGCTCAGGTTTGTGAAAGCAGAAGCCTTTTGTTTTAGTACAAGCTATCTGAAATGCTTAAACAAGTAGGAGCCTGAGAAAGTCTACTAGACATACTTTTTAGCATGACAGTTTAATTTTAGACCAGAAAGTGTCTGGTATATTTTTGCCTGAGTCAAATACTGTAGCATAAATAAGCCTTAAAAAAGCAAAAGGCTGGTCTTGTTTGTTGTGATTTTGCTGTTAGACAGATGATGCACTCACTCAACACAGGAGATCTAGGCACCCTAAACTGCAGTCGCTGTTCCTAACGGTTTTCCATTCTTTTTTTTGGTGTGACACCCTTCACAAGTGAACATCTTGGCAAAGTTCAAATTTTGAAAGCCATTAAAGAAGTAATGCAACCTGGTTGAATGAAAATAATTACCTATAATTCAAGCTTTTACTCCGTTGCTGATGGGGGAGCAAACAATCAAGTATTTCATGCATCTTCACCTCTTGAAAAAATGTTTATTAGTGGATGCGTTAAATAGGTTTATCCAGAAGAATGCAATCAAGAGTGACGCTACAGTGTCACTAACTGTTCTTATCAATAGCAAGATGATACCTGTAACTGTGGGAGTAAGGTGGAGAAGGACAGTGACACTGAAACAGTTTTTTGGTTTGTGTTTTCTGACTGCTCTGGGTAAAATTTAGGTAGAAGTCCTATAGTCTAATCCCTAGCTGCAAAATAATGCATGCACTACTAAAGAACATTCAGGAATAAGATGTGTGACAAAGTACAGTTTGCATGGGGAAGATTCAGCTCCCTCAACAGGGGCCTCTAGTACCATTCTGAGGCATCTGAATGGTCTACAGCAGGCTGGCAGACAGGGAGTAGCACCCTAGAGAAGCATCCTTCTTGAGAAATACCTGTTAAGCCAGGCAGGGTACCCTAAGACATCAAAAATAGTACCGGATACCAGTGTTTAGGCAACTGAATCTCTGTCATGCTATAATAAACAAAATATTAATTCTTTGTGAGAATTAACTTGTGTTTCCACAGTTACCATTTTTTTTGTAAAATATATATATATTTTTAAGTTTAATTCCCAGACGCTATGGGACACTCTAGGAAGAAATTGAGGCAGTGGCTGCTCTGGAGCTTCCCTTTTATGATTAGTAGTCATGAAGTACATCTGTCTCCAGCCTCCTACAGCGAGAGTTGTCATAATCCATCATGAAGAATGATTGTCTGACATTTTTAAGATACTCATCGTCTTACAACTCCAAATAATGATTTAGCAATTTATCATAATGACAAATCTCATGAGGCAGGGATGTCAAAACTGGTCTCCTTAGATATTTTACAAACAAAAAAAGCCTCGTTTCTCCTGAAGATATTTTCTAGCATCAGCTTTGTTACATCTATTACAGAACTTAGGTTTTTTTTTCTCTTCCTATTCATACTTTTTTTACCTTTGAATGTATTGAGTAATTTTTTATTTATTTTGTTTTAATTTATTTATTTTGTATTCTAGTACAGTTTTAGAGGCAGCTTATTTCCTGCTGACTCTTCACTTTATATTGATTTTTTCCCCTTCAAACTTGAAGGCAGTATTTTTTAATGTTTATTTAATTTCATCTTGTTTGAGGCAGGTGATGATGGAGTGAATTGAACTTAAGACTAATGAGAAAGGAAATGAGACGTGCTTCTTCAATTAAAACTCAGTGTGAAATTTGTCTTTCACCCTCAACTATTTTACAATGCAATTTATCATGGAAGTCTTATATTTTTGCATTTTTCATTTGTTTGTACGCAGAGGGAGGGAAGTGTTCACTACTTTGCTTTCTGAAGATGGTTATTCCTTTTCTCCACCAGCTCCTTCTTTAAAAGAGAGAGAAAGAGAGAATGTAGTCACTCAGTTCTCTAAAAGTTGAAGCACAATGGTGGATAATTAGTGAAAGCTTGACTATGTAAATGTTTTTGAGAAAAAAATATGAGGGAAAGTGGTGTTAACCTACTCACAGTGTTAGTGTTTATAAATGACCAGTGATTTCACACTCTCTGTCTTTCAGACCCTTATCATGCAACTGGTCCTACAGCCATTAAATTTGCTAAGCCTTTTCTTGTGGTCTCTGCAGCCACACGTAGCTGTGTCTCTTGCTACCTGAAGCTTGCCATCCCTGCTGGGTATACCTTTGTTGACTCCTAAAGGCAGATGGGGCCAGCTAGCTTGGAGCAGTGGCAGTAAAGTACTGCACTTTCTTTAGCAAATGGCACATGTAAGAATAAAGTGACTTCTTTCACACTTGCTGTCTTCCTTAGCCCAAATCCCTCTACAGCACCTCACTGCTCATAGCCTGAAGTATTAGGCTTGAACTCAGCATAGTACGATACCTTTTCTCTTTTCCCCCCTTTTCACTTGTCCTCCATTCCCCATGCTCCCCTGTAGGTGACTCTTCTAGTGAAGTTCTGTGTTCCATTCTTCTATTCTGCACTGAGTCACCTCTGCCTCGGGCAATTTGTTATGTATAGAAGGATCCTGATACTGTTTTTCCACTGCTCGTCGCTCTTGAGCCCTTATCATCTCTAGTGGTGTCATGTCTTGGTTCTAAGATGTCCACCTGGTAACCAAAGTTTGGCATGACAAAAACCAAGCAGTTCCCCCCTGCCTTCTTCATCCTTCATGGGAAACTTCTTGACACTGCTTTATATTCTCACATAATGCTCTGTGTTTCCTGAGCATGCAGCCTTGTTGTCATCCTACTCCCATTGCCTTATCATCCACATTCAGGCTGTAGCTAAATCTTTTCACTATTGTAGATATTGTGCACCTTGGCTTTGCTTCCAGGTCGTTTTGATGTCACCATTTCCTGTCTAGTTCTTGCTCCATCCACATTTCTACTGTAGTAACTTGGAGGAACCTGTGAGCCTTCCATACAACCCTTGGCATCCACAAAGATTCTTATTAACTTAGTTTTCTTTGAGCTGTTCTCCAAATAATTGCTTAGAATGCAGCATCAAAAGGGATCAAAGAAGGGAATGACAGAGCTGTGTGATCAGACTGGCAGATACTCTATAGCTGGGGGTGTAGTACCACGCAGGCCACTGTCCCCTGCCTTGCATGGTAATTTTTCCAGCATCCGTCCAGAATCTGAGCTCCAGAGGGTTCTTCTTGCAGGGTGAAATTGCAGTCCTTGTTCTGGAGGTGTGTCCAAACGTTGGTGTTGACAGCAAAGCCCATAGTATCAAAGATAGATGCTTGGGTGCTTCCAGTTTACCTACGGCTGTGTGCAGAGCAATGTAAAGATACACGGTTTATCAGCACTCTGTTTACCAGCACTTTTGCCTCAAACCAGAGATGGTGCTTTTGGAAACATGGAGACTAAGCATCCATTCTAGCATTAGTTAAACTGCTAGAACAGGTCTAATCTGGAATTCTAAGCCGGGTTCTTGTTGTCTGGCTGGCAGATGCATTGTGTTAGGTTTATATGCTCTTCCAGACAAAATCATTCTAATCTTCTGAAGCCACAGTGTTTCTTGATGGTCTTAGCACTATGGTTGACAGAAATGTTTTATTTTCGGAAGGTAACAGATAGCAGTGAGGAAGATGACGATTTTATAGGCCCAATGCCTGCAAAAGGACCAGTGGAGTCTGATGTGACTAAAGAATTTGAACGCAGAGCTCAGAGAATGAAGGAAAAACTTACTTCAGGAGACAGCGTAAGTTGGTTTTCTTAATTTCTCATGTTTTGTTGCCAGACTGGATTTGTGTTTTTCTTTGCCTGTTTCTGTGTTAATTCATTTGCAGTTCTGGTTGGGATGTTAAGTGTTTGCAATTGTTAAAGCAGAGAAAAGTCCACGATTTCTGCTGGAAGTCAACAGGTTCAGACAGTAATTTTTTATTAAGCTTTTTTTACTCTCTCT
Organism: Pedionomus torquatus; assembly: GCA_013398155.1. Classification (NCBI taxonomy): domain Eukaryota; kingdom Metazoa; phylum Chordata; class Aves; order Charadriiformes; family Pedionomidae; genus Pedionomus; species Pedionomus torquatus. Next base: position 14,879 of record VZRU01017420.1, read on the forward strand.
TCCCCACTATTTCATTTGTAAAGGATGAGCCCAAGCAAGTTACCAGGGAATCGTGGATGACAGAGCTTCCACCTGAATTGAAAAGCTTTGGATTTGGCCCAAGAACATTCAAGAGAAGAGCTGATGACAAATCAGGCGATAGATCTATTTGGACAGATACTCCAGCTGACAGAGAGAGAAAAGCCAAAGTGAGCATTTATTCATTCATGTACACCTGCAGGCAGCATGTATGTTGTTGATATTGTGTGGAAACAAAGTAAAGATAACCCATGCTGTTCAATCAAGGGTTTTTTTCCAGATTTTTCTTTGTTAAAAAACCTTATTCTTTCAGGCTTAGAGGTAAAGGCAAGGAAATAACGATTTTAAAGTAACACTGTTATTCATACATTGCCTCTCCCTTCTGCAGTAGTCAAGTACTCTGTATCAGCTCATTGAACTTCCAATTACAGCGTGTCCAGTTTCTTGTTCTATCAAGCTGAGCAAAAAATATCAGGTGGCCTTTATCGTGGCTTCTACTCTTCAGATTTAATTAAAGTAAATATAGATTTCCTTGCTTTTTACTTCAGACATTGTGAGTACTATAGCATGTTATTTGCTTCTACTCAACAGGAAAGAGAAGAGGCAAAAAAGTCAACCAGTAAGGATAATGAAGAAATCGTATTATCTGGGAGAGACAGGAGACTTGTTGAGCAGGTGACTTCATACAATGTAAGTGTAATAGCAAAATACTTCTTCCTCCCGCATTTCCTTTAATTCTTCACTCTTTTCTTTTGGTTTTCATTTCTCACACTGCTGGTTTCCATGGTGATGCCACTACAGTCTTCTCTTTTAGTGCCCAAGCCTACTGCCGTTTAAGTCATTAGAACATTTACCATTGACTTCAACAAGAGCCGGGTTGGGTCCCCAAGCTGCTGCTGAAAACAGTGTGACAGAATTGGGGGTTCTAGAGATTGTCTCAATTCTTGCTGATATTTTCCTTAAATCATCCTCATATCAGGACACAGTTGCTGGGATTAGACAGCCCTAATTCAAATAATACTTTGCTTCACCAAATTACCAACATCCCAAGAATAAAACAGTAGTAAAGGTTGAACTTTTGGGACAACAATATGCATTAGCATGAAAGAAGCTTGATGGGTTAAGCAGATCAATGCATTAATTACACAATGTAATTGATTCCGTTAACTGCTCAATACAACAGCATTATTATGTGAAATTTTCTTCCATCACTCCAGAAGCAGATAATTTTCACAGACAGGTGTTGTTTTACTAGAAATCCGAACTCCATGTCAAATCCCCTCTTGCTTTTCTGTCTGTCATCCCTGTCCACCAGATCATATGGGCTGCTGCTTGCCTTGCAGCTGGGCGTTCCACTTCTTCCCTGATTTATAGCCTGAAGTCTTACGCAAGTCAGTCTCGTCTCTTGAGAGTATAATTAACTTGAGAATCGCAGCCTTGGCTTATATTACATGATTGAAGTTTATCTGGCGATTTTAATAATTTATTTGTAGTTCATTAAATGACGTGTCCCTCTTAGAGACTTACAAATCTAGAGCTATTAACGTACTGTCTTAAATTTCTTCTGTATTGTTTTTTTTCTACTGTCATTGTGAATATAGTAGAACAATTTTCATGTAATGCTACAGGTTTTGCTCTGTACCGTTTCCAGAATAAAACTTATATAGGCCTTTTACTATTTCTAAGGTTAATGGAGTTCTCAAAAAAACCTGAAGGATGCATCTTGTTTAAGAATCATGTTTCTTGGGTTGGTTTGTTGTGTGGATTTTTTGTTGTTTGGTGGTTCTTGGATTGTTGTTTGTTTTTTTTTTTTAAATCGGCTCTTTTCTGATTTTTCAGGTGGTTAGGGTTGCTTTTTTTAGTTTTACAGTTTCTTCCTCTATTCCTCCCTATTCTTTCCCACTGACTTTTATCAAGGATACTTTCATAGAACAGAAGCTTTGATTCTTAAAATAATTTCTTAGAGTTAATTCTTTCTGTACTGATGCCATATAGGAGCAATTCTGTCAACCCTGATGCAGTTACACCGTGAATAAGTATTGTCCATTTTCAGTTTTCCATGAGAATCATTTCTTAAGTCATGTATGAAGTATTATTTGTGTGTGGTGTAGTAAGTGTACGCATGGGAAGTGAAGGAAGATGATCCTTCAGAATAAAGATCTCGTGTTGCCAGACGTGAAAAAATAGAGCTGCACTTTCTGATGAAAGAATTGATTTGGAATGTTCTTTTGGCTGATACATAATGATTTGAGAGTCTGAGAAGTCGACTACTCAAGGATACAGAAATACACTTTACCTCAGTAAGGGAGGGGCCACATAATATTCTGAGAACTAATCCTGATCGCATGTGAAATCACTGCATGTTTTATGTTGTATTTGGGCTGTGTCATGCTCTTTAGTAATTGCAGGTAAAGGCCTTGACTTGGCAAAACACGTGCTCTAGCTCAAACCTGTGTCTTTGTCCCGTGGGCTTGCAACAGATCATTCAAATTCTGAAATAATGCATGGGAGTGACACTGAATGGGCTTGTTCCTGCAGTGACCAAAATCAGATGCTTAGGGCAAGTGTGTAGGAAACTGGGCCTGTACTTTGAGATATTTGCCCGGAGAAGAGAAGGCTGAGGGGAGACCTTATCGCACTCTACGACTGCCTGAAAAGAGGCTATAGAGAGGTGGGGGTCAGTCTCTTCTCCCAAGTCACAGGCAGTAGGACAGGAGGAAATGGCCTCAAGTTGCGTCAGGGGAGGTTCAGATTGGGTATCAGGATTTTTTTTTACACTAAAAGGATTATTAAGCATTGGAATAGGCTGCCCAGGGAAGTGGTTGAGGCACCATCTCTCGAGGTACGGTTGACAGTGTTGACATAATGCTTAGTGACATGGTTTAGTGATTGGTTGTTTTTTATCACAGGTTGATGGTTGGACTAGATGTTGGACCAACTAGAGGTTGGACCTCTTAAAGGTCCCTTCCAACCTAGACAATTCTATGATTCTGTATTGTGTTACTGTTATGATTTATCTCCACTGCCTGTGGAGATGCAACGGCATTATTTGTGTCTTTTAACATCAGTGAATTATTAGTATTTTATTCCATGTAGATAAGATTGCATACACTTTCTGTTCTGTGTATGCTAAACTTATCATTTTGTTCTCTAGTTTCTAAGCTGTCATCTTTTTCTGGAATTTTTAGCCTTCTTAATTCCCATCTTTCCATTTGGATTTTCTGTACATTGTTGATATTTTGTAATATTTTTATTTCCTCTTCCTTCTTTCTGTTTTTCCAGGAGTCAAAGAGGTCAGAATCTCTCATGGACATACATCAGAAAAAGCTAAAGAACAAAGCATCTGAAGAAAAGAACAAACCTCAAGAAAGAAGGCCATTTGACCGAGACCAGGATCTCAAAGTCAATCGATTTGATGAAGCACAAAAGAAAGCTCTTATAAGAAAATCCAGAGATCTGAATAGTAAATTTGAGCACAGTAAAGGCAATATGTTTTTATAGCATAAAAACATGAAGCTTTTTGAAGTGAAGTCGATAAAACTTTGAATACTTTATTTTTTAAGTATTTTTCTGTAAATATTTGTACGCAAAATAAATACCCTGATGTTTACCTATTTTTCCTTGTCTGTAAATACTCTGCTAGGGAGGAGCATCTGTACTAAAACTAAACTGGAAAAGGAAAGTCCTGGTATAAAAAAAGAGATAATGTAAATTTGCTACTTCAAAACATTTTTAAATATATATATATATAGTTGGCATGAAAATAATCAAAATAGGCATTATTTTAAGGAGCTCTAGATTTGAGTTGGCAGTTTGCCATCCTTCTCCTGCCATGCTTAAGGTATTTTTGCCAAGCCTGACCTGAAGGCCATGGAAAAATCCCCTTTGGACTCCAGGGCAGGGCATGGTGTAGCTCGAGTTCCTGCTGGGGAACATAAACTCAACTGGCAGCTCTTACGTCCACCAGGGCTTTTGTTTCTATGATTCTGTGTCTGTACATAAATACAGGTTTGTATGTTTGCGGTATAATTTCTGCACTATAGCAATAGGAGCTGGTGGTAGCAGAAGTAATAAAACCTCAAGATTTGCAGATTTAATTATAAGGTGTTAATATACAAGAAGAGAAAATCTAATTTGAGTTTCAATTTGTAGGGCTTATCAGAAAATCTCTCTTTTTAAAGCCAATATGATGTGAAAATGAAAGCAAAATAAAGCTTATTTTGTCAGTTAATTTCAAGCGCAGAACAGCTCTTTGGTGTCAAAAAGGAAATAAATCTGATGTTTAAAAAAAAACAACCCTACATCCATGCTTAGATTTCTTTAGCTCTTCTCTGTGTGTGTGTGTGTTTGGAGCAGCTGAAGAGAGAGTTGTGTTACTTATTTAAAATTAGACTTGTACTTGCATTGCGTTTCTGTCAAGTAATGTTTGGGATCCTTTTTGAGTTGTTGCTGAAAGTATCTGTCTATGAAAATAATTTCATGTACGGACCGCTGGCAACTTATTTGGAAATGTGACACGTTTTTTATGTTAAACACCACAGGGTTCACTGTAATTTGAAAAGAAGGCTACTGCCACAGGCAGTGCCTGGGTTGGTCCATGTTAACGGAGCAGGGACCTGGCGAGCCCCAGAAACAAGTGTCTGAAAACTTGCTCTGATTTTTATTACAAATGTGTGTGAGCCCGAAGCACAGCCTCCATGGGCTGAGGAATCTTCAGAGAATTTTCAGTGTCAGAAACAAATGCTTAATATGTTTAGATACTGCCTTTTTTATTTTAAAAAATAGAGCTTGTTTTGGGTTTACTTGCAATTTATCGCAATTATCGTGTTGTGCTTGATTTTTCTTTCATTAGTTCTGAGTTTCGGAGCCTTTTCATTTTGAGAGGAGAGGAGGGTTTATACAAGGGCTGTTTATTTTTCCTCTCCTAAAACAGATTTCTGTTCATGCCTTGCACTTTTTTGTAGCATAGCAAATAAAATCATAGAATTGTCTAGGTTGGCAGGGACCTTTAAGATCATCTGGTCCAATCGCCAACCTAACTGATAAAAGGCATCACTAAATACAACAAACAACGTCTGGCTGAGTTTCTGATGATCTGATTGTCTCCTTCCCCTTTTTGGGGAGCTCCTCTGCAGCTGAGGTTAAATAAACATCTGTCCAGCAGTCCAACAAATGTAGATTTCTGGATTGGAAAAGCAGCATTAGGAATATATGGGATCTTTTTAGCCAACTAAAGCAGTGACAGGGTGAGCATAGCGTGACTAGCTAAATCTTCATGGTTGGCAACAAATTACCATTGTGCCCGCTTCTGGAAACCCTACTGCCTTGAGAAATCAATTAATTATATCAGGTGTTGCCTTATGCTAAAAGGGCTGATCTCCTGAGCGCATCACACACTCCTTACTCATGCAGGCAAGTCCGTAGCAGGGACAAGGGTGCTTGTACTAAGATTTAGATGTTGTTATGTGCTTCGTTTTCATTTTTGTTCTTTGGTTCCTCCACCTCCAAAATGAGGACCAGTCACCAGACACCACGGATGGCCAGATCTTGGCATCCAGCTGTTTGCTGGACACTCTGCTGTCCTGGTTTGAGTGACACGGGACTATTTTCTCTTCGAGTGCTGGGGAAAACTGCGCTTTTAGAAGACTCTAGTGTCTGAATCTGTGAAGATACTTTATAGCGCGATCTGTGGTATGTGTGTTTCAAGGTCTTGGTGTTTTCAAGCCCTGTCAAGTGCAGGGGTGAGGAGGAGTGAGACCCAGACGCTTGATCCAAGCTGGCCAAGAGGATTATTCCATACCACGAATGTCACAATCAATATAAATTAGAGAGTTTGCAAAGTTGTTCTCTCTCTTCCTTGATAGCTGCCATCCTGAAAATTCCTTGCCTTGGTGCCAGACCTCTGAGCCCTTCCCTTCCTCCTGGAGCCATAGTGCTCCCAGTGCTGTCCCCTGCTAGAAGTGCAGCTTCCTGCTGATAGAATTGGCTGAGTATAATCCTTCTATATTCTGTACCGGTACTGGGATCAATATTGGTTCTTTAGCGTTATTAATATTTATTCTCCAGTCTTGTTCTCTTAAATCTTTATATTTCAACCCTTGCGTTTCCTTGTTTTTTCCCCCATTCCCCTTTCTGGGGTGGGGTTACTGGGTGATAGAATAATTGTCTAAACAACAAAAAAATTTTGTGGGTTTCTCAAACCATAACACCTGCCTGACCCCATCCCAGTCTCCTGTCCTCTCCAAGGATGTGTCCGAGTGGAGGCTCCGGGATGTTGCCCAAGGAGAGGAGAGTTCCTGTAACAGGGAGCTCAGGCACCCACTTCATTGGTCGCTATGTGGGATGCACAGATCTAATTAGTGAAGCCTTGATGTGAGTTGGGGACTCATTTTCTCTTGTCTGTTTAATCATCTTTTTTTGTTGTTTTTGCCATTCATGAAGCAGCCTCGATGAAATCTGTGTTATGAACTTGAGATGGGAGGGGGCAAGTGGAATTGTTGAGAGTCTAAATTAAGCTTTTCATTACTTTGTGTAAATTGAGTGAACTTTTGAATTGCGTTAATACACAAACTAATCTCCTCTTAGCGATGCCAAACTGTTGCCTCAAACAGTCATTAGAGCAAGCAGCAACTCAGTAAATTACAAGCTCTGGGGCCTTTTGTGGGAAAAGATGAGCTGTCCTCTACAATTTGGGCAAGCTTTAAAGCGTTTCTGCAGATATGCTAGGGGCTGATTTTTCAGAATCACATCTGAAAAACCAGAATTAATTTTGCAGAAAATCTCTGCTATAATTACTATGTAACATTTCTGGTAACTGGCTCCCGATGTAGATTTAATGGATTCTATTGCTATTCTGCACTGTGTTGCAGCGTATCGACTTCAGGCACATCAGGAAACTGTTTTGTGTAAAAAAGAAAAAAAAAAAAAATTCAGAGAGGTTTTCCTGGATGTGAAAAGCCCATCAGCCTGGATTTTAAAGTGCTTGCCTTTATTTTGTACTGGCATAGACATCCTTGATTAATACCAATGTTAAAGATTTCTGCTCAAGAGTAGGGTCCCCTTCTTCCGAAATGTCAGTGTGGAAAACAATTCATAGTCAAAGCAATATAAAGAAGGCTCTCACGATAACGCAAATGATAAACTGGGCGTTTAAGAGGAGTTTTAAAGACTGTTATAAATTAATAACAAAAAAAAAAACCCAAACCACCAAACACCAAAGCAACCTCTGTTGAGTCTGCTGTATTACTGAGGAAGAATTTAAAGGCAATACAACTTTCTGATTTCATTGCATCCATATTCAGGGCAAAATATACAGCTACCATGATGTTCGATCCAGCAAATTTTGTTAGAATGTGCTATAGCAGTGCTGTCACCTGAGAAAATTCTCTGATACTGAGCAAAATTTCTGTTGGCTTTTCTGGATGAAGTGCATTTCCCGCATGATAAAGAGCAATCGAAATGCATTTTATTTAAGGGCTTGATGGTGTTGTGTTGATAGCACAGAAGTGATATTGTTGAAATAGGCTGAAAGAAACACTGAGATGAAATATTGATATGTTTCTGTTCAGTGGGAAAGAGAGTTTTCTGTATCAGTGTTTCAAAATGCTTGAGAGGGCTCTAGGAGTCAGGGGCTACTTGTGCTTGGGGACTTGTTTTGTTCCTGAAATGTAAACTTTACTATTTCTGTCCAGCCAATTATCGACTGTATGTTGACCTAAGAGCAATATAGCATTAAAAATCAGAATCTGTGAAAACTTTCTGTCCATGCATCCTTAACTTCAGCTATCTCACCTGCATACAGTGCGTATCATTTCTAATTGTACGATTATCTAATTCTCCAAAAAGACACATAAGTGCGGTTTTCTGTCCTGTTGAATTGTGTGCAGCGTTTTATATGCTGGGGGAAAAAAAGGTTATGTGGTGTCTTCTGGCCAACAACTTCAGATTTTTCTCTTGTGCTCACTAATAAGATGGTCAAGGTCATGGAGTTTCTGTCTCTGGAGACATTCAAAACCCTCCTGCACGTAATCCTGTGCAACCTGCACTAGGTGGACCTGCTCTGGCAGGGAGGTTGGACTAGATGATCTCCAGAGGTCCCTTCCAGTGATTCTGTGTCTTGTTGCCTGGAGTCAGTGAGAAATGCAAGTCCAGGGGCACCAGTTGTTGTGTGAAACGTGTCTTCTCTGGCAGCTGAATGGGAAGCGGTGACCCTCAACAATAACTCACCCAAATGTAGCATTTCTGTTCTTTTCTATCTTGATGTCAAGACTGAGGTATTACTTGTGCTGTGTCAATCTTTTCCACAGCAGCCACTGCTGGGTCCACAACATAACCACAAACCATAACCACAACAGGCAAAAACCCTTTCTCCACCTTCCTGTGTTCTTTCCTTGTGGTTCTGATGGTGTCTTTTCTTACACTGGACTTTAAACCAGTAATAAATCCCACTGCTCTTCTCATTTTTAATCAGTGTGGCAAATCAAGGCTTATTTAAAAAAAAAAAGTCTTGCTTTTACTAGGGGAACTTAAGGTCTCTAGGAGACAGCAGCGCAGGCTGTTTGTCACTTCTGCAGGAGCAGCTGCAGCTGTGGCTTCTTCCAAATAAACAATCCAAACATAAATATTCAAAAGCAATTCTCATAAGCAGACCTCAGAGGGAAAAAAAGGAAAAAAAAACCACCACAAGTGACTGGCTGGCCCAGGCTCTCAGCTGCTTAACATTGCCATCACTTGCTTCACTCCATATGGTTGTAGCTGCTTGTGTACAGCAGGAATTTGACAACTTCCCAGCCTTGGGGCAAATTACATCTTCTCTCTTTTCTTTCCTCTTTCTCACTCTCTATCTCTCTCTCTCGGAGCCTCACTCCCTGCATATACCAATACCTGAGCTGCTACAAAGTGCTCTACATACATCAACAAATACCTTTGGAAATCTCTTAATCTGTGTGAGCCCTGGAAGAGTGACTGCAACTCTCCCCACCAGTCCTCCTGGTGGCCTGGCTATAAGAACCAGCCAAGTGCAGTTTTTTCACTACTCCTTTATGTTTGTTAGGATCCATCCTTAGATCTTGCTGGCCTGTGAGGGGTTGACATCCATCATCAGCTTAAGGTCAAGAAAAAATTTGTCTAAGCCCAGCCATGATGGAGAGAAGATGGAGACAAGCGTTTGGTTATTACATCAGCATCAGCTCATGGAAGAGAAAACCCTTTGCTCGCTGGAGCTTGACAGTGGAGTCCATGGTAGAGCAGCAAAGCTGTGACACCAGCTGGAAGCTAGCAGTCACCCTGGTTAAGTCTCGAAAGCCAGACTGGTTCAAACACAAGAAGTTCTGGAGCAGGAGAGCCCCACAGGGACATGTCCTCTTTCTTTAGCCTGAGCAGCAGCTCCATCACTCAGGAGGACCCATCTATTAGCCATGCCTCTCAGTGAATCTCACCTCTTTAGTGTCTGGCCAGATGGCTCAGGGGTGCTCCCATAGTTGTGCACGAGTGGGCTGGATCCATCCTGGCTGCTTTGCCCAGATCTCTGTGGGCATTTACATCCCCTAGCACCTGCTGTCCCCTCAAAATGTGACAGAGCTGCAGTCATCTGACAGTCTACCCAACCTAGGTTGGGCTAAGTCCACCATGACTATTCTTACCATTAATTTTTTAAGTAGCTCTGAAGAAGCAGTCTCCAAAATGAGTGCTCTGAAGCCATCTTGTTGTGGTTACTAGATCTGCTTTGGCCTGGGGTTTGGGAGCACAGAGGGAATTAAAAGCCCATGGGGAGCCACCCAAGCTTGCGTGTCCACCTGCCCAATGCCAGAACCCACCATCCCCTCCCTCCCCACATCATGTCTGCACTGCAGATGGGAGAACTTCCCTGGGCGAAACCTACCCCTGCCATCAAGATTTCCTCCCTGCCTCCAGTGTCTCCCCCATTGGTCCAGGGAGGTCCCATGTTGCTGCCTTGCCAGCCACCACCCTTGATTGCCTCAGTAAGAGCTGCCCCACAGGGTCAACCTCCTCCTTCTCCTAATAGTATTAGGAGATTCTAAAGACATGAACATGTAATACCATAAACTCTGCCTTCAAATATTATCATGAAGGAAATTTTTGCTGCAGGTCCTCTTTCTTGTCCTCTTTCTTGACTCCCAAGACGTTTGACAGCAACCAGGATTAACTAATGCAGCAGTTTGTGCTCTTCCGTGCTTTAACCTTCAGATACCAAATGCTTTCCTGAGTGTTTTCCTCTAACATAGAGCAACGTCCTGAAAAGAGCATCCCCAGGGATCACAACATGAAAGGGATAGAGGGGCACACATACAAAGCAGCAGAGTCACCAAGATGCATCTGGTGGAGAGTGTTTGCAGTACCTGGGGTTCTTTGCCATCATTTCTTTAGTCATGAGTAAATCAAGATTAGGGTTTCTGTCAAGAGTGAGCTTCTTTCCACTTGCCACAGATTCTGGAGACCTGTGGTTATATGCGTGGACCTTGGTTTTTCTTTCCTTAAGTGCTGTGTTCATAGTCCTCAGGTGGCTGGATGTGTCTGAGCTCAGTACTACCTAACAGTAATGGAGCTGCAGCCCTAGAAGCGGTCTTCTTCTAGGTGTTTATTTGCAATTAAGAAGCATACCCTTGGAAATTGGAGGGATCTCCTTTTTCTGTATACTTGGGAAAAACATATATATAAAAAAGCTCCTGTAACTTACTTGCTCCTTTTTGGCAAGAAAATGTTTGTGAGGGTTTAAGACGACTCCCCTTGAGTGAGAACAACAGTGCGAGCTGCAGTCCCAGGCCTTAGCTGAAGCTAAAAAGGCTGTTGCAGAACATAAAAACCATGATCAAAATTCTTCCCACTCCCAGCCTCTAAATGAAATGACAGCCTTTGAGACCACACTCAGGCTTCTGCTGCTCTGGACCCACAGCGATTTGCAATTTTAAATATAATTTTCTGCTTGAATGTAATATGTATGGCATATTCCATGGAATATATGCTGTTCTAACACCCCACAAAGTTTAAAACCCTTCCATAAAAGGTTGCTCCAGATAAGTAAAATATGTCCCTGTTTTCTCTTCTCTGCAATTTAGTCACAAACTTATTTTGTACAAGTCTCTAAGGCTGACTTGTAATGTCTTCTAAAGACTGCCTTCGGCGTAATATCTTGTAAAGCTTTGCAATACACTTTTAACTTTCTCTCCAGGAGTGGAGCAATGAAGACAGGTAGACTTTCTTCAGGTGGCATTTTGAAGCAACTGAAGCCATCATGTTGTTTCTAAACCAGGAGGGTGGCACATGAAGGATAGATTATGTCCTGCACTACTTTGAATTTGTCCATTACAAATACTGCAAGAGAAATTCGAGAATCAAAGGACCAAGGGTGGCCACCCCTCTGTTCCACAGTTAGTGGCAGAGCTCCTGGCAGCCCAGTGGACTGTTTGCACCTGAGCTCTGTGAAAGTCCCATGCAGTAACTTTGCATCATGGTTCACTCCTTTGGTTAATATTACGTCCTACAGATGGCTGCTCTTTATGAGGGAAAAAGCATGGCTTTCTTGTTTCTCTATTCAAAATCTGTGGATCTGACTTTAACTTTTTTTGTATTAGTGCCTTTTTTGCAGACCTGTGTCCCCACTGGGCCCCAAGAAAAGTGGAAGACTTTTGAAAGGAAAAATTCCCATCATTAGAGTTGTGACTAATTTGAAGATTTTCGGGTTTTCTGCAAAGCTTCAGTTCTGTCCTGCTATGCTGACAATCACTTCTACCAAACAGGCTGGGCTCCCCACCTACCAGAGGAGCCTGCTGCCCCATGAAACAGAGCACACCCACCCCTTCATCCCAAACTTCAAAACACCCAGCCAAAAGGGGACCTGTAACATCTGGCTACATAAACCAAGGAATATACCCATTTCAAGCATTCATGGAATCATAGAATCGTTTGATTTGGAAGGGACCCTAAAGATCATCAAATTCCACTCTCCCCTGCCATGGGCAGGAACACCTCCCACCAGACCAGGTTTCTCAAAGCCCCATCCAGCTTGGGCTTGAACACTTCCAGGGATGGGGCATCCACAACTTCCCTGGGCAACCTGTTTCAGTGCCTCACCACCCTCACAGGAAAGAATTTCTTCCTAGTATGTAACCTAAACCTCCCCTCTTTCAGTTTAAAACCCTTACCCCTTGTTCTATTGCTTCACTCCCTGATAAAGAGTCCCTTCTCCTCTTTTCTCTAGGCTCTCTTTAGGTACTGGATCGTAGTTAAGTCTGACGGGATCGTAAGATGCTGTTTAAGAAATGGTTTTCATATGAGAGGACAGAGTAATTTATACCCTCTTGGATCATCTGTACTCCATGCGTGCCATTGTGCAATGGTTTTGAGTTGCATTTTTTGGCATCTTCCTCTCCTCCTTGCCTTTCCCCTCCTCCCGTTGCACAGTGCGTGAGGGAGCTGTGGACGACACAATGGCCCCATGGGCCCTTCAGGCAGGCACGGCTGACGAGAAGGACACAAGGGGGTGAAATGAGTCAGCCATACACTAAGCCATGGGAGCATGAGCGGCTCCGTTCCCGCTGCCCGTGGCAGCACAGCATTTGGCAAGCACAATGGGGACTGGGTCCATTTCCACCTCACACAGGCTGATCTCACCATGCTAAATGCAGGAGACCTGGAGAGCATTTACACTCAGACCATGGAAGACCAGAGATCCTATCCACTGCTTGGGGTTTGTTTTTTCTGTTCGGCTGCTTTTTACCTCTCCTGTCTGGGCAATGAAGGTTTTGTCTTACCTAGAAGGATGTTTGTGCTGTGCTTGTGAAAGCAAGCAAGCCCATCTTCCCCCGCAGCTTGCCAGTGTGGCTACCCCTCAGTGTCCAATGCTCCCAGAGCACCAGGAGATTGTTAAGTCAAAGCAGTCAGTTCCCATTCAGGGAGAAAAGATGTGACGGAAAAACAGCAACTTTAGAAAAAGGAGACCAGCCGTCTCCTGGTGTGCACAGAGCCTGCAGCCCGGGGGAAGCTGTCTAGAAACCATCACGGGCTTTCTGCAGTTTCCAAGGTAACTTCCATCTTCTGCGACCCAGGTGAAGCTCATTCTTTATGAGCACAAGGGCAGAATACAAATAGTGGGTCTGAGGGGGAAAACGAACTGTACATGAAATGCCACGTGTTATGCCAGCTGCTCTGGCAGCGGCTGCTCACATTGCACCCTTCCACATCTGCCCAACAGGGCAAAGTGCCAGGAACAAGGAATTCAGCCACCATTCCTGAACCTTCATTTGCTGCCAGAGGGAAGCCAGGTAATTCAACATTACCATAGGTGCCTTTCCAGCTGGATTCATGACTCAAGAGACCAGCATTAATGTGCAACTCCTTGGTGCCCACACGGTATGGTTCTGACCTTCCCTGCATGCTCACCTGAGAGCACCCACAAGTCCCTGTGCCTGGCATTGGTACCAGTTGGGCTTGGCAGTTGCCTCAAATCTGTCCCAGGGTCCTCTGGAGAAATAAAGGAGTCAAGACTTCCCAAAATTCATCTCTGTGGTAACCACAGGAGACCTGGGTTGCTGTCACAGGAGAACCAGGTAGCTATTCACACATGGGTCCACGTGGGTTAGATGCTGTTCACCTCTGGACCACCTGCTACAAAAACCACTGGGTTTGAATTGCCTCTTCAAAATCAGCACAAGAGGAAAACAAAAGCAGTGAGAGGATGCAATCATGGCCACATAGTGAATGCAGTACTTTGATGTATGTATTATTGTCCACAAAAAGAATTTCCAAGGGCAGAGAAACCAAGGCCAATGCCAAAGACTTTACACAGTTCTTCCCGTTGCTATCATACTGTGTATAGGCAGGAAGTCCACCCCAAAAATGTCATCTTCCCACAGAGCTCACAGATTAACAGCCAAGTCATGGTGTTTCTGCTGCCCCAGGTCGAGCATCTTCTCTCCATCACCTTCACGCAACATAGGCCTCAGCTGCCCAGGATGGGAGAAGGACACAAGGTGCCGGGCTGAGCCTGTTTGGGCACAAGCCAGGGCAAGAACACCACTGCAGTGCTGAGGGTTATGGATGGTGCTCTTCAGGAGGATTCTGCACAGTACGGATGCTCTGGCAGTAACCAGTGAATGGCCAGAAACCAGAAGGGGACCTGACAATGACACTTCCTGCAAACGTTGTCTGAGAAACTTGGCCTCAAGGGGATCTTCTTTCCAGGTCTTTGTGGTGTTCCTGAAATACTCCGTCATCTGGCATTACCTGCCCCAGGTCTCAGCTCTGATCCACAAGGCTCTATATCACTATTCTTTTTCAAGTATTTCAGTGCCCAAATTCTAGAAACTCTGCCTATATTGAAGACTTCATAGCTCTGTGTTGCTGAGAAGCTCTGGTTTGGAACAGGCACTTAAATTTGGGAGAGGCAAACTTGGGAGTCCCATTATTGTCAGGAAGATTTTTACTTTTTTATCAAATTAATCTCCACGTATAAGCCTTGGATCCTCTCAGGTCACATATGCTGAGGTGAGACTGGTTGGAGCTTGAGGAGCAGCTCCCTGCTCTGGTGATGTAAGAGCCTCATGGCCTGATTTCTTGGAGGGCACAAAGAGATCTACTTTGCCCTGTCCACTGCTGGGATGAAACAGTATCTTGCCATCAGCTGAGGCAACCAGCTGATGATTCTGCCCCACCTCCAAGTGTCAAATCCTGCCCATCAAGGTCCTGGAAAACAGGGTAGAAGGAGCTGCCTGGCCACCAGTGGGTGCTGATCTTCACTAGCACCAGCAGATGGGTGCAGCCTGACAGGCTGATACGTCCTGGGATATGAACCTCAAGCTTTCTCCTTTGACAGCTCCTGTATCCCTGCTAAGGAGGAAACATTGCTCACAGTAGACTTTGAACCGCTGGCTTTAGGCACACAGAAAAGGTAGGGACCCCCACTAGCATCTGAATATCAACAGCAAGTGAGATGAGACATGATGCAGGCAGCCGAGGCATCATCCTATTTTGACTGTTGCACATCCCTAAATTAGCAGCTGAGCATTTTTGGTTGCAAAGTAACATTGAAAACTCTTCAGAGGGAGGAATTCTTGGTTTAGCAGCTAAGATAAGACAGTGAAGACCTGCCAAATGCTTGGGAGTTTGAAATGCAATAGGCACAACTTTGAAAAGGCAAAAGAAATCTTTTTTCTCAGCCTGTCAAAAGATACAATCTTCAACTCTTCATACAAGTCATCTGGGATGAAGGGCTTCCAAAAGGCAACATGTCTTGCAGTGTAGTCATTCCACCTCTGAAATCCCAGCTCTGATTCTCAAAGAAAACCTACAAAACCCTCCCTAAGTAAATCTGAGAACTGTATCTCATCATTTTTTCTGAATACTAATGTTTTAGAGCATGTTACCATCTTCTTATTTCCACGATTCCCACTAATCTCTCAGTGCTTTACATTGTGCTACTATTATTCTACAAATTACCTGCCTCTCTTTTCCCCTTAGGAGATAACCACCAATATCCTCTTTATATTCCACGGGTGCTGCCAGATGTCTAGCTCAGACACGGGTCTAATTAAACCCAGAACAATTGTTCCCCATGTGCAGTTAGGTTTGAAATTCACTGCGTCTTTTCTGAGGAGTGTGTGTGCCCCAGTCCTTATCTGCTTTCTCCAGCTCTGTTAGCTGGCTTCATAAAAGCTATTACACCTACCTAAAAATCTTTATATTTAAGCCTTTGGCTTTAACAATACTGCCAGGCTAAAAGGCTGCATACACTGGAAATTGGAGGGGCAGCATGCAATTTGGTCTGGTTTATGAAAAATAGAGGTGTAACAGTATGATATGCTTCACAGAAGATCTTAACCTCTGTTTTGCAGGATGCAGCGGGGTTTGAGCACTAGTGCTCAAAATCAGTGTTCATCTTTGGCTAGTGATACCGATCCACTGCCAGAAGCCCTGGTGCAACTCGGTCTTCCCCCTCACTCCTTCAGCCCCTGCCTGGAAGAAACACCTCTTCAACTCTTTCTTCAGGAGGCTTCTCTCCAGAAGGGAAGCAGCACCCAAGCTGCTCTTTCACTGAGTCTCAGTTTCCCATGTGTAGTACAAGGAGACAACAATGTCCCTCAGTCCTAGAAAGACAGGTTCAGGCTTGGCCACTCCAGTGTGCTGACACACTGCTTACCCTTTGCTGCTTACATTTGCTCCTAACCCCTGCCAGTCTCTCTGCAGGGAACCACCTGCACTGCTCTCCAGAGGTTTGTGCAGCTTCTGACTGTAAAATTATTACATGAGTAGGACAATGTGTCCCACAGATACCTCCTGGGGCACCTGCATAATATCCATGTTTTGCATCTCCACAGTGGGAGAGGACTCAAGCCTTTCCTTCTTGATGCCAGGTATCCTCTTTGGGAACTTCTGAAGGTGATTTACCCTGCATTTGGGAAACCCCCATGTGCCATGGCAGTTGCCCCAGAAGACAGAGAAGGAACATGGCTAGTGGAAGGCAGTGTGTGGGGCAGAGGAAGCAAGACTCTCCACAGCATGGGCTAAGCCACTGCTGCAGCAATGCCCCCATGGGAAGCAGTGACCACATGGGACTGAGCAGTGCAGTAGAGTGAGGAGGTCTGGGACCAGCAGGTGCCTCACCTGCAGGGTGGTCTACTGAAGGAGCATCATCACAATATATATTTATTCCATTCAGAGGACCAACACAGGATGTAAACCTTGACTGTGGCCAAGTGTTTAATAAAACATGGAGACCAGCTGAGGCTTTTCTCATACCGGGACTATTTTTAGCGTCTCCTCTTTTGGGCTGCTTCTCTAGGTGTCTGGTAAGGGTAGGGTTTATGCTGCTTGCTCTGTCTCACTGGATCTCAGGCAGGATCTCTTTCCTCAACTGCATCTACAATTTCCATATATTTATCATGGAATCATAGAATGGTTAGAGTTGGAAGGGATCTTAAAGATCATCGGGTCCCAAGCCCCTGCCATGGGCAGGGACACCTCCCACTAGACCAGGTTGCTCAAAGCCCCATCCAGCCTGGCCTTGAACACCTCCAGGGATGGGGCATCCACAACTTCTCTGGGCGACCTGTTTCAGTGCCTCACTGCCCTCACAGGAAAGAATTTCTTCCTAATATCTAATCTAAATCCCCCCTCTTCCAATGTAAACCCCTTACCCCTTGTCCTATCACTACACTTCCTGACAAAGAGTCCCTCTCGAGCCCTCCTGTAGGCTCCCTTCAGATACTGGAAGGCTGCTATAAGGATTCCTCAGAGCTTTCTCTTCTCCAGGCTGAACAGCTCCAGCTCTCTCAGCCTGTCCTCATGGGAGAGGTGCTCCATCCCTCTAATTATCTTCGTGGCCCTCCTCTGGACCCATTCCAACAGTTATGGCAGTATGATATCTTTGAGATTGAGTTGAAACTGCTGGATGTTTTCAAAAGCTGGGGAGGGGACAACTCTCAAGCAGACATACACCTACACAGACAGCATGACCACACAGGCCTCCTTCCCATAGGAAAACAAGCTAAATACTATGTAATCATCACATTCAAGGCTCTATTATAATGCAGAAACATAGATGTACAGAAATAATGCTGTGTGGGCAGGCTCAATTTTGGACTCTCTTAACCTTTGGCTATTTGATTTGGCAATTTCCATGATGTTTTCAAGGAAGTGTTTTTATATGTAGCGCAGTACTTTGTGCAGTGGCACGTTAGCTTTGATGGAGTGTGTTTAGGTGGAGGAAGATGCCTTTTAATTTTGTGTTGATTTTCACCTCTTTTACATTCTTCCCACGCACACCCTCCCCCGCTAAGAGTAGGTTCATGAACACGTGCACATGGGCGCAGAGGATCGGCAAGGCAAAAGCCATCCACGTCTTTGTCCCCGTGCCACAGATGAGGGGAGGCCAACGAGTCTGGTCCTTGAGCCTTGCACACATAAGACAGGCTTATTGAACTTGACAGCACCACTTGTGTGCAGAGACGTGACTCACTGGAGCAGAGGCTGTGGGTTCTGCCCCTAGTTGTGGAGCCCCTTTCTGTGTAGCAAATATTAGCTGTTCAAACAACACTTGTGTTTCTATTTTGGGTCACTGTTTACAAGCGCAGACCAACAACAGTGTAAGAACGGGGATCTGCTACCAGCCAGCACTCTCCAAAGCAGCGTACATTTCTGGAGAAGGTCAGAATGGACAATCGCTGTAAATATGTTAAAAAGAGGTTATTAGCTGCCAGAGATTTCACATTTCCTAAGAGGAAGGTGAGTATCTGGCACTTTCTCTAGCTGGCTAGAGGGGTAATTACTAGCACAGAGACTTAGACGCCCACTCTTATCTTTGACAGGCTGTCAATGATTTCTGAGACTAAGGAAGTATCACAATGTTTTCAAAATACCAGCACATTTTCTAGTGAAGAGATGCACGGTTTTGGGTGCTTCACTGGAGCAGCTCTGAATGGCTGTCAGAAATAATTTGCACCATCACTCAGCAGAGGCAACGGATGGTTTAATATCCAGGCCTTTTGTTATGCGCAGACATGTCAGATAAGTACACATCTGGCCAGAAGGAAATTGCTACCTATTCTTTTTACACTTGCTTCTCTCCACATGAATTCGCCTGGTACTCCAACAACCACTTCAACATCCCTCATCAAAACCATAATTGTGGTTCAATCAATAACATTTTACAAGAGAGAAAATGCCTTGACCCACAAGTGCTCAAAATGGAGGTCATGCCAAAACTACAGCTCATTGAGATGTGAAGACACTTAGCATGACCTGCCTTGAGTTTCAAAAGCTGGGTTTTATTGAGCAGTCACCTTGATGATTTCATGTTGTCCACATTTCTAATACAGCTGGGAGTTCCTCTGCAATGGACTCCGTATGCCTCAATAGCCCAAGATGGGCTGGTAGGCACAAGGGACTTTCTATGTCTGGGTTTTCTTCATTGAAAGCAGGATTGCATGTCACTGAGATCAGAAAAAAAGGGCAAAAGGGCAAGGAAGGCAAGTCCCGAAATTTAATCTCAGCTCTGCCAATCACCTCTCCACATGGTGAGAAAATCCTTAAACCTTTCCCATTTTCAAATTTAGCCCCCTATGACATAATAGTGGTTAATGTGGTGTTAATATTTAAGATTTAATGATGGGAGACAAGCCTGTCTGAGCCAAGGGAAGGACTCAAAGTCAGTCAAGCAAGACACACAAGGGGATGAGAAATCAGACTTCATGATTCCTAGCACTGCCAGAATGATGCCATCTCTCTCCTCCCAGATCTTTGTGCGAGCAAAGCAAGTTCAGATAATTTAAACATCGTGCTGTTTGGGAGGTGTTACTGCCTACTGTAACGTGCCAGCAAACGAGGATAAAGCCTATGGCTGTCTCCAAGTCATTGCTGTCTCAACTCCTGATCAAAAATGTGAGGATCTTCAGTAGTAGCTGGGGGCCATCAAAGGTGCTGGTGATGCGCAGCAGGGATGGTGAGGTTAGCAAGAAACTCAGCTGGGGCCAGCATTGTTCTTTGGTATTTACTTGCAAGTCAGCTGAATCAGAGTTGGCAATGATAGCAAATCTTTAGCAGCGAATCAGTAAATTAGAGGTAGACATATTGAAAGTAAGACACATACCGTGGCTCCTAAATCCTAAAAGGATTATGTTCCATTTGTTTTCTAAGAAATAACTAGGTAACGTGCCATGTAGGCATGAACTAGATCTGCAGGGCAAGGCAAGGTAGGCAGAGGGGGAATATTCCTTCTCAAAGAATAGTGCAGAAAAGCAAGACATTTCTCATTTGCTGAGAGGCTTCATGTCTCAGACTGAGAAAGGACAGATTAGGCAAAAGTTCTGCTATTAACAATACTGAAAGGATGATATTATATGTGATTGATGTAGCACTGGTGGAGTGCAAGAGACGGGTTTTAAGAAGGCATATGCATAAGAATAAGAAAATAATGTTAAAGCCTTGAAAAACTGTAAAAAACAGGAAGGTTATTTAAGTGGGAACAAATATGCATGTTAAAAAAGAGTGCAATTAAGTAATGTGATAAAACAAGGACCAAGAGCTTGAATTAACAGAACAGTAATGAGAGCCACCATAAACCAGAAGGCAAAAGGAAGAAAGGTCCTGCAAGCCTTAGGGCAAGGAGAAGTAACAGATTGAGTTCCTCAAAGCTTCTGAAAATACTGCCAGCTTTGAATCACAGAATGATGTGAGGTTGGAAGGGACCTCTGGAGATAATCTAGTCCAACTCCCCTACCAAAGCAGGTCCTCCTAGAGCAGGTTGCACAGGAACATGTCCAAGGCCAGGCCGGATGGGGTTTTGAGCAACCTGGTCTAGTGGGAGGTGTCCCTGCCCATGGCAGGGGGGCTGGAACTTGATGATCTTTAAGGTCCTTTCCAACTCTAACCATTCTATGATTCTATGTCCAGGTGGGTCTTGAAAGTCTCCAGAGATGGAGACGCCACCACTTCTCTGAGTAGCCTGTTCCAGTGCTCTGAAGGGAAATCTCATTGCAGTCAGAAATGGCCTTTTGCTATTTTTGGGGTATTTTTCTTCTGATAACTTTAAGAAAGAAGTTAACATCCAGCTTTGTTACCTAAAGCTTCAGTGTTTCATCCTTAAGAGTATGTGATGCCAAAAGTGAACTCCTGATCACCTTGGGTCTCCAGAGATGAGAAGCGCGTGTGAACTTCCAGAGGGAGCTGGATATAACCTGCAAGCTGCAAGTGCCTGTTTGAGGGCTGCTGCTGCCAAATTCTCAGTCTCTGGGAGAAATCATTCTCAGCAGTAAGCCTGAGGTTTTCAGCAAGAAGCAGACTATGAGGAGATAGCCTCTGAAAATAAATAATCCCATAATCATCATGTTTCTTTCCCTCAGCTCCACATGTCATTTGTCAGAGGAGAAAAGTTAGCAACATCAGACCATCAGGATTCACTGTGATCCCTGACCCTCTCATCACCTGTGTTCTCATCAGTTCTCATTGTCCTCATTGGTTTTGTTTGCTGTTTCTCTCTGTTTCCTCTTCTGTTTATTTTTCTCTCTCTGACTGAAATGCCATTTGTGTTCTCCTTTCACATTTAACTCATAAGAATTAGCTAGAAGGCAAAATTTCAAACCATATTTAACCTCATCCATCAACTGAAATCCAGTAAAATGAGATCCAGTTGTAGGTCTGTAACACTTTCTACTCATTCCAGTTTATTCATTTCCATTTAGAGGGCTAGCCCTTCTTTGTGGCAAAGAGAATGCATTCTGCTCTGGTCTGTAGCAGCATTGTTAGCTCAGCAAGGAGACAAACCACTTTTGTATAATCATATTTATTAGATCATTAGCCCTATTTTAAAGAAGTGCCAACAATTTCAGGGAAGCACTATTTCCTAGCACTATTTTTTTTAGCACTGTTTTAGCGGAGTGCACTTAAGGGGGAAAAAAAAAAGAAGAAAAAAGAAAGAGAGAGCTGGCAGAAAAGGCCAGTAGGTGGGAAGGCTTTGTAGGGAACCTGCGGGCAGTTTGCAGCAGTAATGAAGCAGACGCGTCTGATGTCTCCAGTTAATTATCTCATTGAGAGCTCGTTGGGAGGCGCTGCTGTGGCTGAGCTGCAACCAGGTGCAGGGGTGGGATACGAGCTTGGATGTAAATGCACATGGTATGTTACCTTTCATGAAGGCACTTAAATATGTGGCATTGCAGGGTACCAGAGTGATCACTTCTGAGGCACTGGCACCCACAAACTAGGTGCCTTTATTGCATTTTTATATATACATACATACACTCACAATCTCAAAACTGTGTATACCTGCCTATGTTGTGGGCAGCTGCAGGGGGTTATCAACCAGCACTCTACATGTTCAAATGAAGAAACCCCTATACAACAGGCTGGCTGGCTTTCCAACAGGAGTATCCTGTTTTTTCTCTAGTAACCTTCCAGATTTATTCTTCTGGTCACTAAGCTCAGCTTAGTCACACAGTTTTCTCCTAGTGTCATTAGAAAGCTCCCTCTACAAAATAATAGGCCATCAAGAAATAACTCATATATCAGTAACACTCTTTGGCAACCGTGTATTGTCTATACCTATATAATTATGGCAATATCACTGGCATATAATTACGTTTGTTTAATTATAACACAAGGGAAGCAAATCCATTGAAAACATTTTAATTATTTTGGTGGGTAAATAGAAAATGCCTCGCTTTTCGCTAAGTCATTAGTGGAAAGCCCAGGAGATGAGTGACTGTAGGTACCGGTGACCTTTCCTGCTAAGGTAGTACATGACTGGAGAAAACACCAGGATTAGACAAAAGGTAAATGAGTGGAGGACTGGAGAACAAGTAGCACTCAGTTCTCTGTAACATCTTCTACTCGTGGCAATGCAAAGGCACTTTAGAAAGCAACAAGCTGCTCAGAGCTCATATTACTTTTACACTGTTACTGGGTTAAAAATATTCTATGCTCAAAACCCCTTCTTGAGAGACACTAGGCTAATACTTTTTTTATGCCAGAGAAAGGCAAAAGGGATCTTGAGTTAAAAAGTTAATTTCAATTTTATGGTCACTTTTCAAGAAATTATTTTGAATTAGGTTCAGATCAAGTATCTCTGAAATTCTGACAAGTGTCTTCCTTTTTTTTTCTTCCTTTTTTTTTTTTTTTTAATTTTGCAGTGGCATCTTTCAATTCTCTCTTTATTTTTCACTTCCTTATTATGGCGGAAAATCCAAACAAATGAGAGGCCAAGCTGTCTTCAGTCAAACCCACTACATGTTGTTAGTGTGATGGAAGACATGGTATGGGTGAATCTGCAAGCACAGCTGCAATTCCACTAACCTGAAAACTAGGTGTTCTCCAGTGCTTAGTGTACATAAAAATGTGTGGTTCTAGACAGACAGAAAGAATTAAGCAGGATTAAATAAGGAATGAAGAGTGCTTGCTGATCAGAATTGGGTCCTTGAGCTGTGTTTTCAGGCAGAAGTGTGATGTTTAAGATTTTATACTGCCTCGCCTTGTACTGAAATGGGAGCTTTGCCGAGAGCTTGATGCTTTCACACTCTGACACAGAACAGCTTGGGGTGAACAAGTCGCTTATTAATGTATTGCTCAAAGTCAGTCTGAAAACACAACGGCTGCAACATATATTTTGGCTTTAAAGAGGCACACTGCAGATCCGTTGCTGCCTGAAGAAATAGATATGCGGCAGAGCCCATGCTTCATTTCGGGAATTATCTACACAGGCTTTGTCTTCTCTTACTCCAAAATAAATGATCATGCTCTGCCCAGATGTTTTCTTCCCCTTTGCAGATTCTTTCCTCTCTTTTTTCCAGGTTACATAGACTCTCTGTAGTGCCAGCAAGAGGATGATGCATCAATGATGCCAAGTCGGTGAAAAAGGCTTTAAACTAAAGTTGCTGGGGGAGAGAAACCTCAACCCATCCTACTCCTACCAGCTTGATGCCAGTGCCAGCAATAAATGCTCAGAGCCTGGGGAAGGATCACAGGTCAGCAAGGGAGGACCTGAAGTATTGCACAAAGGAGTTCCAGACACACCAGCCAGTAAGTCAGCTTCGTCAAGGGCCCAACTTAAAGATCCTCTATGCAAACACACGTAGTGTGGGGATTAACAGGAGGAGCTTAAGATATGCACACGCCTGCAGGGCTGTGCTCTTATTGGCATCATGGAGACATGGTGGGATGTTTCCTACGGCTGGAGTGTTGGAGGGGAAGGATACAGGCTTTTCAGGGGAGATGAGGAAGGGACCCTCTATGTCAAGGACCAGCTGGAGTGCAAGGAGCTCCACCTGGGGGTAGATGAGGAGCCAGATGAGAGTTTATGGGTCAGGATTAAATGGAGGGCAGGGAAAAGTGACATTATAGTGGGAGTCCGCTACAGGCCACCCGATCAAGACTGAGCAGATGAGGCCTTCTATAGACTGATAGGAGAAACCTCATGTTCACAAGCCCTGGACCTCATGGAGGACTTCAGCTACCCTGACATCTGTTGGAGGGAAAACACAGCAGGGCGTAAGTAATCCAGAAGGTTCCTGGAATGTATGGACAATAACTTCTTTCTCCAAGTGACTGGGGAGCCAATGAGGAAAGGAGCTATGCTGGACCTTGTTCTCACCAACAAGGAGGGGCTGGTGGGGAATGACAAACTCAAGGGAAGCTTTGGCTGCAGTGACCATGAGATGGTGGAGTTTAAGATACTTAGGACAGCAAGGAGAGTGCACAGAAAGCTTGTTACCATGAACTTCAGGAGAGCAGACTTTGGCCTCTGCAGGGATCTGCTTGGTAAAGTACCATGGGATAAAAACCTGGAGGGAAAAGGAGTCCAAGAAAGCTGGTTAATACTCAACGATCAGCTCCTCCAAGCTCAGAAGTAAAGAATCCCAACAAAAAAGAAAGTTAGGCAAAAACGCCAGCAGGCCTGCATGGATGAAAGAAGAGCTCCTGGATAAACTCAAACACAAAAAAGAAGCCTAGGAGGAATAAAGAAGAATTGTCCAAGTACCTAGGGATCAGGTTCAGAAAGCTAAAGCCATGATAGAATTAAATTTCACCAAGGATGTCAAGGGCAACAAGAAAAGCTTCTATAGGTAGAAGGAAATGGGACACTTGGTTATCCGAGGTATAGAGAAGGCTGAGGTACTCAATTACTTTTTTTGCCTCAGTCTTCATCAGTAAGGGCTGTTATACACTGCACAAATTGCAGGAGAATGAAGAACTCTCACTGTGTGAGATTCTGTCTGAGACCATCTAAGAAACCTGAAGATGCACAGTTCCATGTTAATGAAGAGGCTGGTTGACAGGAATGAATGAAATTAGAGCATTAGCTGGTTTTGGAATCGCCTCCTTCCTGGCTCAACACTCCCACATGAAAATCAGCTTCCACGGGAGCTTTCTTTTGTGCTCAGCAGCAGATCTCAGCTCTAGCTTCAAACCCAAATGTTTTGACTCTATGTGCTGGCCCAGCACAGCACCTGTGTACACAGCTAAACTCAGGGAGCTTCCAGATGTGAGCGGCACCCAGCAATGCCAGAAAACAGACTATGAGAGTCGCAACATCCACAGAGAAGAGTAATAGTGAAACTAGGTTTCTGAAGCATCAGTTTTCTAGTGAACTGCATTCTGGAAATTTGGGAACCAAAAGGTGAGAAAATATTCCAATCCCACCAGGAATCACTTGCAGATGCCAAGGGCTCCTATCAAACATGAAGTGTGACTCAAGGAGGTGGTGGTTCTGCAACATGCACAATAACAGCAACCAGAAAAGAAGGAGTGTGCTCCAGCCATACCCAAGGAGATCTGCCATAAAGAGTAAGAAATCACCAAAACAAGGTCTTCTAGCTGCATGTAACTAAGTGAATGCTTTGGTCGTAGATACCCAAGGCTTTGGGTTGCAAGATGGTCAAGCCTCATACGGCCAGAGGAAGGAGGTTGTGGCCTCTGGTTTTCAGGCCAGCCCTAAAAGCTCTCTCTGGCCAGCTCTCAAGGCCAGCCAGGCAGCCAGAGTGACTTGGGCAGCCTTGTGGCCTCTCCCAAACTCTTCCCACCCCTACATGTTCCCAGCCACACAAACACTGTGATGGGATGGGGGCTTGCTGGCTATGCTGCCATGCCTTTCAAAGGAAGGGGAGCCTGTGGCCCTGTGGTGTGGTTTGTCTTGCAGGAAGAGCCCATGGTTGGACCCTTGTAGCACATCTGGAGAGTGAGTCCCAGAGCAGCAACGTGTCTGCAGCAGTTCAGGCAGGAAGGAGCTTCCACCACAGCCAGGAGCTGCAGTTCCTTTCCTCCTTGACGTGTGCCAGGTCCACGCTTATCTTTATTACTTTCCGTGTGGTGGATGATGAGGATAGGGGGTCTGCAAACTCCTTGATGGCAGAGCAGTGAAAAGAAGCCAGAGACAGCTGTGGTTCCATTTTTCTGTCACTCAAGCAACGATCTTCTTCTCTGTTGTCATACTCCTGTGCTAGGAAATTTTGTTCCTCTTGTTAAAATTTCACACACACATACTGCCTTGCTTATAAACTGAAATGCAAGTTGGGATCCACCTGTTTAATATAATTCAGTGCTTGCAGTTTAGTGTGATTATAGCTGATTTGTTTGATCTGGTGTATGAAAACTGTTTGTCATGTGCTACTTTACCCAATGTGGAAGGTTTGGAGACATCTGCACAGACAGCAATATAGATCTCTGTGTTGTATTAGCCCATAATACACTAATTATCTTGTGCTCTAACTTATTTCCATTCCATACAGCCTGCTTTACTTCCCCAAGGGTTTCTCTGCACCAGAAAAAATATGGAAAAATATAGTTTTTATCAAGACCTCCCATGTTTCTAAAATTTTATTCCATGACTTCTTCCTGCCAGGCAGGGGGTTAAGAGCTATGTTGAATCATTTTGCAACTAAAACCAGTGTGGCAAAGGAATCCCGACATTTTCAAGAGCTGTCTTGTGGGGATTCTTCTGTATGGTGCTGTTAGGGGGGCTCAAGAAAAAAAAAGCACATGGCCTTCAGATTTTCTGGCCAGATCTCTGCCTGCATGTCCAGGTCTCCTTCCCTCCAGTGGGAATCAGTGAGTCATGAAAAGGTGACAAGCACATGCATGAGTGCTGTCCTTGAGGACATCCTTGGTGAGACGTGTGCACCATGCCAGGAGCTGAAGAGCCTTCCCAGGTGTCAGGCTTTAGTGCTACCCAACAATAAAGCAGATTTTCCTCACAGAGGACACAGCTGAGTAGTTTGAGCACTCTCACTTTGCCAGTAGGTCTTTTCCCCCCTAAAATCTCCATTTGATTCTTGAGAAGTGTTCAATGGTGTCCATCACTGGCATCTTGGGTGGGACTGTTACTAGCTCCCAGAAACACATCTCCCCTCATCCTTGCTGGGCTTTGAGGGAATCACATGAGTTCCTGATGGCAAAACTCTCGTCACCCTCAGCAGAACAGCATCAGGCCTTTTGCATGTCCTGCTGAGCTGTTTTTCAGCCAGTACCATCATGCTGCAGTGACTAGCCCGTTCCTAACACCAGTGAAGAGAAACCATGTGTGGTTGCAGCTTCTTCATCTCATCTAGTCAGACAGGTGGAAACAAAATGGAAAGGAAGGTGGTGCAAGTCTGAATTTGGCCACCCATCTCCTCAGACACAACATCTGTTTCTGTACAAGCAAGAAGAAAATGGGTGACTAATGCACAGCTCTGCAGCTGGCCCCAGATGATGCTAAATGAGTCCCTGGCAAACAGAAGGCTGATATTTTAAATGAGGAATTAATGAAAATGCGCTCTTTTCCTGCTTGTTGTCCCTTTAAATTCAGTTTCCATGGAAACAGGTCTGAAGAGGCTGCCTGGAGGGAGCCAGGAGAGATCTCTGCCTGGCCGCCTTCTCCTCCAGGTTGCCAGCTGAGCCACCCCAATTGCCAGGCTCTTACAGAGGTTATCGCTATTGTCATTTATGCCTGGAATAGGAGCAATGGCTCCTCCTGGGTTCCTTCTCTAGGGAGTCCCGAGGTGATCAGTCACGCTGCTGTTGCCTGCAGCCAGGCCACTTGCAAGCGGAGCTCCCCTCCTTCCATTGCCCATCTGGTGAGTGCAGGCTTGTCTGAACCTGCTGTGACACTGCCTCACTACAAATGTCATTCCTGTTAGAAACAGCCATTCCACCACATTTTTCTTTTTTAAAAGGAGTGGCGGGTGTGATAGCACACAGACTAAGCTGGGAGCAGGGGCAGAGGGACAATTTCGCTGTTAATTCAATGTCTGTCTCAGGGGAAAATTTGAGAAACCACCTGGAGTACTGGATCCAGCTCTGGGGTCGCCAGCACAAGACAGACACAGACCTGTTGGACTAGGTCCAGAGGAGGGACATGAAAATTGTCAGAGGGATGGATATGAAAACAAGCTGAAAGAGTTGGGGTTGTTCAGCCTGGAAAAGAGAAGGCTCCATGGAGACCTTATAGCCTTCCAATATCTAAAGGGGACCTACAGGAAAGATGGGGAGGGACTTTTCACCCAGGGCGTGTAGTGATAGAACAAGGGGTAATGGTTTTAAA
>VZRU01017422.1:0-15207 GCA_013398155.1 Pedionomus torquatus
CAAGCTGGTCTAGTGGGAGGTGTCCCTGCCCCCCCACAGGGGGGTTGAAACTCAACGATCTTTAAGATCCCTTTCAACTCTAATATTTCTATGATTCTAGGATTCTAGTATGAACTATCTTGCTGTATTTGGTGTCATGTTAAATTTTCCTGAGATTATAATGCATTTGTACTTTTATACAGATAAAGTAACAGGTGGTAAAAGGTCTTTTCATATAGGAGATAGAAACATAATTTTTACTGTGTAGGTGTTCAGCTGTTATTAATGCAACTGGTAGATTCTCTGCTCATGAAGCTATAGAATCATAGAATCAGATCCTCAGATTAGAGCGCCAAGTCTTCTTGAATTATATCCTTTTTTCAACCACAGTTAAGAGTTAATATGTTAGTTACTGTTAGTAGTTAATTAATTTACATTAGAGGTATGAAAGTAATGCTTTTCTCCTATTTTTAATGCCAGTCATGACTTCAGAGAAAGACCTATTTCAGTCGTCTTTGATCTTTCCCTTTTCCTCATCCCTGTTTTCTAGTATATTGAATGATTGCCTGTACAGAAAGCATACAATAGGTTTGAGGGCCCATCTGCTTTTATGAACCTTAACTAGACCTTTTGTAATAGGAAGGTGGGGAAAATTTCTCTGAGTATACTCAGTCATGCAGCAGGTTCACACAATACCTTTAAGGAAATTTTCTGCTTTGTTCTCCATTCACTTCCTAATTATTCTTAGTAATTGGTTTATTTTCGTGTTCATTCCTACCAAGCACCATTAGTTTTACAGAAGTGTATATCAAAATCTTAAGATCTAATTCCTGAATAATATTAAAAGTCACTTAGTGCTCTGTGACTCTTTTGCACCTCTCAGCTGTGAGAATAATTTTGTACTATTAATATGTGTTCACTTCAATATTCATGCTTTTCTCCAAAGTTGTTATTAATGTGCTGAACAGCATGGAATATCTACATCCAGATCTATAATGATCTCCTCATCTTGAAAAACTAGTAATTTATTCCTTTCTTGTTGTTTTTGTAAATTCATTCCTAGACTTTTTACAAGTCTTTAAGTGGTGACTTGGTGAACTCTTTGTGAAAATCCAAGAGCACTGTACTAGACATTATGGGTCATGAATTCCTTATACAAAGGCATTTCAGCTCTTTCTCAATGTATGCTAATTAATCTATTCTTTTAAATAGTCTCTACATTTTCCCTAACAAAATCATCAGGCTTGTTTGTAGATCTTGGGATTTCCTTTGAAGCTCTCTTTAAAATTGAAGTTGGCATTTTTCACCTTTGTGGCTCTATCTTGGCCCCTGCCCAGATAGTTTCAAGCAAAAGTGCCCATGCCTATTTTATCCCTGAAATACTCCAAAACTCTTCGGTGACTGTCATATGGTCCTGCTTTTGGGTTTGGTTTGTTTGTTTTGTTTTGTTTTGTTTTTTTTTCCCCTGTAGCTCTTTTTTTGTTTGCTGTAGTTCTTTTTGCCAATCTGTTCGGCAATGCCTTCCAACAATGTTTTTCAATTTGAAACAAAATCTCTAATGGTTTTCACATCTCATTTGGGACTACCTCCAAGCTTCTCCATATGGACCAAGGATTAAAAATATCATACTTTTTTAATGCTGTGGCCATGGATTTGATTGTTTCCTCATATTTGTATATTGATCTTAAAAAAAAAAAAAATCAGACTTAATTTGAATGGCCAAAAGTTTGCAAGTGCATTTTTTTAATTCTTTCGATTAGAAAAGTAAAAAATACTTGAAAGCAAGGGTCAGAGTTAGTATTCTAGAAAGGAAATGTAGGATACTGGCATACTGTGATAAGAGAATTGTTTCTGTATGTATACATGTTTCACCATCAAAGCTGGAAATTGGACATTTTCTGTTGAATTATATGTAATATCTCACATTGGCAGTTAACATTGCAGTCCAGTACACACAAACTAGCATTTTGTAATTCAAACTCTTCTGGTGGAGAAGAACAAAATGTATACCTCAGCATTTCACACCCATCCCTAAAGAACCTACCAACGCAAAACCAGTTGTCAAAAATGCATTAAAAGCACATTCCAGGAGATGAAAATGCACCAGAGTATTCACAGGAAATAAAACATTGGAGCAAGCCCTCTGACTTTTTGTCCCACATTCAGTCCTGTCTAGTGTAAATGAAACTTGATGTAGGTCAAAACATTGAAAATTCTATTCTGAGTAAGCTTCACTTGAGTAAACAGGATGCTTGCTTTGAATATTTTTGTTATTTTTCCCCGGTGTAGTATACACTCTAAAAATGTAAATATAGATGTTTATATTTTTTAAATGTAATATGGATATTTTTATTTCAGCTAAAGAATGTTCTGGTGTTTTTTTAATCCTCAGGCTCCTCAAGGTAATAATAAGAACCTCTCTGCTTTATTATGGCAAAAATGTTTTTTGTAGTAATTTTGCCCCTTTTGCACCATGAACAAAGCTGAGACTAGATTCCAGGAACAGAGATATGTGTCGACTCTTTTATCTTGTGAGGTTAACATAAAAATGTCAATGCACAAATGTGTCAAACATAACTATTTTTAATAATGTAATAGATAAGGATAAGGAGCCTCTGGTGAACTTGTATATGCACAAGTCAATTTTCAGAAATACTAGCCCTAAGAACTGCAATTGGACAGATCTACTTATCTGAATAAAGTAAATAATTATTTATGAAAAATAAATTGGGAATGTGTGATTCCTGAGAACGCACATGTTACAGTTCAAAACCAATTTCCAACGAGCTCTTTTTTCATTGCATTCAGACCAATGAGCATCTTCACAGAAGTACTTCTTTCTGACTGTGGCAGTAGAAAATAAGGTAAAAACAGAGCTTGCACTGCATTTTGGAAGTACTATTTGTGACTAGAATACTAGACCATTTTAATCCACAGAACTATGACACAGATGCATGAGATTTTTTTAATTTAAATGAGATTTTAAAGATGTTGCTGGAAGTCAATTAATTTAAAACAATTCTAATTAAAATTTCATTTGTTATGGTATGCGAGTGAGAAGTCAATTTTTCATCACCATGATTTTTCCTCAGAGTCTACAGTTATTCTGCTATACATCATTATAACTTTTAACATTGCTGCAGTTTGTTGAGATCAAACAGAATGACACTGAATAAAACAGAACACTCTGAGATGTGATGTGGCTCAATAAAATAGAAAAATATTTATCTAATTTTCAAGCTATTTGAAAAGTGAATGAGCAACCTTGTGCAGAAAGCTCTCAACTGACTCTTCGAGCACTTTTTAACAGTATTGTTGTATTTTTTAAAGAATTCAACTTGTTATGTATAGAATTTTACAAAGAGAAAAAATAATCTAAATACTAAATGTTTTTTTCTAAGATTCCATAGAACTGTAGAAGTGGGTTTTACCTTGACAGATTAGTGTTTTGTAAGCAGGAAGATTAATTTACAGCAGGAAAGCTACTTTGCTGGTACTTTAAACTGATAATTCATAGTGAGCCAATATTTGAGGTTCATCCCATGTAATCCTGGACAGTTAATTTATTGGCCTTTCTTTAGTGACCATAGAGAGACTTAGACCATGAGCTTTCAACAGAATGTCAAGGACAAAGCCCTGAGCATCCTTGTTTGACCTCATAGCTGGCCCTGCTTTGAGCAGAAGATTGGACTGGCTCCTGAGGTCTTTCTAAATCAAGTCATTCTGTGAGTCTGATAGAAGGGAAGAATGATAGTCCAAACTGCATTAAGTGAGGTTCCTTTTTCCCTTTGTGATTTATAATGCTTCTGTATAGATTTTTCACTCTGAAGATGGTCCTGTTTCACCATGGACACGTGACTGTCAGTATCAAAGGTGACTCATTTAAGACTAGTGTTATTACACTATATGTTGTCAGAGCAATGAGTACAATAGAAAAAAACAGTGAGAACAGAATAGGAGGGGGTTGGGGTGAAAGAGCTTTTAAATGATCGCATACTTGGAACATAGCACAGAATATTACTTGCAGAGTACATTTTTCTCATCTACATGTTGCACAGTTCAAATCACCCTTACATTTGAAAATATTTGTTCCCCAAATAGAGAAAACAAGGTAAATATCCTAGACGTTATTTATGAAGTAATTAAAAATATCTAAAAATATATAGTTCTCCACAAAGTAATATGATAATCAGTTTTTAACTACCATACAGCTATTCTGCTACTACCTACTAACACATATCACTGGTTCTCAGAAGACATATTGAAATCTTATAGTATCTGTTTAAATGAATGCCTGAGTACATAAATAAGCAGTGTAGTATGTGACAAACCATTTATGCCAAGAGGACCTGATAGCTGTCTTGATCCCCTGGAAAATATATTTTAACCACATTTGTTTAAAGGTTAAAGTTTGTAAGTTCATAAAATGAAGGTAAAGTATGCTATATCAGAAGAAAATGCTATTACATAAGAGAATATACGTTATGATTTAAATTTTTAAGTAAAAAAGCCTGCAAATTATCTTGTATCACAGATATTTGTAACAATACTGTCTGATTCCTTTTGCTTTCCAATGTCTCAAGTTGTCACAAGTTTTATACCAGTCTTAAAAATTTATAACCACAAGTGATTTCTTGAGGTATGTCAAAAAAATAGCAAAAGAAGATTCATCTTGAATCACAGATATACACATAGAACATGGAATTTTTCTGCACAGATTTTTTGGAAATTATGCATGCAAACTAAAAATAATATATATTTATTTCTATTTCAGTAGTAGAATGATTTCAGTCTGCATTGAGTTTTAAGATTGCTGTTAACCTAAAAATTGCATGTCTGTTTAGTGGGTTTTTGCCATCTATTAATTTAATAGCTCATCCACTTACAATTGAAAAATACTGCAAGAAGATCTGTGTGTATATGTATCAACAAAAATATAGTGAAAGCACCAATTCAGTACAATTAATTTGAGTAAACTCTAAGAAATGCATTTAAGTACTTAAATAATAAGAAGAATATTTCAACATACTGTTGAATTTTTACACAGACTGAGTACTGAAAGCAAAATATAAACTTTTTATTTTCACCATTGTTTTTCAGTTCTTCTCATTGCACTTCAAAAGGGATCTTGCAAAGCAGAGGTCAGAAAACAATCTTTTTTCTTCATTAAAATTTATGGAGGCTAGTGAATTTGGTACATCACTGTTTGCTCTTTCCAGATATTTTCCCCTATCACTTTCCTTTATACGTAAAAAACCCTGTGACTAGCATAAGTCAATGTGGGAGTAAACACCAGTCCTACAGATAGGTTATAAGATACTGCATATTGTGATAAAGACAAAGATAAAAAGCCAAGAGCCCACTGTTATTTGAGAAATTGCAGTAGCATACAACTTGTTTTGTGATATGATTCAGTGTGGATTTCCATATGTGAATTACCAATAACTCACAGTGCGTGAGTACACACAGCATATTTAAATTATTATTTTTATTTTTTTTTTCCCCAACAGTTTCTGCCATGGTTTGGGTGGAGCAGACCAAACTCTTTGTTCAGTAGGAGAGGCTCTTGCTTACAACTTGTTGCTGTATCAGCCACCTCACTTTTTACCCCATGGAGGGGTTGCACCTGTGTGGAGGTGAGGACAGGTCAGGTGACCCAAACTGATCAATAGAGAATTCCATGCTATCTGCCATGATCAGTATAAAAGCTGAGGGACCAGAAGGGTAAGGTTGTCTCTTCTTCAAGGGTGTTTACTCTTGTGGTTATATTTCTTTGATGTTTGATGCCCTAGGAAGACTCTGTTAGTCGGTGTACTCTTGTGGTTATATTTCTTTGATGTCTGATGCCCTAGGAAGACTCTGTTAGTTGGTGTACCTTCAGTCCTTATCAGAATGTTCTGGAATCCTCACTTCTTACTGAGTCTGGTCTGGAACTTTCACAGTGCCTGCTGGTGATATCTCCCTGGGGGCTTGATATGGTTTTGTATATATTGTACTTATTTTGTTCTTTTCTCAATATTTTATTATTAATATTTCATTAAAGTGGTTTGGTTTCTTCTAAACCCATTAGTCCCCTTTTCTCTCTCCTGCCTCTCCTTAGAGAGAGGGGTGGGAGGCAGAACCTGTGTTCGTTTCAGTGGCCAGTCTGGCCCAAACAACAATCGATTTATTGGTGCTTAAAGTGGGGATTGAGTGGGGGCTCATCCAGGACTCTGGTAGATTGTCTGAATAGTTAAAATTCCAGCTTGCTCAGAGACTAAAACAGTTTATACAATGTTGCTCTTAAATGAAATGTTATATCATGCCAGAGAGTTTTGTTTGAAGTTACTTGATGCAACACTGCTGAACTTGCCAAAAATGTTGCATGGTAAATTTGCTCTTTCTGTTTGTATGCAATAGTTTGAACATGCTATTCTGATGTGGTTTGGAATTCAGACATACATGATTAATGATTATCTGTGTAACATGATTACACAGATAATGGTTCTATCTGCATATCTTGGGCTTCAAGTGACACATTGTTTTTACTAATTACACTCTTGATTTTACCTGGGGGAAGTTGACTTCATCCTTTAATGCTTATGCCAAAATGACTCAATCAGAGCTGACAGAAACCTTTCGGACCATTCTGAAAATTGATGTTACTTTAATAGGAGACCACCTTTGGTCTGCACACATGCAGGAAAATCAAGAACAAAATCATGATTTTTAAGGATATGAACTTTCCCAAAGCTACATGAAGCCTGTATCTAAAGTTCACTATGGTTAACCGCAAAGGACATTTCAGAGAATTCAAAGATTTATAGTTCTTGGTGTCTGAAAATTCTTTTTTCCACCAAAATAGCAGCATAAGGTTAGGAACAAACCTTCCATTTCCCATCTACACAGAGAAACACCCTGTAAAACTATGCCAAAGAGGAACATTACAACTCTTTTGGTCTTTCAAGAGTACCATTTCTCCCAAAACCCATCTTACAACTTCTTCCACAATCTCCCCAGTGAGACTCTGAATTTCCTTCTCACTCAATCCATCCCTGACAACACAGACACTGAAACTCAGTCATCTTCCCCTAAGACAGAGGAGAAAAAAAGAGATATGATTATCTTTGTTGGAACTTGATTTTTATGGCTGACTGCATTGATAATAACACTCAGGATTAGTTGTAATGCTGTATGCTTGTGAAAGAGCTATTCACTCGAAAGCTATCAGCACATTGAGCAGATTATGGTTACTACTTTTAAATAACTTGTTTTCTAAAATGCCCTTTCTCCTCTTCCCCAGACTTTAAAATAAATAAACAAATAAATCCTGTCTCTGAATTTTATATGGCCACTCATGGTACTATCAGGCAAGGGGATCAGACAGAGCAGGGGATGACTATAGTGGAAATTTTACATGCGTTACTGAAATGAGAGTCTATCATGCCAGATCATTTAAGCTCCATTTATGCTCAAAGTACTTACCAAGAAACTAAAAGTGAACAAGCCCTGCAGGGCCTATTCAAAAGCATTAGCAATAAACTAGCCCCTGCTGTGTCACTTAAAAGTTACAAGTTCTAATTTCACGTGGGAGTTACGGGGAAAGTTTGTCTCTACTATGATTATATCAGACTGACTTTGGCCCCCTCGTCATACGAAGTCTACTTTTTATTTTTTCATGCATAATTGGCACACATTGTGGATATGTCTCTAATCTGTACAATTATCTACCTACACTGCTTTTCAATTAAAGGATCACAGTACGCATTGCGATAGCATATTCTTCAAAGGCCACTGTTTCTGTATGCAAGCTAAGAGTTTTGATATCAGGAAAAGGGTATGTACTAATTTTTACCTGACATTTCGTCTTTGGTATAGCTCAGCATGTACAAGAAATATGAAAGAAGCAATCCTCAGTTTCTTTCACTGACAAATATTTAATAGAACAGCAGTAGCTGTAAGTGTTGGTGGCCTTGCCTCAGAATTGAAATGTCAGTAGTAGCACTGTAATGCAGCATCTACCTGTTCACACACTTCAGAGAATGAAATTTGAGTGCTATCTTTATAAAAAGACACTTTAACATTTATCAGTGTGCACAGGAACACACCAAAGAAACTAATGGCATAAAAATGTTTGAATTATTGGAAGAGCTTTTATGATACCTTATTAGCTATGTTTTCAAAGGTCAAACAGTTATGCATACTGAGCATGGAATTGCAGACTACAAACTGCTAAATTTTAACCAAATTAAAGCATTTTTAATAATATATACTTTGTCCCTCCACAGATGAAGTCTATATTGCAGAAAGATTTTTATAAGTCTAGAAAAATGAAACATTTCAAATAAGCAGAATTTATTTTAGGACCATCTTGCCTTTTGTGTGTATCTTCAGTTGAAAGTGAATCACATTAAAGATTGAGAAGAATGAGTAAATTAGACAAGTGATTTGGGGAGAGAAAGAGAAGAAACCTGCACCTGTCATACGTATCATCAGTTTCTGATCATCATGTCAAAAGAATAATAATCAATATTATATTTTAAAAGAGAAAAGAGTTCTTTTAATTCCAGGTCATTGTCAGAGTGTGGATATGGTAGTCAGAATTACATAATTGCTTCCAATGCAAACAAGAGTGAGATAAATGGGAAGAAAAAGAGTTAGAGTCTTGGGAGAGAAGAGTACTGTTATCAGAAAACTTCAGATCCTTCTGTGCCTTTTTCCGTACTTTAAGAACTCTGAATTTTTCCCAGAGCTAAGGTTGTGGTTAGATTGACAAATGGTACTGAACTAATCTGTTCTCCTGACAAAAAATTATTGCAATAAGAAAAGAGGAAAGCACAATCTTTATTTGTCCTTGTGACTATAATAGTATGAGTGCTTCATTCAAAAGGAAACCTTGTTAAAAAGACCTGTTATAAAAACCATAATGAGAATAAAAAATGTTAAGGAATCAAACAATTTATTTAGCAACCTTTATATCCTTGTCTTGTGGTGCTTTTCTTTGACTCTGGACATAGTATTTTCATGAGAGAACTCCAAGCTATCTTGCTCTTTGCCTTCCTAAAGATGAGAGACAAGAACTTCTTGAGCAAATCTCTAATGTCCCATTTCAAGGGTGGATGTGGGAAAAAAAACAGCTTTGCGGAGCCGGTCATCAACACTTAGTTTGAGACATTTTAGCAGATTTAAAAACTGAGCAAGAATAGTAAACAGAAGAGTCCTAAGGGGGAAGGGAAAGTAATTCTTTATATGTGAGTGACATATGAACACATTTATTAGTTTCTTTCTTTTCCAGAGTGTATGTGACTTATCTTTAGTGGGACTTACTTCAACTAACTTCATCTGTTTAAAAGTCACTGTTTACATTTGCCTTAGTTTTTTTGGACATTCAATGGGAAAAGCAGATGTTTTCAGCTGAAGACAACTATTCCCAACTCAGTAGGATCTCAATAAAATTCAATCTGTCTGTAGTATATAGCTTCTAATATAATTCACATAATTGGTGCTTCCAGAGTGTAACTTCCCTTTCTGTCCCTTCTATCTGCCTTTTTATTTGTTTCCTTGGTGAGCCCTCAACCTCCAGGAATAATTTAAAATAAATCATGCAATTTTGTCATCATTTCTTGGTGAAGGTGGCAAGTGTAATTCCAGCTCACTGACTACCTCACAGCTTAGTTTTGTGACAAAGCTCTCATATATTTGTCTACAGCAAATGTGATTAATGATCACTTGGCAAAACTATCCTGGTTGGTGAACCTGAGTTTCTTCCAGAATGTCACTTTTAAATATGATAAATATATATTTACTGTAACAACATAACTAGGTTTAATTGTGTATTTTGAAGGTGTATTTACATATTTCAATATTCTTATTGCTACAACAAGAACTATCAAGATATAAGCATTCCATTTAGAGGAGAAGTTGTCCCAAAAGAAATTTGCAACAAAAAAAATAATTCTCAAAGGTATATAAATACAGTAATGAAGAAGCTTCGGTCATGAAACTATAGATTTTACTATCTTTTTACATATCTCAAGAAACAACTGGTGACTGTAAATTCTTAAGGCTGGTATAAAACCATTGTTACAAGGTGAGAAACTGGAAATCAAAAGGGACCAGACAGTATCATTATAAATATCTGTGATACAACGTAGTTTGCAAATATATATAATATTTTTGAAAACAAAAGCTTCTGCTTCTTAACAAGGATTGTATAGTCAGATCATAACAGAAAGATTCCATCCGCTTTTTTTCACTTCATTAAGTTGGCAAAACTTTTGTTTTCGTCATCACCAGAACTCTAAAGAAAGCATTTATTGATAAGTTGGTTTTTTTTTTTTGTTTTTTTTTTTTAATTCACTGTTTTTTTGCAGAATACAGTCTGTGAGTTCATTTTAGCTCCCTCCTGTCATGTGGTGGCCCTAATAATCTTTTCCATCAACTGCATACAAATTTTAGATATTGACCTTTATTCAGGCCTATTTCACCTTGTTTGAGATGAATAACAACTATATTTAGCTATATCATCATACTTAAGATAATATATAAACAAGATGAGAGAACATGAAGTTGTGTATGGAGTATGGAGAACCATTGCATACAAAAGAAACAGTGAAGCAAAAAATAATCAGGTGAAGCTAGACTACATGACAATGTAAAGAGGGAAAATATTCGTAACATTAATGACAGTTAAAATTTCATACTAGATTCCTCCATCTGTTCCGTTTTGCATGTAGGAATCTTGGAAAAGCATCTTCATGTAAAGGATGATTTCTCTTGATTTTACCTAGCCTACTGAAGCCCCTGCATTATTCGCACAATAAGAGAGATTCAGGTTTGGTCCAATGTTTCCGGTTGTAACTGTAATGATCTGAGACAGGGTTATTGGTACCCACTGGAGAAGTAACTGAATCAGTTTCTTCACAACACTAAAGCCTTTTTTTTTTTTTTAGTTCAGTGACAACAGCGTATACAAATCATCTGATTATCTCTGTAGAAAACCACATCAGATTAGGTAGGTTGTATTTCTGTTTTCATTTTCAGAGTTGATTTTAAGATGTCAGAAACATCATTTAACATCTGCTGAAATACGATCTAAAATTAAGGAACAATAAGGCTTTTACTGGATTTTGATATATGTTAATATTTCATTATAATAATTAATTGTTTTATGGAATCACTTGACCAAATCTTCATGGCAATATTTCAGGTCACCAGATTTTATTTTTAAAAGTGAAATTGTCTTGAATACAGTGAAGTAATGAGATATTAATCTATTTAGGGCTTATGTATGACAAACGTTGTTAAAGTAAAATTTGAGACATAAGAGAAGGAAATATCTGCAGTGAATATGTGCAGTACTTGAGCACGTACTTACCACATTAATTGTTTATAACTAAAGCAGTTATGCTATGTTGGTAACAAATAAACATCAACAGCACTTCTAAAGAAATGACTGTAAATTAAGATCTATGGATTAATGTGTATCCAAGGAACTGCAGTGTCAGAAAAGTGC
Organism: Pedionomus torquatus; assembly: GCA_013398155.1. Lineage (NCBI taxonomy): Eukaryota > Metazoa > Chordata > Aves > Charadriiformes > Pedionomidae > Pedionomus > Pedionomus torquatus. The sequence goes on from VZRU01017422.1 coordinate 11,474, forward strand.
CCAGCTTATCACACAGCAGGGCTACCAGAGAAATAAGCTTATCCTCCTATCAAACAGGAATAAACAAGGACAATTACATAAAGAAACAGTCTTCAATCAGAAATAAACAGAAAAAGGCTTTTGAAGTTTAGTTTTAGAAGGTAAATCTCACAGCAGTAGTGAAATAAAAAGTGCTTATTTTCCTATGCAGAGAATTTCATGTGATCTTCTGAACTTCAATTTCCTGTGTTCTGTGGCTCCTGGGATGAAGAGGCAGACTTATTGACAAAATGTTAGTAAAGCATCAATTGGCAACAGATGCCTGAGTGGTATTTCAACACTGTGCCCTTTTCATCAGGTGGAGGGGAAGGTGTCAAAAATAAAGGATTTTCTTACCAGACCATCATTTTCCTGAAATAAACAAATATATTCTCATTCGCTCCTTGAAAGATAAGCCAAAAAGTGGTTCACAAAAATAAAATCTACTCGTTACTTTTTATATGCAAAATCTTATAGGAGATACACAACAGAGAAGAAATGTTAAACAGTATTTTTTATGAATTTATACTTCAAAAAGTTAAGAATCATAACATAGTTTTAAAGATAAAAATGCCAAGTAATTAAACAGCAGGAAAAATGTAACATGATTTTTTACATTGCTCTGACTTCAGATGCAGAAGCTAAGTACAAAATGTAACCCAGCCATCTGATAAAAGACTCTGCAGCCCAATAGCCTCAGAATTTAGTCTGCTCATTGCTAGCAGCTCTCAAGAATTCCTGGGCTTTCTGTGGGATATTCTTGGCCTGATGACTATTGCCCAACTAGTTTTGGCTTTAGCATAGCTTTGTACAGTTTTGTGGTTTTGTTACAACAATGTTGGTATATTTCTGTAACTAATCAATTGTAAAGCCAAGATCTAAAGGCCCATCTGAGTTACGGGATCCTACCTACTTTCTCACTTCTTACACAAGGGGTTAAGGACAGATAATAAATAAGGTAAATTTGCAGACCTGTTTCAAATGGACTATTGCTGAGATATTCTGATAGGAAATTTCTGAATATACCTATTGGGACACTTTAACCCCCCCTAAGAACAGAGCAGTATTTACTTCTGTTGTTTTAAAGAACACAAATGCAGCAAGCTCTAATAGAAATACGATAATACAAGCAATAGATAATACAGGCAAAATCATTCCCTGGAAGGATTTTAATTTTGAACATGTTAAGTACCTGCTATTTGTTAGGTAGCTGAAAAAACATGCCCAATTACAGAACTAATAAACTCAGAACTTTTGGTGTTAAGCTTTCCAGTAACAAGAGAGAGACAATTCAGGGACCAATTCATCCTGTCCCAACATTTATGAATTCTTCTCATTGTTTATACAGGGATGATACGCAAATAGCTGAGACTGTCCTTCAGGTTATTAGTTAAGTGAAATGTATTAAACCCCATAACAAAGAACATTCAACATTCAGCTTCCCCCTTTGTTCATCATAGGGGTTTCTGTGTACTTTTGAATATCACTCTGTGCAGTTTATTTGAGCACTAATAAAAACCTAACCCAAACAAATAGCTTTTGTACAGCTGGCCAGCTGTCAATTTCTTTATTTATATCACAGTATCAGTACCAGCTATGGTTGTCTCTGTAGACAGAGAGCATAATATAGCCTCTAGCCCAGAGATTTTTTGGTATTTTTTATTACTATTTTGCTAGACTTGAATATTAAGTTTGCAGAAAGGCTTCTTTTTTCAGATTTTTGCTTTCACAGAACTTATTCTAATGCTCTGGAACAAAATGTTTTGCACTTCTCATTCTGTGCAATGTGATATGAAACTAATTTTTGTATATATTATATCGATAAATTTGAACATGTAAAACCACATCCAAGTTACAAAGTTTAAATCAGAATCTTGATCTTCCCCATGTCCAAAATGTTCTGATATAATCTTTCAAGGCAGTCTCATCTATGCCTTTAATAAGAGTATGATCGATCTGGAAGCATTAAAAAAGCTGAAATTGCTTTACATGAAAGACTTTAAAAAAAAAGAAAGGTAGCAAAGCTAGTCAGAACCTGTTAATCTGTGAATCATCTGCTAGGATATATGAAGTCAAATTCATAGTATTACTAGAGTGAAATTATATAGAAATAAATTGGACACAAAGTTCTGTCTATAAAATTAAGCTATAGAAGAAAGATTTTAAATTAATTTAAAAAAAAAAGTTTCCTGTCTGATAAATTTTCATAAAATCATCAGCTATAAGATTTAGGAATTTTCCAATTCTGATTTATAATTTTTAAGTATGAAACATCATTTCTGCACATGGAGCTTTTTCATTCTTTCTGCAAAACTTCATGCAGCTGCAATATGAATTATATTTAATTTGTTTAGCAAAAGCATGAGTTTTTAACAAAAAAAAAAATCAGACAGCAAAAGATGGAAGCTTCTTAACAGAAAGTAAACACAAGAAACACACTAGCAAAAGAAATGGGGAAGATTTAGTCCACAGAAGAAAAAGTTATGCATGCACTATTTCATTTTTTTCTTATTGAGTAGTCTCTCCAATGAGACTTCAAAATCAGGAAAATACTGTAAGGCAATTTTCCTCTCATTACTTTCATGTAGGAAGCTCAAATTGTGCCTTTAAAAGAAATATTTCTCTTTTCTGGATATGCTAAGCAAAGATTTCATATTAAGAAACTAGATAGTGGTTTTTAAAAGCCACTTGGGATGGGTTCATATCAGAAATTTTCACCAGTACAAAAAAAAAAAACATACTAACTGACTTAAACATACTTGCTACTTTATCAAGAAGACACTAAAAATGTTTAAAAGGTAGGGGTTATTCACACTGTGTTTGATTAAATTTCATTCCTTTTTTCCCCTCACTAATGTGTTTATTTTTTTTTTAAAGTTGATTATTTACTTGGTTTAGAAAAGCTATTTGTAACAGTAATAAGTTCCAGCAAATATATAAACTTCAGGTAATAAAACACATCCTCAGTAAGCCTTTCCTTATTTACCAACATATTTTAAAAAGTATTGAAAATCACAAAGGGAGAGCATTTTGAAGTAGACTCTCGTTTTGAAAATGCATATTTAAAATACACATGGAATCAAAATGCACTGTTGTTACACAATAATACTATTCTTTGGGGTTCCACTGATTTTCCCAGGGATAAGAAAATAATTTTGCATGTATTCATTGTATTACTCCACCTGTTTCTTCCTCATTTCATTCTATTTCTTTGATGCTTTTTATTATGCTGCAGAAAAGCCTAATCCCCATTGTATTTTGTGTCCAGAACATTTACGGATGCATTCAGAACACTTTTTAGAGCACCTTGAGGATTAGACAGTGTTTTATTTCTGCTGTTTTAAAAACAATTCTTTCAATACCTGGTAGATATTCTGCTGATCAGATTCAAACAAAATGACTAAAAATATTCCCTCTGTTGCAATGACTTACAAGTTTTATTGCCTAACTCAATAAACTCAGTATATATCCTGTATGTTATTGGGCATCAGTGAGTTGTATGATAAGAAGCACTTTCTCCTAGGTAGTTTTATATTATCCAGTTTAGAGACAAGAAAAGTTCAATTTTACCATCTTGGTGATTTTTATGTTATCTAAACTAAACAGTGTACTTGAAAAGTATAATGGAAAATTTGGAGACTTATTTTTAAAGACTAACAATATCTACAAGAGTAGTAAGTAAATCAGGAAAGAAGACTGACTTACTAATAATCCTT
>VZRU01017422.1:38669-50664 GCA_013398155.1 Pedionomus torquatus
GGAAAAAGGGGGGTGGGGGGGGCGGGGCATCTGTTGCTCAGGTTTTGGTGGGTTTGGCTGAGACCGCGACAGCTGTAAAACATAAAATATAATATTTTTTTTTCTGTAAATGCATCTAGTAAATGAAAAGAATTAAAGGCAAAGATTTAGTTAAGCTGGAAATCAGTTTTCTTACAACAATTAATTAGGAATTGAACACAATTTGTGAGTTAAATGCTTCTAGCAGAGCAAAAAAAAATCTAGTACAATCTTCCACTATAAGTGGATGCAAAGTTGCATTATAAGGCCAATGTATCGTGAGTGATCTATGAGGCAGGTTTTGAGGGCCTTGAGTGTTCTAAACTGATTTCCTATTTATGTATTTGGGAGTAAATGGACAGAGACTAGTTCTGATTACAGCAGGCATAGCACAGCTCACCTACACAGAGCAAAATTCTTCTCCCCTCTCCCAAAAAAACCTACATGCCGATGGGCTGCTCAACTTACCCTGCATTTGTGCTACCATGCAAAGCATGACCAGAGTACTAATTGTTTAGGCCCAAAATTGTGCCATCCCCCTGCTAGCAATTCAATACTGTGGACAGTCAAGTGACAGTGCCCTGGCCTGAGGTTTGACTTCATTTACTGCCATAATGTAGAAATAATGAGTACAGACTGCGAAACTTTGTAGCCAACGTTGCAACACAAAGAAGAGCTGCTACTCCATCAGGACCATCAATGGAGTGTTTATAACACTGTACGTTTGTTGGGAAATTTATTAAAGCTTTTCCCTTAAGCAAGAAACTTCCAAGCTCTAAAACTAAAGCCAACAAAGGAAAAATAAACAAGTTAACATTTGCGTATATAAACAACTGAAATTATAGACCCATACCCTCAAAGTAGGTTTACTACACACATGATTCAATAACACTGATTCCACACCATGATGATCTAATGTTATGTCACTGCATGTTTCTTGAATGCATTACATAGACATTTAATCTATGGTATTTAGCAGTCATTAATTGCCATTTATCATATGTGGAGTTTATTTTGTTATCAAAAATAAGGTGAAGTATATACTTCCAGATTTTTTTAGGGAAATTTACTGTAATTGTCCCTACTTGTAGACTCTCTTTGGCATAGGAAGTAGCTCTTTGAAATTGCTTCCCTAAGGTTTTAGGGTTGGTGTTGGGAAAATATGTTTATATATACAGTTAATTTAGATTAGCAAAAGCTTTCAGACTGATAGAAAAGCCTGGATTTTTAAATCAGTGGTGAATTAAGTACAGTAAATGGTATTCTGCACAATAATAGCTAATTTTTTCTTTATTTTTTCTCATGGAATGAAATGTTATTAACAATAAGAATACTATCAGTGGTAGAAAAGTAATATTATTAAACTGACTTTGATAGCAGTGAATGCTAATTATAGCTGTTAATCCAATGAGACACATTTCAGAGGTGTGGATAATCACCACAAATTTCACCTTTCTGTGAATACATAATGAAGCATCAGAGACTTATTTCTAAGCATATCAACTTCTGTCAAGAGATTTTCATTACATCAAACATTGATTAAGCTAAACTTAAGTCTACCATACAATAGTCGGCTTTGAAGTTCTGGTAGGCATGGTTTAAAAGGTATCTTTGAAGAGACCTCTATTACAGTAAGAGAAAAGAAAAGAAGGGAATATTGCCAACTTGCATAACGTACTTAGAGAAATTTTTTGTGCTTTTTGTCAACTTATATCTGGTGACTATGAAGAAGTAAAACATAAGGAAGTATGGAGATAATTATAATTAACACTTTTGATATTTGTTTTACTTACTAGTGAAGAATTCCTGTTAACAAACTGGAGAAAACTTGTGAAGCTATTGGAACCTATGTGGGATCTTGTGTGTGGGGATGGGGACAAGAGCTGATACATGTACACATACTGTATCTATAGGAAAATGTATATACACTTTGCACATACGTACACTGATACGGGGGAATGCTTCCCTTTAAAGAAAAAGTCTTCACGATTTTGTGCAAGTTTTATCTGTTGCAGACATAGAAAAATGTTATCCTAGTAATCTTTTTTACAAGCATACATATATAGCAAATACATTCATATGTGTGTATTCTGTTTTCAAAAAAAAATATTCTTTTTGACATTTATTTCAGTAACTCTTCAGGAATATGAGAAACAACCATTATTCTGCTCCATGAGCAGACTAGTGAATTCATTCTTTAACCATCAATTACATAAAGTGAATGTATCTGTTTTAACCTCTGTGCCACAGCATTTACATTTCTGTCACAGCAATTTCTACTTGTTCATTTAATGAATAAACTGCATAAATACATATATTCCAACAAGCTGTGTTGTATCCTCATCCCATTCCTGCTGAAATCAATGAGAATGGAAGCACATTCTCAGTACTCTGCTATGCTATACATGTAATCTCATCTTTATTTTCACATCACTCAGGTTACTGTATATTTCACTGTTATATCCAATATAAATGAAAAACCCTAAGTACACAAAAATCCTACTCGATATTTCATTAATGCCTGGAGACCCTCCTGTGTTCAAATGCAATAAATCTTTTGGAATAAAACAGAAGAATGATCCTTCATTTTGTGGGAGGATCCTGTGGCAAATTAAGCTCATTTCTCACAGCACCAAGACCCTCGTCGTTCACTAATTCCAGTAGCATTTCACAGCACTACGTCTTGCTGAAGCCATTGCTGCAAAGTTTGTTAAAAGCCTTTTCAACACAATACCATACTCTGAGGAGTCTTACAGCTCTCAGTACAACAAGGAAAAACTGAGGTGCTCAAAATAAAGTCTTTAATGCAGTTATTATCAGGTTGGGGCCTTACGTAATTTTGGTAGTGAATAAGATCACTGTTTTCTAGCCCTGTCTTTTTATTATCCTGCTAAACAGCCACATTATCACTTGATATCTACAACAGCTTTCTAGTATGTCGTTCTTGTCAGGTTCCCATTGTACTCAAGCCATTGGTACTCTTACAGTTGAGCTCAACTCTCAGGGACAAATACAAAGGTAACTGAGGAATGCAAGGCTTATAACCATGGAGTTTCATACTCCAGATTGATACTAAGTCCAACAGTGTTAAGGAAGGTCATTTTGCAGCTTCCAAGGAGATTTCATCTCATCAAATATGTATTCAAGCTAAATCTGAAGACTCCTTTTACAGTCAATAGAGAGAAATGAACTCAGCTAGAAAATGGTCCACCTCAATTCCACAGCCTCAATTAAATTGCCTAAACACATCTAAACAAATCTGAGGTGATTTAAGATATCTCACATGCCTTCGGCTGATGTTCCAGAAAGGCAAAAATCTATTGCAGAACCTCTAACACCTTGAATTTTTTCAAACATCAGGAAAAAGTTTCAAATATCTGCCAGTCCCTAAATTTTGTATGTCTTGGAGCCCCTCAAATGGCTTTAAGTCCTTGAAATTAAGCAACTGAGTTTAGCCCTAGATGTCTATATCAGAGTGAGATGATCCCTAGGAATGTCTATTTCATCCCTTATCACAGATATTCAAGGGCAATTAGATCAAATACAGATGGCTGCAGTGAAGTGAGACAAATGCCACTCTCAGTGGTAGTTAGATACTGCTTTGAAAAACAGTGACTGGATAAGGTATAGGAGCCCTTCTGTCTTTGCTCTCTTACCCTGCCTGTACCTACTCTGTAGAGACTGAAACTGTAGAACTTCAATGTCTTTATACTAGGGAAATAATGCAGTATCTGAACAAGTTGGCTTGGGGAAAATTTGCCTCTGATATGATATGTTTTATGATAATCATGCTGCAAGATGTGTAATTACTGAACATTGTTCTTTTTAAAGGAAAGAGTTTATTAAGGAAACTATGTTTAACAATGTGAGAAAAACAATAACAAAGCTATAAACATTTCAATCAGAACTTCCCTTTTTCTTTTTCATTCCTTCCATACCTTTTTTAATTTAGCTGTAAATCCACAGCAAATGCAGTGTTTCTCACTGCTGCTTTGAATCAAAATTGTATTTTAATGCAATTCTGTTGATATCATTGTCTGGCCAGCCATCAAAAAAACAATACAGAGAAGAGAAATAAAAGGAAATTAATTCAAACAGACCCAGTTTAACAGGGCTTCTTATAGATAATCCTGGAATTTTTGGTTTTCTTCTATGTTTAAGACCATATAAAAACATTTAAATGGCCTTTGGTGTCTAGAAAAACATTAGGAGGTGGAGTGGTATGTGTATAAGTTCTGTTTTTGCAACTTTACAATGGAGCTGGAGGGGGACTCTTTGTCAAGGAAGTGTAATGACAGGACAAGGGGTAGCAGTTTCAAATTGGAAGAGGGGAGATTTAGATTAGACAGTAGAAAAAAAATTTTTACTGTGAGGGTGGTGAGGCACTGGAACAGGTTGCCCAGAGAAGCTGTGGATGCACCATCCCTAGGGGTGTTCAAGGCCAGGCCTGATGGGACTTTGAGCAATGTGTCTAGTGAAAGGTGTCCCTGCCCATGGCAGGGAGCTTGGAACTCGATGATCTTTGAGGTTCCTCCTAATTCTAACCATTCTATGAATCCATAGCACATGCCCTTCAGAAACTGACCCATGCCAATTGAGCTCTGTAATGGAGTTCCACGATCTGTATTATGGTTTTGGGGTTGTAATTTCATATTATGAAGTTTGAGTGGCAGCATAGATTACTGGAGAGGTCATGCCTGCTCCATGAAATGTTGCTACAGCTGCAAGAGAGAAGGTTGTTCAAATGGAACACTAACTTTAAAGTAGTAGGGCTCCTGTTTGTCAAGATAGCTTCTGAAGAATCAGAACTGTTGCACTTAACCCACAAAGGCAAAACCAAGAAACTTTCAAAAGAAACTTCCTAAACGTATTTATTTCCTTGTAATTTTCGGAGTTTGAACACTGAGGAACAAGACTATAGGTATCTTCTTTTTTTTTTAATTATTGTTATTTTTAAGTTATACCCCTAATGGGAGGAGATAGCAACCACATTATTACATACTAACTTTGGCTCAAGTTTTGTTGATTAATTGCTTGCTTGTCACTATATTCAGTCCTGCCAATCACTATCTGGAATAAACAAGTTCACATTTTTATGTGAATATAAACAAAGTGCAACTAAAATTAATCAAATCATTTCCTTTACTAAAATAATGCTATATTATTTTACTAGGATTGACACTACAATTACACTGTTGAAAAGCCTCCTGAACAGCAAAATGGATTTCTTTTTAACTGAGAGCCAGTACCTTAGAGGATAATATCTGTTAACAAAAAGAGGGAGATAATGAAAATCTTTACAAAGCATCTGTCATCCAGCTGTACTGACTGGGGATTATAGAAGACCACACATTATTAAAAAAAATAAAATAAAAAAAATAGAAGTTCACACAAAAAAATAAACCATAAAATTAGAGAAGAAATAGACAATGTCCTGACCTTCACATAAATGCACAGATGTACTAAAAAAAAAACAACAAATAAACAAGAAAACAAAAACCCCCTAAGTTTGAGTATAATTTTGATGTGTAAACAAAGCAATCACCATGTAGCATGTGCTGAGAAAAATCAGAATGATGAGATACAGTGTGGATCACAGATTATTGCACTTTAATTTCTAAATGAGCTTAGACATCTGTGAAATTAAAACCCCAGGGCAGACAATTTATGTGACACTATGTTGAGAAAGGAACAAAGCTTTGACATGCAAATTCCAGCTTTCCATTGCGTCAGAGCAGGTAACCTTGCAAACAACCTTCACACAGACCAGTCCTCTCCACTCTGACTGATGTCTCCCATATGTATCTATTTCTTCTCTCCGTTTTCCAATCAAGTTGACAGCAATTCCCAGTTCATTTTCTAAAGAGACTGATAAAAGGCAGGCTGGACTTGTACCTGTTATTAACCTCTCTTGTACCATTATTACTTATTTTTCTCCTTTGAGATAAGCAGTTACATTGCACTTGCTGATCTTTGCATGTGATGTGTTATTACATAAAAACGATACTGGAAATGTCAGCCTGATACTGGGTTATTAAAGTCAGGTCATGATATTTGAAAATTTGATGTTCTTAACCTTTCCAGGAGTTAACCAACATATATTATGCATTTATTTGTCTTTGTTTGTTGTTTTTGTCATTCTTCTTGTTGTTTCTTACATTAACTATTCATGAATACAAGAACACATATCCCGCTATAAAAATCCTATGAAAGTTAATCCATTTATTAATGTTATTGAATAAACTATAATTTAACCATTACCATCATTTACAAGATTATTTTCACTGTCCAGTTTAAGACCCCTTCATTATTCTGAACTCTGTATATGCACAAATAATTATTCAAATCTCTTCCATATATAAACTACAGGATGAGATGGAAAGAGATAGGAAACAGCCTCAAGTTGCACAAAAAGAGGTTTTGTTTGGTTATAAGGAAAATTTTCTTCACTGAAATGTCTTTCAAGCATTGGAACAGGCTGCCCAGGGAAGTGGATGAGTTACCATCCCTGGAGGTATTTAAAAGATGTGGTGCTTAGGTACAATGTTTAGTGGTGTACTTGGCAGTTTAGATTAACAGCTGGACTCAATGATCTTAAGGGGCCTTTCCAACCTAAATGATTCTATGATATACAAATAGAAATGCTGTTGTTTTTTCTATATGAAAATAGGTCTTTCCTGCCTATCAGTAGCACAACTGAATCTTCTTTTAAGTCACGTGCACCTTTGTATTAGTTACAAAACATGGCTAAAGAATAATGTGCTAAGCAGAAAATGGACATTTCTCATTTTCAACTACAAATGAAAATTTTAGATAAAATGTATATCCAAAAATGGACCTGCATGATATTCTGCAGATATGAATTAAAGGTGGATCTCACCTAATGTCTGAAACCTATCACATATCAGAGAGGCATTCTAAGGTGTCAAAGACTGTGATGCTTTCTTATATCACTGGAGTACGAAAAGACAAATATCTAAAAAGTTTGTTAGTTTTTGCAAGACTAGCATCACTTTAAGCCAACAACTGAGAAAAAAAAAAACAACAAAAAAACAACAACAACAACAACAAACCAAAACCAAGGTGAGGTCAAAATATTTGCCATGTTTGATTTGAAATGGAACCAAAATTCTTCTGGGAAACCATTCATAACAGAGTTTATGAACCCAGACTCCATCTTCCCCTCACATACTCATAGTCAGATTATCTAAATAAATCAATCCAAGAGTTATTTATTTTTTTAATTTCTTGACTTTCCTATGAACCACAGCAGTCTATGGTTCCTGCAGACAGCATATTAATATGAGTCACCAGCTGCCTTCTTTGACTTATCACATTGAAAATATTCTTATGTGAACAACATACAGATAATATGTTTTCTAAATATATGCCTAAAGTACATTAATTTATATGTAAATATTTTAAAATATGTTAAGTTTTACTCGTTTGTTCAATATACTTGATGAAAGAGGTCATTCAGAAATTCTTTGATGAGAACCTTCTTTGGTAGACTGTATAATTTTTTAAAAGTTACTGAAGAACTTTGTGTATATATTTTTACATGATTTTTATAGGTCATTTTATAGAGGAATAATACCAATGGCATGATAGTCATCTGTCATCCAGCTTTAAGATATGAATTGTCATTCCTCAACACTAAGAATATATAACTCTTTTCCTGATTTATCATTTGTGGACAAATGCTCTAGAGAACTTAGAACAACTCTCAAAAGCACAAGTAATTTTTTACAGTGTCAATATTCAAACTCACTTAAAACATGCAGTTGACAATACCATGCTGGATAAAACGGTTTGTATATCTTTTTCACACTGCTGAGAGACCTTACTGAAACAAAATCTTCACAGATGGAACAATGCAAAAGGGCACTTTTACAAACTAATGGTTAAAACAATTAAGCAATTCTTAAACTCAAACTACGAACTGCACAAAATTGTCACATTAGTGTTGAAATCACTCTTATTTATGAGAAAAAAAATGACACAAAGCTATCATAAGCCCAAAACAAAACAAACTGTAAAAGTCTAAGGGAGATCTAAGCTCCAAAAGTGATTTATTACCTTCTTAGGAAAGTGAATGGACACATGTGATATGCTAATGCCAATTATAAATAGTTTTATGGAAAGCTTTTGCTTCATGTTAGCACAATAAGCTGTCGCTTCTCCTACTGGATGTGACAAACCAACCAGGAACAGTTAGATCTGCATCAGAAGATCATTCACACAGTGATATCAAAGAATCACAGAATCACAGAATTGTTTAGGTTGCAATGGACTCATAAGATATCTAGTCTAACCATCAACTTAACTCTGATAATAAGTCATCACGAAATCACGTCGTTATGTCAACCCATCTTTTAAATACTTTCAAGGATGGTGCCTCAACCACCTCCCTGGGCAGCCCATTCTGATGATTAATGACCCTTTCTGTGTAAAAATTTTTCCTAATATCCAGTCTGAATCTCCCCTAATGAAACTCCATTGCCTCTTGCCTTATTGCTTGTGACTTGGGATAAGAGACGAACCCCCACCTCTCTTCAACCTCCTTTCAGGTAGTTGTAAAGAGCAATAAGGTCTCCCCTTAGCCTCCTTTTCTCTGAACAACCCCAGCTCCCTCAGCCTCTACTCATAAGATTTATTCTCCAGACCCCTTACTGGCTTGGTAGCTCTCCTCTGAACCTCTTCCAGCACCTCAATGTCTTTTTTGTGGTAGCAGTCCCAAAAACTAGACACAGTACTCAAGGTAGAACCTCACCAGTGCTGAGTACAGGGGAATGATAACCCCCCAAGTCCTACTCACCATGCTATACCTGATAATTTACTAGGACAAGGCTGCCTAATTTGCCTTTACTTTTGAAATAAACCTTTCTCCAGAGCTTTGGTCCTTCCTTCAGGGAAATATTTCCCTGCCACACTTGAGAGATAAATTGTCTAAATGAACTTTTTAATAACTTTTTACACAGTATCTAATTGTGGACTAGCCTAGCAGGCAGCCTCAGCAGGTGCATTTCTATCAAAAATAATTTCACTACATCTTCTATATAATTGAATTGACTAAGTTCTGCTGCATCATGATGTTTTCTCTCATTATAATGACAGCTGTGATATATTGCAAGTTAGTTGCTTGAGTAGAAGAAAAAAGTGGGAAGAGAAAATATACATTTCAACCATAATTCTTCAAATCAACAACCTTAGAGGAAAACCAAACCAAACCAAACCAAAACTAACAAAACAAACAAACAAAAAAAGAAACACAACCAAATCATTAGCTCCAGGATAAGTGAAAAATAACCCAGAATATTAAAATATTTTGTTCAAAAAGTACTGAGACTATTTTTGGAACAAAAATTTAGGAGTCAAAAAATGCTTTTAATGTTACTACCTGCCCTCAAAATATTAGCCCAGGTGGGAAATGAAAAATAAATACTAATGTCTAAAAAAATCTCAGAGTATTCTTCAGTTTCTTAGCAGTGAGACAAGTTCCTAAGTTTTGCCTGGTAGTATAAATCTTTTTTTCTTTCCCTCTTCTCACCAGGAACACCCATTTCAAAAAATAGTTAATATAAACAGGAAATATATGAATCATCTGAGTGCCATATTGTAAATGCAATCTGCAGCCATTTAAAAAGTGCCCTAAGAATAACTCACTTTTTCAAAATTGAGCTTATTCACTGGGAAAAAAAAAAAAAAAAAAGAAAAAAAAAACCAGGAGAGAGAGTAAAATAACTGTGCATGTGCTTTCATGTTTCAAAAAAACACAAGAAATAATTTACTGTCAATGAGGACAGTGACTACTGGGTTAAAGCAGTTTCATATAGTAGCAAAACTGTAAGTAGCTTTTCTACTCAGCTGTATTGTGCTTGTTCAATTTTCTAGTAATCAGAAATAACCTTCCTCAAATAGGACTTATTATATGACCATAGTTCTGATTTCTTAGGCTGAATATTACTTATATTACTTTCTATTTGTAAGCATATGTGGCACAAGATATATACAGTTAATAAAAATACTGGACTATTGATTATCTAATTTGTCATTACCAGTTCTCAAAGATTTCACCTGAACTGAGAAATTGCTATTGTTCCAAACATTTTTTAAGTGCCATCCCTGGAAGTGTTCAAAACCAGGCTGGATGGAGCTTTGAGCAACCTGGCCTAATGGGAGGTGTCCCTGCCCATGACAAGGTGGGGTGGAACTCAATGATCTTCAAGGTTCCTTCCAACTCTAACCATTCTATGATACTAAACAGAAGAAGCATCTATATCCTCCCAAAACTTGTTACCTTTGGTAATTTTTTTTTAGATACATGGAACTACTATTTTTTACTACTCAGTGCAGAAACAGTGCATGGAACTACTATTTTTTACTACTCAGAAACAAAAAGAATGATGAGGTTAGATACTTAAGGACTTAATTCTTCACAGAAAGGTAGGCTCAAAGAATTCAAATGAAAATTAGTAGTGCACATCCAGTGTGAGGCCCTTCATATACATATGGCAGGGTGGGCTTCTTCTATAGTCCTTCATACCAATGACACACACTATATGAACTGCTCAGTGGTCAACAGCCATTCTGTGTGGACACTGCCTGACTAACTGAATTAAGGCCCTGCATTTAGTTACTTCATTGAAAATGTCTACAATATGAAGTTTTACTTGTGGCACAAATTGATCAATTAATTGACCGATAAGTGATCTTACTTTCAGAGAATATGAATTTTGGCTAATCTTTCTTAGATTTGTGTGTATGGTTGGGCTTGATGATCTCAGTGGTCCCTTCCAACCATGAAGATTCTGGGATTCTGTGAATTCATTGAGAAGAATACTGGAGTACTAGAGAAAAAAGGAAGGGAGGTATAATTAAAGAAGTGTATGAGAACAGCACTTTCATAGAATCATAACATACATTAGGTTGATAAAACCTAACAAATTAGGTTAGACAGAATCATTTAGGTTGGAAAAGACCATTGAGATCATAGAGTCCAACTGTTAACTGTGCCATGACCCTAAGTACCACATTTGCATGTCTTTTAAATACATCCGGGGATGACGACTCAACTGCTTTCCTGAGCAGCCTGTTCTAATGCTTGACAACCCGTTCAGTGAAGAAATGTTTCCTAAAATCTGATCTAAATCTGCCTTGGTGCAACTTGAGGCCAGTTCCTGTCATCTTGTCACTTGTTACTTGGAAGAAGAGACTGCCAACCTCCTTTCAGGTAGTTGTAGAGAGCAATAAGTTCTCCCCTCAGCCTCCTTTTCTCCAGAGTAAACAATCCCAGTTACCTCAGCTGCTCTTCACAAGACTCGTGCTTGAGATCCCGCACCAGCTTTGCTGCCCTTATTTGGACACTACATCACCTAAAATATCTTACTTGTAGTTAGGGCCCCAAAACTGGATATGGAATTCAGGGTGCAGCCTCACCAGCACTGACTACAGCAGGATGTTCACTTCCCTAGTCCTGCTGGCCACAGGACACAAGCCAGGATGGTTCGATCCACTCATCCAGATCATTGATAAAGATGTTAAAGAGAACTGGCCCCAATAAAAAGCCCTGGGGGACACAACTCATGAACAGTGGCTGACTGCAGTTAACTCCATTCACCACAACTCTTTAGGCCTGGCCACACAGGCAGTTTTTTACTCAATGGAGGGTACACAGGCACAAGACATAAACAGCCAGTTTCTCCAGGAGAATGCTGTGAGAAATTATTTCAAATGCTTGACTAAAGTCTAGGTAGACAACATCCATAGGCTTTCCCTCATCCACTAGGCCACTTACCTTGCCACAGAAGGAGATCGGGTTAGTCAAGCAAGACCTGCTTTTCATATACCCTACTGATATATACCATACTGACTATCCCTGATCACCTTGCTGTTCTGTATGTGCCATATGATAGCACTCAAGGTGATTTTGCACCCTAAGCAAGTTTGCTGATGACACCAAGCTTGGTGGTGCAGT
>VZRU01017422.1:50950-103933 GCA_013398155.1 Pedionomus torquatus
AGAAATTGTTTCCTGTGAGGGTGGTGAGACACTGGAACAGGTTGCCCAGAGAAGTTGTGGATGCCCCATCCCTGAAGGTGTTTAAGGCCAGGCTGGATGGGGCTTTGAGCAAATCTGCTGTAGTGGGAGGTATCCCTGTGCATGGCAGGGAGGTTGGAACTCAATGACCTCTAAGGTCTCTTCCAACTCTAACCATTCTATGATTCTATGCCTTTACCTGTGTTTTGTGTGTTCATGCAATTTTTTATGTCCATATCTCATGAGGATTTCCAGAGTTGAAAAAACACTGCAAAATAGCAATTCCACTTCACATTATAACCTCTGACTTCACTTAAAAAATTTACCTGTCCTGAAATTTATTTAAGACCTAAGGAAGTGAAAGGGTTATAGAAATTATTTAGGCTCTAAGGAATGTAACATGATCGTAAATTGCAAATACATTTGCATAAAATTCAGAAGACTAGAGTCCAAGAGTTCACCATCATCTAACCTCTCAGACAATGAGCATGTGCTTCATCTGATCTGCAACAAAGGTGTCAACATCTGCTTTTATGTGCTGTATTGGGGAGCTTTGGAATGAAGAAGAGAAAGAAGTCATCATAAAACAGAAACAAAACCCTAGCTTTTCCATCTCTCATGGGAATATCTACTTTATACAGAGGACTTCTGTTTCTTGATTTCAGTTTTGTCTCTTCTGCCTAATATTGGTGGTTATGCAGTGGTATAAGTTTAAGAGAAAGACACAATGAGCCTGTGTAATCTAGTTTAAGAACTGTCAGACTCTCATGGGGACATAAGCTTAAACCCCCAAGGGGCAGAAAGAAAAAAGTTCTAGGTAGTCTGGATCTGAAGCTCTATTCCACTGCTCAAATACCAACTGTTTTTTTGGAAATTTTGGCATGTCAGCACACTTTATATTGCCTTCTAAAATGCTAATTATGTCATAAAAAGTGAGATGCTGATGAAACTCCCTGAGTGGAGATAGGAACAAGTTGATCTATGTGACCCTATCAACCTATCTTAAAAGCTGATGTGCCATTTCTTTTCACATTTTGCCACAGACCAGATGTGCTTTGATACACAACATGTTTGAATAGCTAATTAATATTTAAAAGTGTTATTCTGGCATATTCTGTATAAACATACATTTGGAATACACATCATCCTGTCTAATGCAATTTTAAAAAACACACCAAAACCCTCAGCTAACTAGCTCATGTTCAGTAAAATGGCTATGGAGGCCTATATGGCTGTACTTCTGGCTTTATTGAGGAAAACATATTTTTTTTTTCTACCATTTTTGTTATTTCCTCCCTCAGATAATTAGATTCACCTTTAGGTATTTATGGTATTTATTTAGGTATTTAAATACATTAAAAACATATTTCCAATTAACAGCCTTTGCAAAAATATTGGTTGCATCCATTTTCTTTAAAACAGTAAGTTTCTTCTTCCAAGTCAGAAGTTGCATAAAAACTTCCTTAGAATAATTTATGTGTATAAATTTATATATGATTTTAAACATTAAAGTTTCCCAGTGAAGAAAAAGAATTTCTAATAATTTATCTTTGTAAAAAGAAAAATAAAAGCTATATTTTCAATTCCAAAATAGTACTTATTTTGAATAAATTTACATTTTTTACATAATTATGTTTGGAGTAAATGATAGTTAAAAGAAGAATTTATAAATTTATAGCCTCTATGGTAGTGTTTTCTTCAAAGTCATTTGCCAGAAATATTCTTATTAATTCATAATTGAAATTCTTAATTTTTATTAATGCTTAATTGGAAAATAATTTAAATTTCAATTTATTTTGATGTCACCACAAAAATTGAGTCATCTGCAATGAAGTCTTTCAAGTATTTCAGTTAAAGACAAACATTACAAAATCATTCAGCTACCATACAATTCCAAAACAGCAGCCTTTAATCATAGTTGCAGCTATGATTACAGAATCGCAGAGCAGTGATGAAATAGGCATGATCTCTGAAGCTGAAGCTGATATTGCTTTTATCTGAAATTGCAAAAAGGTAGGCAATGCCACAATGCTCAGTGGCTAGTTGCCATTCTATCTTTACCAGCTCTTTGAGTTCTAACAGTTCACTGAGTGGAAGAATGTGGATGCTCAATACCATCTTAACTTTTATAGCAACAAGCTTCAGGAGCTTTTCTGCAACACTGGGTACAGTACAGCTATAATCAAAGGAGACCAACCACGACATTTCCTTTTTAATTAATTAACAAACCTGTAATATAATAAGTAATTTTCTCCTTTGTAACTTTTCTCTGACAGCTATACTCAAAATTTCTGAATAAATAATAAATTTTTACATAGCTATATGTACAAACATAATCACAGTTATGAGCAGTAACTATTTTGATAAAATACATTTTTATCCAAAAGTACCAATTAGTAATAATAGTAAATTTCAAAATCTGAAAGATAAATTAGGATATTTTCTGGAACTGTACATGGGAAAAACATACTTTGTTATGAACAGATCAGTGATGTGGGAAATGGGAGGTGGTCTGACTATTTTACTAATTGATCACTCCAGTCATGGACATTTGCATTAATGCTGAATGGAAGCATAGCTGAGTAGTTTTGTAAGCTAAATATTTTCTACAGAAAGCCATACTAAAGGCACTAACCAAGGACAGTGAACAGAAAATAAATAGAAATCTAAGATAGTAATTAACAGTCACATTTTAACAGCTTATCCTTGTATCTATATTTTGCTAGAGTATTTAGTGGGACAATAATAATACATAGCACATTTTACAAAAATACTAAATGTCAAGTAGTGATATATGCTACATTTTGCAGGAGGAAAACTGATGGCACAAGTAATTTACCCTATATCACATAATATGTAGGAAATTTAAGTCTTTGTCTCCAAGTAACATACTAAAGCTTTGTTTTTCTCTTAAGATATTAAATGGATCAGACTAATCTTTCTCTAAATTTATTATGTATGGCTATAGATTATGAAATAATCTAGTTTATGTAAAATATAGATATTCTATATTGCAGGCAGTAGCTTAGAAAATTAAACTACAGTCAGCTTCCTCAGGTAGTGAGTTTTATTTAGTAAAATCTTCCCAGCTTTATTTTGGTTGAAGTTAGCTGTGCAATCAGATATTCCCTAAGAAGATCTTGATATCAAACATGTATCTTCCTTGGCATAATTTCAGGTTTATTATTCTCTAAAGGTACTGAAAACTACATTGTTGGATCTTTTTCCAAGTCTGTTTCAAAACCAGTCTTTCCCTACCTGAAATATACTGTATCTAAGCAACTTTGGGAAATGTCTGTATTTAATAAAGCAGCAGTTATGTATTGCACAAAATGGTCAGCAGCAATATGTTGATTCATTAGGAACCACACATCATTTCTGACTTTTAGAGCTACATTCAGTTATATTATCATACATTAAACATTTGATAAACTCTCTACCATAGACCTTTTGTTACTTATCTAGACAGTTAAAAATCTCTATTTTTTTTTTACTTTATTTTATATTAAATCTTGCAGACTACATCTTGAAAAATAAGCTTCGTATCCCAGATTACTGAATACTTGTTCATACAAGCTTCATATTCTGTAGTGTGTTTTTTTGTTTGTTTGTTTGTTTTTTGGTTTTTTGTTTGTTTGTTTGTTTGGGATTTTTTGTTGTTGTTGTTGTTTTCTTGGTTTTTTCTTCCCGTGAGGAAGGAAAGGGAAGGTGACAAACTGCTGACCTACATAAACTTTGNGGCTCCAGGAACTCCAGGTACAAAAAAGCTCTGGAGCATAAATAAATAAGAAAACTTGAATCACATCTTTTGTAGAAAATGCATGATAAAGAAAGAGATGTTAACATTCAGTTGACTCTTTTCTCTCTGAATCTGCTGTTACAGAAATGTAAAGTATACCATTAGATCATGAACTATTTCAATACCAGTCTTTCAAATGGGATCTCCTGTGTTTATTAAGGACATTGACACTGTTCCCAAGATACAGTTTGCCGCACTGAATTATGATTTACGTAGTTTTGTCATTGAAATACCTGGGTGTTTTCTGTACTAAACAGTTACATATTGCTGCACTGCTGTGATGTAAAGTTTATACCTTTTATCTTTGATGCACTTGCAGTTCAGAGAAACATGAATTCTGTTTATTTTCTGAAATTCCTAAAGCCCTGCCCTGTGGAAGACAAGTTGTGCATAAACATAGGATGCTGGATACTAAAACAGGGGAATTTTTCCTTTCTTCACATTCACCTCATATTTCTGGGGCAAATCCTGACTCCCAATGAGGTAAATTAGAATGTTGCCATTGACTTTATTAGAGCTGGAATTTGACTCCTCAAATTTGTCTCCTCTTATCTTTAAAAATCTTGAAAGGTTCTTCTGCCTTTTTTGTCAAACTCCTACTTTACTTATTGCTTATTATCCTTCCATTATAATTTGCTCTTCAGGTAGAAGGGGGCAGGGTGTCTGCAAACATTTTACATTTCCATTAAGTACTAGACCACAAAGGCACCTGGTAATGTAGATGCTTGCTTGAATCACATGTAACTTTCGAGGTCCTGCCCTCAGTAACTTAGAGCCCTTAGCTAGCATTTGAGTTAAAAACATTCTTCATTCACTTTACATCTAAATTGCTTCTTTGTGGAAAGAGCAGGCTAACTATTCTGCTTAAAAATAAGTGGAAGAGCCTTTTCAGTTTTTTTATGTAATCATATTCCATTGTAGACACTTCTGTGACAGTCAGCTATATACAGTCAGTTGGGCAGAAACAGGTGTTGCTGGACTCCATTTTCAATAGATGTCAAAATTGGTTCAGAAGAGTGAAGGAGTCTATATTGGATAATGAGGTAAAGGTGAGGAACAAAGAGCATCCTCAGAATATGTGGAACATGTCATGTCACTAATATGACAAGATTATCTACCACTTTAGCAAGAGGTTTGTAATAGGTAGGCACACAGCAGAGCTCAGCCAGAGCTCAATACTTTTTTGTATCTTCAGTTTTCCAATATCACTGTATCTAAACATAATATGAAGTCAAGTTTCATATTAAATTTTAGTTAAGCTATTGGCTTCCAATTTCATGTTATAAAAAATCCTGGGATAGTTGAAGATGAAAATCTTGGAGGGGTCAGACCTGATAATGTACTGTGTGTATCTAATAACTTGGAAATGCTTCTGAGTGATAGAGGCTGATGGACCCTTAACACTGCAAAGGAACAGGAAATCATCTGTGCTCCTCTGTCACCAAACATGTGCTAGATGCCTGTTTTTTTCTAGTCAGATATTGTGAAGCTTAATTGACAGTGAATCCTAATGTGAGATATTATTTAAGGAACACATGTTCAATGGTATACGTAATGAATTTCCAGCTCTAAAAAACATGAACCACTTCAACCTCTTCCATTACAGATGAGATTACTTCTGTAATCTCTTTAATTTCTTGCAGCTCATGAATTCTACCTGCATTATTAATATTTGCCCTTTTTCTGTTAGAGCAAGTACTCCCAACAAGTATTTGAGTTGCTATAATAAAATCCATATTCAAATTCATATTAAGAGAAGTATGAAGTAATAAACAAACTGACTTAGATAAAATGCCTGCTGAAAGAAGATGCTGGATAAAATATATGCTTGATATCCTTCCTCCAATTATGTGCTCTACTACGTTTTGCAATATCAATAACCTTAGAATATATGACTATATCCCTAGCTCCGGCATTCTATTCTACTAGATAAACATGAACATTTCAACTGGTTTTCAAGATATTGTAAACCAGGCCTGTTACTATTATAAAGAAATTATTGAGAGCATGTGTTTTTAGCAGATGTGTATTTAAAAAAAAAAGCTAACTTTTGAAGGAACCATTTTTTTCTAAATTCTACTCATTAACCACTTATTTGCTGACACTTGTCACTGCCATTTTTCTGTCCTAATACTTTCACAATGTTCAATATTTTCATACTAAATATTTACCCTTCCCCCCAAGAAACAGTATCCATCCAGTTCTAAATTCTGTAATGTAAGTCTTGATTCATTTATCTGCTCACTTTCACCTCAAGTCATCTCGGCTCACTATTGCTCAGCTGCCCAGCTGGCCTACTCTGACTGGAAGGTACTGCAAAAGCTTTGCCCACCTTGCCAGCTATGTGGAACACGGACATGGTCCATTTTCTAATTCTGAAGCCAAATATATGGCATACTGGAGGCACATCCACACTCGATCCTGCCTGTCCTGCGTGTCTCCCCCCTTAGATTTATCATATAATTAGAATGTTCTGTATGCTCCTGTTTTTTTTGGCCTATAGGCACAGTTCTCTCACAACGTGAAACCAAGGATGTGGGTGAATGCTTATAGGGACATTTCAAGGAGGAAAGCCCACAGGCATGACACTGGATAAGTGGGTAGGATGCACAGCAGCCAGGAGCTAAACTTGCCTCTGCTCTCTACCACTCCCATTGGCCCAGGGAGGCCCAGCATAACCCCTGCCCGAACTGTGCCTGAATGGGATGGTGGAAAGTATGGAAATTACTTGCTTTCCAGGCCTCTTTTAGCAACATATATATGCTTCCTGGATACATATAATTTCAGATCCTATATTTCTGTTTAGGGAGAATAATCTGAGATTCTCTCTTTTAAGATGTTGCACAAATTCTCCCAACAGATGCATCAGTTGTAAGATAAAATGTCTCTTCCACAGGAGAGGACAACTCTTGAGAACATATAGAAAGACTGTTTTTTATATATGTATATATGTAACATATAGAAAGACTGTTAGGAACTGCCAGTTTTGCTACTGCTTAGCACTTTTTCTGAAAGTAGATGGCTATACAATTAACTCAAACTCTTCCTATAAGGGCAGACAAAATGCAGTTCTGTCAACTTTAAAACTCACAAGACAAAACATTTTTTTTTAGGCCTTCCTAATCAAAAAATCATTAAAGCACTTTCAGATACAAATTGAGAAATACTGCAATATATAAGTAGTCAGAATCAACAAAATAACATTACAAATCAGGGTCTACCCCTATTTCACATTTAGATTATGTAAATTGTTGAACATCTAAACTCCATATTATTAGGATATACCAAGTTTCATCCAGCATTAATAACATATTAAAAATGGTATGAGCTGTCACTTCTATACCTCAAGTCAAGTCACTTCTACTACTAAATACAAATTTTTAATACACAATTGTTTATGCTGCTCTTTATGTGGCTTAATCACATAAAATCTTATAAATATCCTTTTTTTTCTGTTTTCAAGTAAGCTGAGATAAACCTCATTGATGTTAAGTGTTTCTGTAAATCTTAGAAGTGTCGTGGTTACTGATTTTCATGGTTTTTTGAAGAAGAGACATTAATGGTGCTGCACTTTTATTAAGGTCTATAAAGCAAATATATAAACCTTTAAATATAGATCATAGTACTGAAATTTCACTGGCCTGCCTTACTCCTCTAAAACGCTGCTATGTGTCCAAATAGCCATTGGCATCTGGTAAACAAGTAAAGTCAGCCTGTAGAATCAGAGCTGAAAAGGCTATGAAATCATAATAGTGAAGAAAACATCATTTGATGTTGCCATATGTGAAATGAGGCATGAAGATTTTGCTTGTTCTTTAAACAAAACCACCAGATCACTGGTGGATGGAAGATATTTCATCAGATTTAATCTCAGCAGCTTCTTTTTCTTTTCTGGCTTTTGCTTATCTAGCTTCTAATTTCCACTGTTGAAGTGCTAATATACCTCACAAATTTAACTGAACTCTGCAAAAAGATTTAGTGTGATGGAAAAGAAATTCTTCTAATTTCAACTTGTACAGTATATCTGTTTTATTAATAGGTGAATAGTTATTTGAGGATATATGCTCATCATTTATTCAGGAACATATAAATGTCTATGAATCATGGAGGGAGGAAGGAATATAGTTTCCATTTTCCTGTTTTCAATACAGACAATACTTCATCAGATTTTATAAATCTAAGCTGTTCCATCTTTTATTTCTGCTCAACAGTTCATATTTTCCTAGAATTAGGTTTTTATTTATAGATGAACCTTATAGCAAGTTTTGTTAACTTAAAAAGATATGCCTTTATAAACAGAACTTTTATTTGTTTTTATTAGTTTGCTGCATCAACACAGAGCAGACTATGTTTAAAAGGTAGATTTGATACTAGCAAAGAAGCTCCAGAGAAGAATATATAATTTCAAAGCTTAAGTCTATTTCATGAAAAGCTATTATTTGAATGTAGTTCAAATACATGCCCAACTGCAAAACTGAGATTACAGTCTAGAAAATGCTGGGTGTCTTTCATTACCCTGCTTGATATTAAAAAAAAAAAAAATAAATATATATAACCAGAAAACAATGCATATATTATAGTAATAAACATATTGAAAATTACAGTAACAAGCATACTGAACTATTTTCCTGTTACTTGTTTCTCCTGTTGCTGTACATTTTTATTTGCTATATATTAAACATTGAGCTCATTCTCTGCATTCTAGAAGCTACAGAAAGCTGTTAAAAATAAAATAGCAAGATAGATAAAAGTATATATATTTGAAATGGCTATTTCTAACAATTAGATTAGATTTTTAATGATCTTGCTTGCCTATATACAACTTTCTATCCAGAATGCAACAGTTGGTAATATGAATTACAGCTTCAGTGGTGTTTGGATTGATAAACATTCTGATCTGTTTCTCACAGGTAGAGAGTGATAAACTGCTAATGCCATTTAGCACTCTGAATTGTTAATTTCATTTTTTTTTTCAAAATTGCTAATTTTGTTTACATTACGTAGAGCAATATTTCCTTTATTATTTTTTGCTGCTTTGTACAACATAATTTTAGTTAATAACAGCAAAGTAATTCAAAGTATTCAAAGTAGTAGAGTAAGGAAAATGTAATATGCCTTATTATTGTTCCTCATAATATCTTATTGTTTACATAAATTTCTGAGACGATTTAAAAAATCATTGAAGAGTTATGCTTCTTAATTTTTTAAGTAATCATAAAATTAAAGTAAAGAAATTAGACTGTTTAAAGCTTAGGGATGGTCATATTTGTTATGCTGGTTGCATTGGTATAGAAGTACCATGAAAAATCATAAGTAATACAGTTTTAAACGTTCTTGATATATATGAATTAAACTGAAGACTATTTAACAGACTATTCAACAAAATATCCTCACAGAAAAGAAATGTTATCACAGAGAATAAACTTTAGACCAGATGCTGAAAATTTTAGTGTTGCCGGTTAATGAAAGAAAAGAATTAGTGTACCAAATCTTCTACAATTAGGATGAATTAATTTAAAAACCAATGATAAAAACTAATGTGATAAATTTGAAATGTAGTGAAAAATAGCTTATCTAACCAGAGATTTTATAAAATAGCATTTTCTTAACCTTTAACAAAAGTTTTTAGGGAGTTTAAAAATGTATATATAACACTAAACAAAACTTCAATCTTAGTTTAAGAAGAAAAAAATACTTGTTTTTAATTTCTGCAATAAAGTTTTAGGCATTATACCATATTGGGAGTTAGTGAAAATACAAATAAGTCAAAATTTTTGAGCACTTAATACGTTAATAAGATTTTTTACTGAGTCTCTAGAAGTGATATCAGGGAGAACAAGGAAGTACACAAGGTGTATGGTAATAATAGCAAACACTTGTAATTATATTGGTACATTTTGACTTTACAAATCTAGGAATTCAAAAATCTTTTCATATATCTTGGGCATTCCAAATGCCTATGTTTACATTCAGTGCTAATTTAAATAGTTGTCCCTAACTCACAGCTACTTACTTGGGTGAAGCTCCCTGCGTTTGCCTCAAAAAGCTACTTGCATGACTGCATAGAAGAAACATTTTTTTGGAGTGTTTTCACTGTAGACAAGTCTGTTTCCCAGTCAGTTCCTCTGCACAGACACACAGATGCCCACCCTAGCACAGAGCTGACATAGGAGCAGAAAAAGGTAGCTGGGGTGGGGCAGGGATTCTTATGATGAAAGAGCCGCAAAAGTTAATGATGAGCCAGAGCTAGAATCACTTAAAAGCCCCATCAAAGTTACAAGTAACAAGGGTTGTTAATTAAGGTAGTTAAGTTAGATAAATGCAAGCAGGTAGTGTTAGCTTTCCTACCCTTTTCTTCCCCTAAACATACATTTAATATAGGTACATAATATAAAAGTCAATAAATAATTAAATAAAGAATCTAGAAGTCTCACTGTTTGTATGAACTAAGATTTTTATTTCTAAGGGGCCCTCAAAAGAAATTAAGGGAATTCTCTCAGGTATATCTGCCAGCAGGAGTAAGAATAAAAGATGTTTCTTTTCTTATTATTTAATACTATAACAGAGGTTGTGCTGTTTTTTCCCCTAATTTTTTCAGCCTAATGGAGTTCATAGGATACAAGTCATCTATATAAAGAATATGTATAATTAAATCAAAGATGTTCTAAAGAACATGTGAATTAATTTAAATGTATTTATTTTAATGAAAACCTATTTTGAAGGCCCTGTGACAGAAAATAATAAAATTGAAGGAAAAATCAGACAGGTAAAGCCAGCACTGGAGTGCTTTAACACCCCTTGGAACTCTGGGTATAGGAATGCCTTTAACTTACCTCTTTCAGTTTTGCATCCAAAAATTCTTAACATGCTCTCTTAATTCTGGGGAATGAGAAGGCCAGATTCCAAGCTCCAATCATATAATTTGTCACAGGCAGTTATGCCGATTTTTCATGGTTATTTTTAACCTTTTAACTTGCTGGCTTTCTGGTCTTTCTTTTCACTCTGCTGCTCTCTCTTTCGCTAATTATTTCAGTTGTTATTTGTGTGTGGAAATAGTGTAGGATTTGATTCATGGATATTAAGGCTTTGACACGAAAGCCTCTGAGATGAAAAATTAAATTATGATGGTCTAGAAATTCAAGTACTGAAAATGAGAGTAGACATTGTTTGTGATTGAGTTTCTTATTTAAGATCACAGTCTCTGTGTTTAAAACCAACAGATATGTAAATTCTGTAGGAATATCTGGGGAAACTTCTCACACTGGAGTACTGCAGTACAAGAGTGCATATATATAGGTAAAGTGTAATTTTTCACCCATTTCGATAGAGACAGATAAATATGAGGGATGGTCCATCAGGCATTCTTAACAGAAATCATTGTAGTAATTTAAAAGTAATTAGATGCTGTACTGAGGAAAACTGGAAGAACGAACCCGAGCCTGAAAGAAGAAAGTAGGTTGTATGGTTTTTGGAACTAAAATGTCAGCTGAATTAAATGAACATTTGACACATTTGTTGCCTTCAGCCTTCAGGAAGCCCATAGAACTTCACAACATGAGAAGAAGAAAGAAAGATCTTCAAAAAAGTAATGAGTCTTGCTTTTTTGTCTCTTTTGTTTTTTTTTGACTCCTCTTCATTGTGCTAGCTTTTATAAGTCTGTGTGTTCTGTAATTTATTAGATAGTCATATCTTCTTTTCTGTACATACATAGGTTTATGTATGTTCTAAAACAAGAAGCTTTGTTAGAAAGCAGCATTTTGGTCAATGAGGTTTATTTGTCTCTAAGAAGGAATATAGTCAGAAATATAGTCAGTGAGTAGTCTAGAAGGTCCTAAAGAAGCATATTCATTTCAAAGACATTGTGGCTAAAAAAAAAAAAAAAAAAAAAAAAAAAAAAAAAAAAAAAGAGAGAGAGAGAAATGCCTCTGCTAAATTAGAAAGAGGGCTCCATTCTTATGCTGCCAAAAATGGCTTTCTGCTAGTGGCGAAAATTTATAAAATGGGAGACTGCTACTTGCCTATCTCCCCCAGTGAAAGAATATGAGCTCTTGTTGAGTAGTAGATGGGAGCAATGCAAATATAGTTTTCTTATCTTGTGTCCTGTTCCAGTCTCCTGCTTCTGATACAAGTATTCCCCTAAATAAAAATTGGTTAGTATTTATACTCAAGCTGCAACATGCTCTGTGTGGAGAATTAGCTTTGCATCTGCATACATTTTAACAGTACAGCACCACAAAACTCATACTACCTTATTGAAATTTATGGTTAAAGACTCAATGGGTTTTAAGGGTTTAAAATATCAAATAAGTATCACCTGGATGAGCTGAAAAACAGAATCTGCTTACAATCAGAGCATGAGCTGCTCCAAATTGTGAAGATTCTTCAAGGACATCTTTGAGGAATAACTGAGGGAAAGACAAGCTCTCTTGGTTTTTTTTTTCACTGTCTTGAGAATGACTGAGATGTTTCTTTTCCCCACAAAGGAAAAAATAAACCTTAATTAGAGAAGTAAGATGTTTGGCAAAGCTATATACAGGTAAGAACAATGATTTATAACAGAAATTATTAAATAACCTTGATTACCTGTCATTTGTCAAAGTGAAAACTGTGGAGATTTGTAAATGATTGAAGTTAATAAACTGTTTTCTTTCTATTCCTCCAACAAGTTCTGAATCAATAGTATACAGTGGAAGCAACAAATTGTTTAAAAAGCTAAAACCAGCAATCATATATTGTCTGTATAGGACAGATTTTTCATTTTGAGTAACACCTTCCTCTGCAAACCCTTAAAATAATTTCCATAAGATTACGGTGGATTAAGTTACTGTTCAGGGTAAGACTGGCAGAATTAGGTCCCAAGATATTTCTAGTGCTATGCTGTGATCCCTGAAGAGAAGGAGTAGGAATTACACTTTAAAAATCATTAAAGCTAAACAGGATTTATCATTTAATATATTCCTTAAGAAACATTCCCACATGGTATGGAGACAGACAGAATGACTTAGAACTACATCTTTTTGCCGTGTCTAATTAATTTGATACTTTCAACTTGATCCTTGTTAAAGGTATTGCTGTTTTACTTTATTTTTAAATCTGAGAGAGTATAATTATTTCTGTTTCTGGAATATATTAAAATTATCAGCTCATACAATAAACCCATTTTAAGCCAGGTTGGGGTTTTTTGAATGCTTGCTTTCATTTGGGCTTTTTGAGGGAAATTGTTGTTACAGTATGACGGGAGATGGGAGAGTATAGAACCTCAAACCATGTGATGGGAAAAAGTGGTAACTGGAAAATTATGTTGTGATTCATTTCATGAATAGAAAATATAACTCCTCATCATACACTGAAAATGAGACATTTGAGACTGAACAAAGTGAATTCAGTTAATATATCACATCATTAGAGATATCAAATGAAAAAAAAATGTACACCCTATCCACTGTAAATATTTTCAGTGTTCAGTAACTTTCATTTTCTTTTATCTTATGTGTTCTGCAGCACACAGTTTCTTAATGAAGTATCACAGTATTAAAAAAGTATTCAAACTACTTCCTGTAAGAATTTTTAGAATGTGAAGCATTGTAACTGTGTGTCAAGAGAACCATAGAGACCTTTGAAACTATAGGGACCAAATTGTTTTCCTGATTTCATTCATCTTTTCTCACGATTATAGTTAAAAGACAGAAAAAATCCATACTTTGCAAACTGAGATATCTGCAAACAGCAGCTATATGAACCTAGGTCACCTAAAATTCCCTTATTCTTCTTATCTCTTACTTATTTTTCCTTTCAGGTACTGCTTTTCATTTGGGTTTTTTGCTGATGTTATTTAAATTAACCTATTAGTATTTTGGATTTTTATTATGTTTTTTTGTCTCTGGTTACATCTGTTATAATCTAGAAAATGTGCATAATTTATAACAATATACTAAACCACATTTAAATGTGAAATGCTGTTGAAAGGCAGCATTTCTGGAACCGCTACAAACTGGAAAGCAGTACTAAATTCAGTGGTGTGACTGAAGTGGAATCTTTGTGAGGGGCAAGAAGGTTGGCAGGTTTAAGGGTAGATGCTTCTTCAATAAATAAAAGCACTATGAGGAAGCACAAAGATGCCTAATTTTCCTAATTAGGAAAAGTTAACATCAGATCATTTTTGCTTTTACTTCAATTTCCTTTATTCACTTTGGTCTAGCTCTGTTTTCCAGAAAAATGAGGGAAATTCGGGTAATGCAGATATAAAACATGATATATAAAATAATTTCCTCTTGAACAAGAAGAAAATGTTCAGAAAGACTCAAGAGTTAGTGTATCATCCAGCTAGGAATAACTGTAAAATATTGTCTATAATTACAAGTGTATGCCACCTGGTATATGTTCAGAATCACTGTTACTGCATGCAAATCAGTTGTTATCATATAAACACATTCTTGTGTATGCAATTTCCTTATTTGCATGGACAAACTGGGGTCTCAAATATACAAAGCAATTTATTGTTTTAAATGCCAGTTGGATTCTTACACCTGCTTCAATCTGACCTTCTTTAGAGATCTATTCCTTTCTTTTTATAGCCTCTGCATTTATTAATTTAATTCTCACCACTTATTATATCCTTTCTGTAGGTCTTTGTTTCTATTATTTTTTTTCCCTGCTTGTTTCTATTTTTGTTAATTTTTACATCTTCTTTTAAAGAGCTCTGCCATCCCATGTAGCTTCTAGTGATTGTGCTTCCTACTTTCTGTTAAGTGTTGCTTGAAGCAAGTGGGATGTCATGTGACTGTGAGATATTTCAGAGTTATAAGCCAAATCCCAGGCTATGGGAATTCTTTCCCCGGAACTAATTCTGTCTCCTGCATCTCCAAGGCGTATGATTCTCTTATTCTCTCCTGAAATCTACGTCTTCCCAAAGCCTACTCTTTCTCCAAACCCGTACTTTTCTAAAACCTTCCCAGTAGCCAATAGTTGCTCTGTACTGTGAAATGGAGACACAGAGCCAAGGTTTTGGTTCAAGTTGTTTTATTCAAGGAAATGAGAAGAAAGAATAGCCCAGACCAAAGACCTGCTAGAAGTATTATAAAAAACACATAGGGCTGAGAAACTGTGACCATAATAGTATCAACCAGTCATCCCACATGTTTATCTGTTTATGCAGATGTGTCTTTTTTCTGGACGGGAAACACTTTGTCCTCCTTGCCTTGACCAAACTCATCAAAACAGGTACAGGATTATTTCTACCTTAATCTAGATGCATTTTGTCCCTCCCTATAAACACGATCACATTATGCCTATACATACTGAGGCCCTGAGTACACTAGTAAACACTTGCCACAGAAATTAAAGAAGGCTTTGAATTAAGGTTAATTAATCTATTTCTGAGGCAGCAATACAAAGAAGATCTGATCTTTATTCTACTGACATATGTGTTTACCCAGAAAAAAACCCTGTTCTTCCTGCCACCTATTATTATGCTTTTTCTTTTGAAACTAAGTTAAACAAACTATACCTAAAATAATTCTGCAAAGGTTAATAGACAATAAAAAAGTGCAAGTGGACTAAGTTGTACTTTAAGACATTACTATCTCAGTAATACAATTAAAATACTGGTAAGGGAAAACACGAATAGAGGCAAAAATTACTGTAGATAAATTATCCAGAAACTGAGGAGAAAAGAAAATGTTAAAATCTGTGAGGAGAGGCCCTAAGCAGATGTGAATTGCCTGTATCTTATATATATCTTTTTCTACATATCTATCTCTTTGTGTCACTCTGATCATCAGTGTCCCTTGTACTTTGTAATATGTAGACAGAAGCAAAAAAGAAGTATTACTGAGAGGTACGCTTTGTACCAGTCCTGCGATCGATCATGTGTATCACAAGCTCAAATCCTCTGCCATCAATGAGGTTTCCCAGACCCAGTGCTTTCAGGAATAGAGACATGGAAAAATTAAAGGAAAATTAGTTCTGTTTTTACTTCCAAGACTGATTAATAAGGTATCCAAAATCTCCCACCAAGTATTAGTTAGACTTGCA
This sequence comes from Pedionomus torquatus, assembly GCA_013398155.1. Classification (NCBI taxonomy): domain Eukaryota; kingdom Metazoa; phylum Chordata; class Aves; order Charadriiformes; family Pedionomidae; genus Pedionomus; species Pedionomus torquatus. The sequence continues at coordinate 66,801 of VZRU01017422.1, forward strand.
TCTTGGCTTATCAGCCACACAGTTCCCTCTAGAACTATTCTGTCACTGTTTTCATTCTAGTTTACTTTCTCATTTTAGTTTTATTTGCCTTTAGAGTGCCTACTTCAAATCAGTACAGATTGATCAATATAAAAACATGCAATCCAGAAAAAAAACTAAACCAGGAAACAAGTGTGAGAGGAAAGCACACATTGTGTTAGGACAAATCTAGGATTGGAAATAACAGGCATGTTATAATTAACATGTACCGAAATCTAGAACATGAAGAGATTATTAACTCTCTAACTTTATCAAGTAATTAATATAATTTTGAAATATTAAGCATGAGTAGTGATGGGGTAGGATAGCTTTTTGTATGTAGGCCCTGAGAATACAAATCACCACCTCCCTCTTACGTACCTTCACCCTTGTTAAAATTAAAAGATCAGTCAAGTTTTGATACTATGTCATCCAGGATGATATAAACAGACATCTTGTGTTAAAATAGTCTTTCCCACGATGACAATACGCTTAAGTTAGGCAAGTTAGCACCTATAAAAATTCTTTTCTTATGTCCCATGAAGGAAAAAGCTACAGACATACATGTGGTGGTATTCTGACCAAGCAAGCAGATATAAGGACTCCTACAAAAATCTCATTACATAGAATAACACTTTACTTACTGTCAAGATATACAACAAAGTTAATGATTAGGAAAAATAATTAACAGGAAACAATATAAAGAATGACATCATTTAGCAAATATGTTGCTGCAGTTTACAAGAGAAATGAAGTCATAGCCTTTGCCCACAGTCCTGCCAGCTTTACAAACATCTTAGAAATTTCTTTAAAGGATTTTCACTACATATTAAACAATAATGAAAGTGTTCACACTGCAATAGTTAATGTTGCATCAGGAGTTTTACTGTAACCCTTGGTTTTATGGGTTCATAACTCCATGGTAAACATTTGCTTCAGACTGAAGTTTGGCGTACCAAAGAACAATCATGAGAACAGTAAATCAAATATTAAGAAAAATGTGTTCATTCAGTTTCAGGTTTTGAAAAGAAAGGAGTTCAGATAAGTATGGTAGTCTAAAATTATTTTACTTTGAAAACTAAGGAACATCTTAAGCTTCAGTGTGTCTTTTTATGACTGGTTTTTTAACGAAAATAGTTTCATCACGAGAGACTGACAGTATTTCAAAAACTTCAGAAGTATTTTAAGTAGTCCATAATCTACACATGTCCACAACTTTGTGTCAGCAAATATTCTATAGTGATTTTCAGGCTATTAATAAATGCCCATGTGCACAAAGGGTATGTTTTTCAAGGTTGAGCATAACAGCTTTAAGTCTCTGTTGTATTTTTTGTTCAGTTACCCATAAAATAAGGTAAATAACACTAAGTAAAAGAAGGGATAAAGATGTCATGCTTTTTAGAAGGAATATTGGCTTTTCAAAATTAATACTATTGCTTTGCCACACTGATCCTCACAGAGCTGCTAATGCTTCATCATATAATACCTGTACCATAAACCAAAAGTAGATAAGAAATCAACATAAATAAAGTCAATAATTACCTTAAAAGGAATTAGATACAGTCTTGAACACTCACTGAGTCCAAGGAGCTGATAGCTTGACTGCCCTAGAAGGCTTCCACTGGGCAGGAGGTGAAGATAAAGGGCCTGGTCCTATTCCATACTATCTGACAACCGCTTAGGGACCTGGGACCTTTTCTGTAGCAAAGAACACAACAAGCCAGAGCAAAATGCACACTAACTTCTTTTCTGTGGCCAATAGCACTGGGGAGCTTCTCTCAGAGTGATGTACCTCTGTCTTCCTGTTAGCATGAAAGCCTGGCTTTTACTTAAGCACTTGCTAACACAGGCCTGTATCTGCTGCAGGACTTCAGATCAGCTCCAAGCTTTGTTTGCCCACAGTTCAAAGTTCCATATACTGTACAGAGGACACTCTTATTTCTATTGAGATGCCATATCACAGTACACTAGTCATTGCATCCTCAACTAGTTTTACATTGTACTGTCCCCAAATAAACTAGGGGCTTCACTATTATAAACTGGGTCTTTTTAGTTTATTTATTCATTTTATAAGAACAAAGAATATTTTAAGCACCTCCCGCATGTTGAAGAAGGGACATTACTTAGAGTAATTCTTAATTTAAGGCTACTTTAAAAGTTTTCATTTGAAGTATTGCATTAAACTACCCGTTCCAAAAACACCCAGAAGAAAGATCACAAGATTGCCTTTGAGCTGGCAATACACATCAAAAAAAGTTTCAAAATACAAAGGTCAAAGGACATTGGGAGGGTAAATGTCATTTTTCTAAAGTGGATGTCATTTCCTTTGCTACTAATAACATTAGATTTGTAAGACTGAGAAAGGAAATGGTAATTTAATTTTCACCGTGTCATCTGTTGGCAAAGGTCACTCTCTTCACAGTGCAGTTTCTACCTGCATCTGATAATATGTGAATTAGCTCACAACCAACTCCACCAAAAAGAAACAAAGGAAAATGGCATTGAAAAAAATCTCATGACACAATTTATAAGTGGTAGAAGAGATGCATTTTTGTAAAACATTGAGCTTTGCAGCAATACTAAAAAACATACTGAATACAGGGCACATATCCACAAGGAATCAGTAGAGTCACGTATTCAGTAATAACAAAATAAGGCAACTTGACAAGTTTTCCATCTCAACAGAGCTACTACAGCAAAAGAGCTACAACAGCAAATGAACTCTTTTCTACAGCTGTGGGAGGTCTCCAGACAGTTCAGAAATCCTGGATTAATGATTTCTAAGTCACCCTAGATGCTCTTCTCTGTTTACAACAAATGCATTTGAGGCTGAAAGAAATGTTATTGCTATCTAGCTACTTATCATTATTAATGTTATAGGATGTAGATGATACTAACTTAATACAAAGAAAATTGTTCAATTTTTTGTTCAGTGCTTAAGTAGTAATCCTGAAGAGAGCGACTAAAATCTATAATAGCAACCAGTAAATGTGTATTGTGCCTCAGATTGTTGTCCAGAAGTGTCAAGCTACTATAATATTAGATATTCCTTTTTCTACTGAAGAGTTAAAGCAGTCACTACAAGCAGCAGGAAAGATGACAGCACGACAACACAGTTGTGAGCGCTCTTGACAGCAGGTTCAGTTGCCTACAAAATGGAAAGAATGAATATAGAGAAACCAATGCTGCTGGAGTGCAACGAGAACACGAAAGCAAGGCACAGACACATCAAAGTTGTTTACAATTTTTTGCAAAGTGTAGCTGTATCTAACCAAAACCAGAGGCACCAGAACAGAGCAAATCCTAATATAAGAATACAGAAGACAAAGCACTGTGTTAAGCAGTGACAAGCTAAAAGTCCTCTACTTCTTATAGTTTCTTTACTTTTCTACCGAGTAATAGTGCTTCTAGTAATAAATATATCTACTACTGAACAGACCCTTAGATTAACATATGTAAAATGTGATCAGATTTTTAGAACTCTATTAAATGTTATTAGATTTCCTCTTACAATAATATACAAAAGACTGGTAAACTAGAAAAGATTTTGGGAATAACAATACAGGTGGAATCATATCAACAAATCCAAATGAGTTTCATGAAGAAACACTGAAGTTCCAAAGGAATAAAATATGTATGAGCTATTTTCTTAGAAGTGTCTAGAAAATATTCAGGATAAAGAAACAAGATTCCCACGTTACTTTCTGGCTGGAGTTAAAAATGACTGTGCTCCATTTCACTGAGCAAAGCCATAATCTCCAATCTCCTCATGTTCTTCACACAAAAACTAATCCACTTCCTGTGGGTTACAGATGACTGAAGTTGTTCTTACCCATTACAATACTACAGACTTGCTCAGAAGGGATAAAGGACTTCATGTCTTTACTCATTTGATAGGATCATTGAGAAATTCTGTGATCAGTCCCAAGGAGGTGGTACTGGAACACTTCTGTTAAGTACTTAAATGTTAAAGAGCACCTTATCCAATACCTCACTGTAAAGCAGAATACTCAAGGAAGTTGCGCAGACTTAGAACAATCTGCTCAGAGCAATGGCTAATGAAAGAGCAAGTTGTGTCCATCCAGAAAAAGACACCATAGCAAACTTTTGCAAATACAATAAAAATAAAGCCAAAGAACCTACTCTGATTCTAAATACAGAGTCCAATTGCTGGTTCCAGAGCAACAACTAAAGAAATCTGACTATAGTGTAAATGATACCTATACATGTTCTTTGTCTCCTAATCTCATAGTATGAAATTGTTTTCTGAGATTTTGCTTTTAGACAGAGATTTCAATAGGAAAGACATTTCTAAGTAGAATAATAATACATTGATGCTTTGCAAAACGTAATACAAAGATTTTTCAAGACAATAGAAGTTCATCATATCTGTGTAACTAGAGAAGCAATTTCACTACAACCTAAGTTTGGCTTTCAACAAAAATGAAATTAAAAGAATACATGAAAGTAAATTAAATCCTATGGAAAACTAAACAAATTTTAAAATATTATTTCCTTCATAGTTACTCACAGAATTATACATATTCATATTACAATTCATATTACTCATATTTCACTGTCTCCTTTGGGCATCCTAACTTTTAATTACCAGACAGATGTTTTCTTTGAGGAAGTGTTTTAGATAGTAAATAGTCAGCAGGTAACTGACAGGTCAAGTCTGCAGGAGCCCTTCGGAGGTTGAAAACCTTCTTCTACATTTATAATATTAATAACTAGTTTCTGCTTGCAAAGAAGCAAAGACTGTTTTCTGTTTAAGTTAGAGAACTCTTTTTCAATCAATTATGTGAGCACTTTGAGTTCTGAGCATGGACTGGCACAGTTCAGGACAAGAAATGTAACAAATTGGATTTGATTTATTAAGTTCTTGTAATAGTCATACTAACTGGAACAGAGAGAACTTTTGACTGAAATTAGTCATGAAAAATTATACTAAAAGTATGAAGAAAATGACATGCAGTAATTATTATACTACAGGAAATAGTCTTGAGATAATAATTTTCCATCTGAATACTTATGTTCTTAGGAATTTCCTCATGATTCAGCTCTCCAGTGTTGCTAAGAAAATTTACATAAACAGTGAGTTCTCAAAGGACTTCTCGGATATTAATGAAAAACATAGCAAGCAAGCTCACTATCATAGTTTAGTAAAACAAATGCAAACAGAGCTGTTTTTCAAAAAAGAAAGACCGAGATGTCATGTGTGTAGTTATGTAATGCACTGCACATGAAGTATTAGAGTCATTATTTTTAAAGAACAAAAATTGTATTTGAACAAAAAGCAGAGGAGTGTAGGTTATTTTTAGCTATGTCATTTCACTGACTCAGTAGACAGTGCATTAAAATCAGGTAGTTTTCACCAGTATCAACTCCTTTGACAAAAAGAAAAAACAACAATGAAACACATCAGAACCAGTCATATGTATCCCAAACCTCACCATACATTTGGAAATCCAAATCTCCTAAGTCTTTTTTAAAAATGCATTTCTGTGCTACATATCTACATATCTATAATCTGTATTTATCAGTCAAACTGAGCCTTTTAACAGGTTAAACTTTCATTAGATACCTTTGCTTCATCAGAAATGAAAATATATTATTTCCCATACTTTATATTATTTTGCTAAACAGTGCCTGTTATTTCACAAAAAAAAAAGCTGAAAGAAAACAAACAAACAAAAAGTCTTCAGAAAGAAATTAGTTTCCTTTCCTGAAAAGTAAATATTGTAATAAACTCTGAAGATGTGGTCTGTAACAATCCTAATTTCCTTAAAGAAAACAAAAAACTTGAGCATTTAGGAATCAAGAGAATTTTCATTACAGTGCCTAAAATAATTTTTGAAAATCAGATTATTTTTGAGACAGAATTTTATGTGCATATATCAAGATATCTTTTCATTTTTCTGAGTCTCTCTCTTGTTATCAGAGAAAAATAGCTACATATGGAGAAAAATACATCCTGGTTTTCTTAATTACATAACTTTTGACCAAGAAAACTTCATTTGGAGTTCTCCAATTTTCTTGATAGAACACAAAGTGAATATAGATTACTGTAGTTTTAGAAAACAAAATGTTTAAAGTGAGACAAATCTCACTTATATTCACTGTTTGAACATGAATAGAATAAAAAAAATATTTTTACAACTTTCATACTTGAACTGAAGCTTAACTATGCCTACATAGGCTACTAATAAAATGTGGAGCATATATTTCAGTTATATTTTTGGAAAAAGATCAAGAAAAAGATTGGTAAATGAAAAAAATCTAATTTATCTCTGTGCAAAAATACTTTGGGTAGATACTTTGAATGTCTTCATGTGTGCATGTGCAACAGTCTCTGAAGGACCAACATGAGTATACCCACAGATATTGGAATTACAGACAAGATGGTGCGATGCATTTCAACTTTGGATGTTATTCCTACAACACAGGGAAAAGGTTAAACCAGAAAAATTACAGAAATAAAATCCTGCTACTGAAGTTCACTATTTGTTTCTTTTAGACTGCTATAATTTAGTTTATCTAATGAAATAAATTTGAAAGATAAAGTGTTTTTTAGTAGTGTTTCCGTTCCTTTAGATGTTACTATTGCTGAATCTGTAAAGGCTTACTTGTTTCTTAGGATCCTCCAACTAGTCATGCTTTAGCTAAAGAAAAGATGGCAGAATGCCAAAAGCATGCCAGTCACCATGAATCCAAGATAAAAGCACTGAAGAAAGGGACTTGGGTGTACTGATAGACAAGAGGCTAGACATGAGCAGGCAGTGCATACTTGCAGCCCAGAAGGCCAATCGCATCCTGAGCTGCATCAAAAGATGTGTTGCCAGCAGATCCAGAGAGGTGACTCTGCTGCTTTACTCTGCTCTGGTGAGACCCCACCTGGAGTACTGTGTGCAGGTCTGGAGCCCTCAATAGAGGAAGGATATGGACCTGATGGAGCAGGTCCAGAGGAGGGACACGAAGATGATCAAAGGGCTGGAGCACCTCTGCTACGAGGATAGGCTGAGGGAACTGGGGCTGTTCAGCCCGGAGAAAAGGAGACTCCAGGGAGACCTAATCGCAGCCTTTCAATATCTAAAGGGAGCCTACAGGAAGGCTGGGGAGGCTCTGCTCACAAAGGCCTGCTGCTATAGGACGAGCGGTAATGGACTTAAGTTGGAGAAGGGTAGATTTAAGTTGAATATTAGAAAAAATTTCTTTACTGTAAGAGTGGTAGAAGACTGGAACAGGTTGCCCAGGGAGGTGGTTGAGGCCCTGTCCCTGGAGATATTCAAGGTGAAGCTCGACGAGGCCCTGGGCAACTTGGTCTAGTTGGGGGTATCCCTGTGACTGCGGGGAGGTCGGACTACATGACCTTTTGGAGGTCCCTTCTGGCCTGGATGATTCTATGATTCTATGATTTTATGATAAAACAAATGGGAACTTAGATTCAAGAGAAGTCTTTCAATTGAATTTAAGGATAAGGACTATTTTGTAAAGAGTAAGCTGAAACAAAGAAAAGGAGTTTCTCAGCAAAGAAGATAGATAAGGAAAAGTCTAGAAAGCAGAGATTAATTTACTAAGGATAAAGCACAGTAAAATAATATTAATTATGTCAAATTTTGAAGCACTAGGTGATTCTCTGAAGTTTGAAGTAAAAATTGTGATTTAATACTGTGGGAGTACAATATTGGCACTGATTAAATGTACTTAATAAAAAACAAAAGTGTGTAACAGAAAAGAAAATATACTTATTTCATTTTAGATTGAATGTACTCATGTGTGCATGTACAACAGTCTCTGAAGGACCAACATGAATGTACTCACTGATATTGAAATCAGAGATGAGATGGTGAGATCCACCTCTCAAGCCTGTCCAGATGCCTCTGGTGGCATCCCATCCCTCCAATGTGTGGACTGCACCAGTTTGGTGTCATCAGCAAGTTTGCTGGGAGGACACTTAATCCCAGTCTGCATTTCTCCAACAAAGATGTTTAACAGTACTTGTCCTGGTACTGACCCCTGAGGAACACCACTCATCACTGGTCTCCATTTGGACATCGAGCCATTGATGACAATCTTTTGAGTGCAGCCATCTGTTGACCAACCCCTTTTTGTCCTTTTCCACCAGGCAGCTTTCCAGCCACTCTTCCCCAAGCCTGTAGCATTGCATGGGGCTGTTGTGACACAAGTGCAGGACCTGGCCCTTGCCCTTGTTAAACCTCCAACCATTGTCCTCCTGCCTTCAATCCAGCCTGTCCAGATCCCCCTGTAGAACTTTTCTACCCTCAAGCAGATCAACATTCCCACCAAACTTGGTGTTGTCTGTGAACTTACTGAGGGTACACTCAATATCCTTGCCCAGATGATAGATAAAGATATTAAACCTAACTGATCCCAATACCAAGCACTGAGGAACAGCACTCAGGATCAGCCTCCAACTGGATTTTGCTCATTACCAGCCCAGCTCTCCAACCACTTTTTTACCCAGCGAAACTTACTTCCATACAAGCCCTAAGCAATCAGTTTCTCCAGCCAGCAGTGTGGTGTGGGAAATAGCGTCAAAGGCTCTACTAAAACCTAGGTAGACATTATCCATAGCCTTTCCCTCATCCTCTTAGCAACTTAGCAAATCACTTGTCATAGAAGGAAATCAGTTTAGCCAAGAGGGATCTGCCTTTCACAAACCCATGCTGACTGGGGGCTTGGTCACCTGATCGTATGTGCCACTTGGTGGCACTCATGGTGATCTGCTTCATAACCTTCTCAGCACCAAGGTCAATCTGACAGGTCAGTCTGATGCAACAGACTTAGTCACATTGCTTAAGATAACTAGTGACCCTGTGGTGATAACCATGATACAGAAACCATTGTAGAACATAAAAGCATAGAAACTTCTCCTTTCAGTAATCAGCTAGTAGAGCAGAATTATCTTTTATCTATTTTTAGCATCAGTTCCCTCTTGTATAGCTTCTCTAGACACTGTGCATTCCTAGATGATCAAAACTAATCCACGTAATTTTTGCAACACAGAAAAAAGGTCTCATTTTCAGTCTTTGACTGCCTTCCCTTACAAAATTTATTCCAGTTTGGTGTGGGTTTCACTTATAAAAAAACAAGACATTGTCTTATTTTTATTATAAGGCATCATAGCAATTATTACTGTGTTTAACTAAAGCAGAAAGAAGGGTGTACGTAGTTAGTCAATGTATGCTATTGTATATATGCTGTATATAGGACCTAAATTTCAATGTAAAGAATTCATCATTCAAATAAATACAGTTTATTCAATTAAGTCTTTAGTAGTTTATTTATTTATACTTTTATTGAGCCTTATAATTTAATCATCAAACCTGGTAGTTAGAATGAATTTAATCATGAAATAAATATTTGATATTAAATGTGTTAAAAAATATTTTGATTGCTTTTTATACAAATAAGTGTACTCGGACTAAATAAGCTAACTATGGTCATTCTCCATACTGCAGGGCTCACAGCCCAGTATGCTACTAATAACACAAAAACACAAGAATCTGTCATTTCTGCAAAAAACAGTCAGGCCTCTGACTGTTTTTTTCACTCTTCATTGCCCCAGAAAAGTGTGAAAAATAAGAGCAGCAATCCATTTGCTATTGCTTCGGTTCTTGAACTCTTGGCAGAAACCTGTTATTTTGTTTAAACAGATTAAGAGAAAGAAACAAGCAGATGTATATGTTGTATAGTCTCTGAAGCTGGAGGTGGTTTCTTTGCCTTAGGAATGGAGCTTGTTTCCTACATACTAATGCATGGTAATACCACAGTATGTAATATCCTCTTCCTCCTTTCTTGCCCTTATTACTCCTTGTGAAAGAAAAAATGAAAATGGAAATAAATACAGTAGGGGTTATAATTAGGACTATATTTCTCTACAATCCCAATGTCTAAAATGTCTTGAAAGGGTTAGGGTAGCTAAGTGGTGTCAGCTGTCTCAGTTATCACAGATTCTGGATATTTGCTACCCTTATAAAGGCAGAGCTCCATGAATCATAGGATTACATGAAAATGTCCTTCAATACATTTTTATTAGCCTTGTTTAGAGTTGTGGAGAAAATCTAGAAAATTTAAGATCTTAAAACAATAGTAGTGGAAAAAAAAAAGAAACAAAGTGCATTTAAATACTCAGGAGGAAATTCAAACCTATTAGGAATTCAATTTTTGAGCTACTAAATTTTGCAATGGATATTCAGTGAAATGCTGTTAAAGCAGCATGAGGGACTCCTTATTCAAAACATGACAGTAGTGAGATTATGTCCAAAGCAACAGAGAGCTGATAGCTGGCTTTATATAGATGAGTGAAACTGAAATGTTCTGTGCTGAGAGCAGTCAAAGACAACAGTAGGAAAGGATATGGTGAGAAAAAATACTGATAATACACTGCAGAAAAAGACACAAGGGATAGAGTACTTTTATGACAGAGGTTCCAAATTATGAACAAAACAAATAACACACAAATCTGCTATTTATTTACTGTGTTCAAGAAAACAACAAAACATGTACTTCCATTAATCACAAAAAAAAAAAAACCCAAACCACTTTATTTCAGTATCAGTTTATCTTACCTGAGAAAATGAACTAACACAAACTTGAAGACTCACTAAATACTTAGGTCATAGTGAGAAATGAAGCACAGATAATATGATGAAAGTTGACATGTCAAAGATTGCAAGACATATTTTCCAGTTTCGTGGTAAGACAAAAATAAAAGATTTATATTAAAAGCAAGAATAGATAACTAGAAAAAACTTTTTTTACCTGTATTTTAATATTCATTCTCAATACTGAGGATCACAGACCTACTAATTAATAAATCTGCTCATATACTAAATATGCAATTCAATCGTTGCATTGATGTTTTCAATTTTCAATCTTGTTCAGTTCCTTGACTACAAAGACTGGATCAAATCTGAGTACAGGTTAGTGGGATGTCTTTCAAAGAAAATAAAATTTCCAACAACAACAAAAAAAATGGCTAAAATTGAACCCTTGGTAGACAAATAGTAAAAAAGAGTAAGGACCACAGTCTGAGAAAACAGTATGCCTCCCTATATAATGCCATGAGATATCAACAAAACACAACCTTAATAAAATATGCTAAAATATGCTTTCTCTTTGTAGGATTCTTATACCGACATGTTGTACAACTCTTCTTCAGAGAGTTTAATATGCTAATACCTCAGTGGGCATCCTGAACATAAACCACCAGTTTAGTTGTAAAATGTCTCACTGTTGCAGCTATTGAGAATTAAAAGGCTGGAAAAAAAATGTGCAGAAAAGTTATTCATTTTTATTAGTCTTTGCCTTTAGGAACTGTGATTAGATCCATATAATTCTTTGTTTAAAAGCAGACTACTTGGAAATTAAAAAGGTTGCAATGATAATTTGTTTCCTACTTCCCACATCTGTATTACCTTTCATGATAACAGGTAATGGGTATACATTGGAATAAGAAATCAAAAAGGCTTGATAAAATAGGGTGATTTGTGGTTTTTTTTCCTTAAATTTAGATACCCCTTGTGCCTTTAGATCTTCTATTTTCAGTCTCAATTTTGACTTTTTTTTTTCCCAGTGACCTTTAAAAATTTTGAAAATCAAAATGTGTGAGAGGAAACACTACCACTCAAACTGCAAAATGAACTAAAAGTACATGTGTATTCTCTTGCTTTCTGCAAGGAGGGAAACTTGCTGCACAACAGCAGGCAGAAGAGAGAGAGGAGTGACAATATGTGAGAGTGACAACTCTGCTGACACCAAGGTCAGCGAAGGAAGGGGAGTGGGTGCTCCAGGCATCAGAGCAGAGATTTTCCTGCAGCCTATGGTGAGGACCATGGCAAGGCAGGCTGTCCTGCAGCCCATGGAGGTCCACAGTGGAGCAGATATCTACCTGCTTCCCATGGAGGACCACACACTGGAGCAGGCTCCTAGCAAGACCTGTGGAGAGAGAATCCCACGCTAGAGCAGGTTTGCTGTCAGAACTTCTGACCCTATGGGCAACCCATTCTAGAACAATCTGCTCCTGAAGGACGGCATCCCATGGAAAGGACTCACACTAGAGCAGTTAATGATGAACTGCAGATCATGGGAAGTATTCACATTAGAGGGGTTCGTGGAGTTCATGAGGAGTTCATGTCTCCCATGGGAGGGACTCCGCACCAGAGTAGGGGAAGAGACTGAGGAGGAAAGAGTGGCAGAGACAACATGTGATGAAATGACCACAACCCCCATTCCCTATCCCCCTGTGCCACTGGAGGAGGAGGAAGTAGAGAATTTGGGAGTGAAGTTGATTCCAGGAATAAAGGAGGCGTGAGGGGAAGGCATTTGAAGATTTGGTGTTATTTCCCATTAACCTACTTTGATTTGATTGGTAATAAATTAAATTAATTTCCCCAAATCAAGTTTGTTTTGCTCATGATGGTAATTGCTGAGTTTTCACCCTGTCCTCATCTCAACCCACAAGCCTTTTGTCATATTTTTCTACCCATGTCCAGTAAGAGGGGGTGTGTGTGATAGAACCGCTTGGTGGGCACTAGGCATCCAGCTAAGGTCTACTCACTGCATAGTGAAATGTACATAATTTCATAAAAAAGAATACTCAAGAGTGGTCCATCAAAGTGCTTAATTTTAATCGCTTTCAATATTTTCTCACAATATTTACTAGTGCCGTTTTCCAAAATGAGAAAAGACTGAGAAATGGGCACAGCTGTGACTAACTGCTTCTTCACAAATTATTTTGGATCCATTATATTTTTTTTATAGATAAGCATAAAGATGAAACTAATGCAGTAAAAGCAGAAATAAGCAGTTTATCATTGCAAAATTGATGTACCAATGAGTAGTTAAAATTTTCTATTATTTGTTTGTTAGTATCAAAATTAGGTTTTTGGGGTTCTATTTTATTCCCATATATACCTTTATTCACAGAAGTTTTTAGCTTTATACAAGGTAGGATAAATATTTTTTTTTCGGATAAAATTGTTGTAGTTACTGGTAAGAAGACCCTACATTTGAAACTGTTGGTCTACACAATTTATTTACATTACCTTCTTTGTCAAAACACAAAGAATATTTGTGTATCAAAAAAATTCTGCTGGTGCATTTAAGTCATAAATTTACCTTTTAATTATATAAATATAACTTAACGATATAAGTGCTTTTATAGCCTTAGCTTTACATTTTACCCTTAGTATTCACAAAAACAAAAGATGCAAAGACTAGGTGTTATGGAGAAGTAATGAAAAAAGAGTTACCATGGTAGTAAACAAAACAAAAAAGTCTCAGTGTGTTATTACTATATAACAATTTTATGGTGAGTCCAGTAAGAAGGCAGTCCCTAGGACTGCCATCATATAAGACCATTTGTTATTATTAGACCAATTTAATAAGTGATTTGACTAGTCCAGCAAAAACATTTGATAGAAGAATATTTAATCAAAATTATAATAGGCAAATAATACATGAATTGTGTCTCATAGTAATCAATTGTTCAATATTCTGCTGCTTGATTAAATATCCTTTCTGGTTCATACATACCTACTCCTTCACTATCTTGAAACAAAGGGCAGAGTGATAAGCTAGTCTTTCATGAAGATAACTAAGAAAGCCTAAATTTCAGTGGTGTGAAAGGCATCCCAAGTTTTCTCACCACCTGACAGCGTTCAATGTGCTTTTCAAAACCGTGGCATGGAGACCAGGCTTTTATTCCACATGGTAACTTCTGAATTCTGATGACAAACTTTGTTATTGCAGCTAAAGAGATGAAAGTTATTTCTAACAATAGAGCTACTAAGCTTATGGAACAGGATGAACAGATGTGCTGGGTGTGGAAATATTTATCATCACTTTTGACTAGTGGATGAAGGAAAGGTAGTGGACATGGGGATTTTTGGATTTTAACAAAGCATTTTATATTGCCTCTCACAGTGTCCTTGTAGATAAAATGTCCAGCATACAACTAGATATGCACACAATATGATGGGTGAACAACTGGCTGGCAACTTATAGTAAACGAGATACTTGGCTGGGGGCCAATCACTAATGATGTTCCTCAAAGCACAATTTTAGGGTCAGTTCTCTTCAGTGTTTTTATCAGTGACATGGACACAAGAATTGGGTGCATGCTAAGTTTACTGATGATACAAAATTAATTCCTTCTAGGGTAGAGAGACCTTACAGAGAGGTATTGACAGAATAAAGTATGGACAGTCATCAACCGTATGAAATTTAACAAGGATAAATGCCAGATTCTGTATCTGGAATGTTATATTCCTGAGTGGACATGTAGACTAAGGAAAAAGAGGCTGGAGTGAAGCCTTGTAGAAAGGGATCTGAGAATTTTGGTTGATGGTAACCTCAATATGACTCCACAATATGCCCTGGCAGTGAAAAGGGCCAACCATCTCCTGGGGTGCATTAAGTGCAGTGTAGCTAACCAATCTAGAGAAATAATTGTCCCACTGTACTCAGCCTTAGTGCAGTCTGACCTCAAGTACTGCATGCAGTTTTGCGCTCCAGAATACAAGGATATAAAAATATTAGAATGTGTCCAAAGGAGGGCAACAAAGAGGGCTCAAGGACATGACATAGGAGAAGTGACTGAGGATCTGAGTATACTAGGTTTCTTCAGAAGAGGAGACAGAGGGGTGACTTCATTGCTAACTACAACTTCCTCATGAGGGGAAGAGGAGGAGGTGCTGATTTCTTCACTTTGGTGTCCAGCAACAGGATATAAGGGAATAGCTTAAAACTGCATCAGAGAAAGTTCAGACTGCTGAAGCGAAAAACCTCTTTATAAAGAGGGTGCTCAAGCACAGGAACAAGATCCAGGGGGGAGTGGTGATCACCTCAAGATTGTTGGTGCTCAAGAAGCAGTTCGACAATGTTCTTAAATATATGGTTTAATTTTTAGGTTGCCCTGTATGGAGTCAGGATTTGATTCAGTGATCCTCATGGGTCTTTTCCAGTTCAGAATATTCTATGATTCTATTGCTGACTGAAAAATCCTTCCTCTTTCTCCCAACCCCACACAGAGTTTAGTTGGATCTGCTTCTAATTGGGCAAATGCATAATAAACTCTAAACATTAGCTGATAAACTTACTTGACCTCAAGAGATAAAGTCTGTATGTAATAACTGGGGAAAAAAAAAGCTTTCACTGATAATACATGGCATAGAATTTGCATTCTACATTGCTTGTGATTAATCATTTTCCCTCATATTTCATAAAAAAAACCCTGTGCAGCTTAAATTTTCAAGAATGCATTCTGGTGGTCCATTTGATGACACTCACATTTGATAGCGGATTTCAGTGTCCCACTGGAAAGTATATGTGCACACACATATAATACATTTGCTTGTTTTCTTATGTAAACACCACCCTATCTCTGAGAACAAAGAATTAATTAATAAATAGTTTGTTCAAAGGAAATGTTTTTAAAGTGCTTCTTCCTGTTTTAATTCTTTACAGATTGTCAATTTGAGATTTTTTTGACCACCAATGGGGCTCCACAGTAATCTTCCTCCCTCTTCTCCCCTGTCACCAGCAAGAAGCATAGCTGTCAAAAAGTAAAATGTTCAAATTGTTCCTAACATAAAATAAAATAAGCCATATTTTTAGGCAGAGCTTTTGGGGAAGTATTTTTTGGCTGCCCTATTTCCTGGGGAAAAGCCTAGTTTCTTAAGCTAGTGATGGACTGCTTACTACCAACCTTTTTTCGAAGAAAAAGAAAGAAAAAAACCCAGAACCGTGCCACTGCAGTAGACAGATGATATCATACCTCTCTGTGATTAACTGAATGCAGAAGAAAATGAAATAGTAACCTAAGGAGACTATTTTTTTTAAAGTGATTTATACAGTATATTAAACAGTGGGGAAATCCTTTCTGGAGAAACCCTTTGGAGAAAGAACTTGTACTTATATTGATGGTTGTTATAGT
This sequence comes from Pedionomus torquatus, assembly GCA_013398155.1. Classification (NCBI taxonomy): domain Eukaryota; kingdom Metazoa; phylum Chordata; class Aves; order Charadriiformes; family Pedionomidae; genus Pedionomus; species Pedionomus torquatus. Next base: position 82,783 of record VZRU01017422.1, read on the forward strand.
GTTGTAGAACATAAATATCCAAGCTAGCAAATACTGTACTAGGATTTCATTTCATGAAATTATGTCATAAAATAGCTATATCATTTAATTCCCAAAATCTAGATTATTTTATTTCTTTTATGTAAAAATAAAAAAAATCATAGAATCTCATTTTCTTACCAAAATAAGACCCTGTACTTTTAGGATTCTGACAGTAATATTTTTTCAGGAACAATCAATCAGATGCTGTACCTGTTAATATTCATACCCATCTCCACTGTCATCAGTCTTTGTTATTTGTCAGCGAGTGCTACAGTGGCATCTTCTGGCATACAGAAGAATTAATTGCCTTTTCCATGTGAAAGAAGTTTGCTATTAAAAGGGTACATTAAGAAACAAGATCAAAGAACTGAAATAAAAAGTACCCTCTGTTCTTTAGTTATTCTGTTTAGACCAATCAAAACAGTAATGAATTATAAGAAATTAAAATCTAGTAAGTGGCCATTTGGGCATCAGAGTTTATGTGTGAGGTAACTGCTTCTAGGGCTATTAGTGTCTTTAATAATGATTAATAATTGTATCAGTTGACATAAGATGACAAATTGTAGTTAATTAGAAAAAGGAGGAGCAATAAAAAAGGAGGGAAAAGAGCAATAGATAGGTCTTACTAGAAGAGAAAAAAAAACCCTGATTATTCTATTTTTGAATCCATCTCTCTAAATGCTTTCTTTTATGTTTTATGACTTACATTTCATAGAAATTGCTGCACAGTAAAATAAATTAATGTTTATGGATTTGAGGATAATGAGAGTTGTTAATGAACTGAATATTATGTTTTTTACTAGAAAACTGCTTTATAACTTCATAAAAATGTTACTGAGTTCACAGATTTTACCACAATTTCTTTAATTATATATTATATTTTCCTTTTTTATTATATATGCTGTGACATGCATCACACATCTTGCTCAGTGCATTCAAAGAAGTGAGTATTGAGACTCAGAAGCAGCAACTTCCTCAGTCCACTGATGAGAGCCTTAAAATGCAATCGCTGACAGCTCAGTCCTGGGCCATTGTTGCTCAGCACAGGTCATCAGACATTACTATTTATTTCTAGCATCTGTTGAATGTTTCCCTTTTCTGTGGAAGTTGTTAACAAAGGTATCAATCATGGGACCATTTATCATGGTATGAAGCTACTGGGATTTTGGTAGTTGGTGACTGTCTCAAAAGAACCTGTCCTGAAGCTATCAAAAATATTTGGCATAGGAACTTGAGCAGCTGACTGTACATAAGGAGATCCACAAGCAAAAGATTCTCTGACTTTTACTTTTAAAAATCTGGTCAAATTTAATTAAAATAAAAATTCATGGAACAATACAGGTGTTAACATACTGCAGACGGAGTTGTAAAGAAAAAAAAATAAGTTTTTGCCATCTGACTGGTCAAACCTTCCAAATTTTGCCCTTTCAGCAGGTTGAGTACAGCAGTAGACTCACAGCTGAGCCCACAGGGTTGTCCAGAGCATAGAATCATGACTAGGACTGGATTTAACATCAAGTGATTAAACTGAGCTGAGTACTTCTTCAGTCTGTCTACTTGTTCCCACTTCCAAAACTGATTACCCCTTGATAAGGACAGCGGAGTCATCTGTGATACCTGCCCAGTGTGTTACACCGGGTTGATGTGGCCTGCCCCTGGCAGCAATTGGGGGCAGGGATGGCCTCTGTGAGAAGCCACCAGGGCTGCCTTATGCTGGACACCATTAGTTCCAGTCAGATCCCACCACAGGGCATGGCTGGGCCCCATCAGTCAAGATGGTGGTGCCTCAGAAAAAAATGTATTTAAGAAACGGCAAAATGCTAACACCAAGGTGAGAGAAGAAGGAGAGGGAGGATATGTTCCAGGTGCTGGAGCAGGAAACCCCCTGCAGCCCACAGAGACGACCACAGTCAAGCAGGTTGTCCCACTGCAGCCCATGCAGAACACCACACTGGAGCTGATAACCAGACTGTAACCTGTTGAGGACTCCACGCTGGAGCAGATGGATGTGCCCTGAAGGAAGCTGCAGCCCGTGGAGAAGAGCCCATACTGGAACTGTCTTATCCTGAAGGACTGCAGTCTATGGAGAGGACCCATGCTGGAGCAGGGAAGAAAATGTGAGGAAAGAACAGCAGAGAAGAGCTGTTATGGACTGACTGCAACCCCTATTCCCTGTAACCCTTGCACCACTTGGTGGCGGGAGGAGGTAAAGGAGCTGGGAATGAAGTGAAGTTCTGTGAATCACAGAATGGTCAGAGTTGGAAGGGACCTCTAGAGATCATCTAGTCCAATTCCCCTGCTAAAGCATGATTTCCTAGAGCACATTACTCAGGACTGCATCCAGGTGGGTCTTGAAGGGACTCTAAAGAAGGGATGACACAACCTCCCTGGGCAGCCTGTTCCAGTGCTCTGTCTCTCTCCCTGTAAAGACGTTTTTCCTCATATTTGAATGAAACTTCCTATGTTCCAGCTTGTGCTCATTGTTCCTCATCTTGTCACTGGGAAATTAATGCACTAGTGATGGGTGGAAGGTGTTTATTTCTTATCAAACTACTTTGTTTTAGTTGGCAAGAAATTAAATTAATTTTCCCTGAGTTGAGTCTTTTTTTGCTCTTGATGGTAATTGATAGGTGATGTCCCTGTCTTTATCTCAACACAATTTTGTTCACCTTTTAACTTATTTTTTTATCATTTTTTTATGGGTGGGGAGTGACTAAACAGCTGGGTGGGTATCTGGTAACCAGCCTAATCAACCCATTACATCTATATTAACATGTAGCAGAAACACATTCAGTTTGCTTTACATTGTTGGTCTCTAAACAGTTACAGTGCAAGTCCAACATCGGGTGTGGTTCTGCTATACCTTCTAGATGAGATACAACTCCAGAGGACAGGTGAGGGGAGCAGCAGAGATCACCTTCTCAGCTAAATCAATTTGCAAACATTCGTCAGTGCTCTCAGTTCACCTATGTTTATGGTGTGTCTAAAAGTCTTATTGTGTCGAAGTCTTGGGAGTACCAGAGACTAGCACATCGTAAACGGGAAACCAATTCAAGCTCTTTATTATCTTCATTTAAATATATGAGCATGCAAATTTAATTCTTGAATATAAAAACCCTGATGTGCACTTTTAACTAGCCAACATTTAACAAACAATAGATGCTTTAATAAATCTCAAGTACTTTTGCAAGTTACAATATATGATCAATATTTTTGCCGTTAACTAGATTTCGCTGAACAATTTGATTAGGAAACCTTCACCTTAATGAATTGTTCCTCCTTTCTTTGGTAAGTGACTGAATTTATCTATGTAAGGTAGCAACACAATAAATACTAGGTGACTATTTTGCAGCTATTTACCTGATATGTTGCTTCTTTCTTCAAGAACAGCTTAGTACCCTTATTTTGCTTCCTACTATTTCAGAAGCAGTATTTTTTAACAGCCAGCTGTCTCCACTCTGTCTAACAACTGACATATTTTCCAAATGTCACTGTTGCAATCTGTAAGATTCTCTTAAGATTGTCTTAAGGCTGTTACACTTTCTATATCACTATCACCTGTGTAAATGTCCCAAACTGTGTTTCTCATAGCCTAAAGCTGGTCCCAGGATCCTCCCATTGGCCTCAGAGGTGGAGTCTTACACACATCAGCATTTCTCTTTAAGCCAATAAATATTGAAAAAAAAAAAAAAAAGAAAAATGGTGGAACAGACACACAATAAAGGTAGGGAACAAGGATGTTTCCGCTTATTTCTCATACATCCTTCTATATTCAGACTTGTTCTTACTCAGACTTCTCAATCAGATTTTTTCCTCAAAAAATCCCTCTCTTCAGGACTAGTTTCTTATTCTTAGGCATTTTAGTTCAGTCTACTACCATTGTTAAGGCTACAATTTTCTTTCTTCTGGCTAGGCCTCAGAGACATTTTGGGGCTGAATTAAAATGTCATTGATTGATTTATGTTCATAATACTTAGGGTGTTACTGATAATAAAATAAAAACAAGGGGTCCATGATCTTCCCAGAAACCTGACACACCTTTCCATTTGATCTGTACATGATCACAACATTCATAACCACAATTTAACTTTGCCTTTAATTTAACCTTGCACTATAAAAGCAGTCACTTGGGAATGACTGCATGTAACATATTTGAGAAAGGAAGCCAAAAGGCAGAAAAGATCCATGTTTCAGAGACCTAATGAATCTAACATTAAAAACACTAGTGACTATAAGGCGCCACAAAGGATGTCCTTGATGAAGTCTGTGTCTATTGAGCTGTGGTATAACCTTCTGTTTCTGCAACTGGGTAATTCACAATGAAGCAGGAGATTTTTTCCCTTCCTTAAGCACATCTAGTGGCCCCAGAATCTGCTTAATGGTGCTCCAAGTAAGAAAAAATACTTATGCTTAGTGTGTCTAATCTCACTGTTACTGGCCAACATCTGGCAGAGAGTTGTTCTAGTTAGTCAGCCTTTGAAAACATCAAGAGTGGAATTTACCTCCAGATTCACTTATCTAAATGTAGGTATCTACAAGGCAAGGTTTACTGTGAGCTAGCTCTTGCTATAGTCACTGGAAACACAGTTCATAAGGTAAAAAAAACTCTTGAGCACATATTGAGAAAGACTCCTATCTGCTAAAACAATAGCATGTCTAAGCAGCTGTGTCCCACCCCTACAATTAAGTGTCTGATCTAGAGGGGAATCCTTCCAAGAGAATCAGGGCATAAAGAATACTTTTTCCGTGCATTTCTTCCTAGAAAGTAGAAAACAATATTTATGCCTATTAGCAGACTAATTCTAGAAAAGAGGCCTCCCATTTGTAGGCCAGATTGGAGTTTTATCAGATATCTAACCACTTCCCTTTAGAAGAACACAAGAAAAATGAAAATCGGTTGCTGCCTTGTGGATACCTTGCTTCAGGGCATAACTGAGTGTTTTAGAATAGCTTCATCCTTCTTTGGAAACTTTTACTGATTTTTGTTTTTCTTCTTGTTATATTTGCACACATTTTACAGATTTTAAGAACTGGGTCTTACATAGTGATTTATCCCATATAGATTATTTCTAGGGGAAAAAAAGTACTAGGTTTCTGTAACAAACAGAAATTATTTGAATCTCTTTTATTTAAAAGTTAGAAAATGGTCTGAACATTGATTACTCAGAAGCATATTATTTAAGGCATTGGTGTTATAATAATTAATAGTGGAAAAGGTAAATATGAAATTAATCTAATTTAAGTTTCTGCCCAGGTTGCAAAGGGAAATCTCAGAATATCACACACTGATTTTTTTTTAAAGAATATAATAAAGAAGGGAGACACACGACAGGCAGAGGAACTACCTTTGATTATAAACTACCTCTTAGTATACAGAAGTGTGACATTTATCATGGCTACAATCAGTTTAAAAAGTAGATTGAAGCATAAAGGTCTGATGTGATTCATAACTTTGAAAAAAAAGCAGATTTTTTCATGAGAAGATTAAAAAAGTGTTTCGTAGTTCCTTTCAAATTCAATGAAATAATTCCTTTTCAGATAATGGTCATGAAAGATTTTGTTTGTTGTAGTTTTAACATGCATTTTTCTGTGTTCAAAATCTAAAAAGGGAAACAGGTAAAACAGACACCAAGATAGTTTGATAACCAAACACAGCCATTCCCACATCCTTTTGCACCAGTAACCGTTTTCTCCAGCACAGATGACAGAAAAAATGGATGATTTCTTCTCGTAGCAAACAAGGATTTTCAGGCAATGTGAATTCCATTTTACAGGCCTTGTTGGCTATATTTGCAAGTAGCGCCTCCATGTTATGTAAGGCATTTCTTTTAGCGATCCTGACTATAATACTGTAAAGCACACTGAAAAATACTTAACCCTTATCTAAAAATGAGCAAAATGAAATCAAAATCAGAGCAAAAGCAGAAGTACCTAACTTAGGGAAGGACTTATTAACTTTAGATATCTTTAACTTGAGCTACTGAAGCTTGAGCCCTTTTACAGTCAGTTGAGAGAAATAAGGAATGTAGGACACAATTCTTCTTGACCTAACAGAGGTTTTTAACATAGGCCCTCAAGTGTTTATTCATTTGCTGTGATACATGTTTATTTGTCTATATTGACTACAAAAGACATCTAAATTTCTTAGTTCAAGCACAGATGTTTGCATTATATATAGCTACCATGAAGAAGAATACTGTTCTTGTATCTACTGTTATAAAGTAAGATTACATTTTGAAAAACAAATAAACAAACAAACAAAACCCCCAGTACTGTATAGCCGTCTTCCAATATTAATGTTTAGATTTTGGGTGGTGAAAATCTAGGGGTTTTATTCTAATATAGTAGCTACCCTGATCATTTTAGGGAATTGTTACTAGGATATGACAATCATTTCAAACTGTATAGAAGGTTAGCTTTTTATTTTCTTTCCCTTCAAAGTAATAAGAAGAGTAAATTTCTACCAAAAAGAGCCCTCATATTTTCTTTGAGGCTTTATGTCAATAGAGCAGAAATACACTGGAAAAGTAAAAGAATATCAAAAGTGAATAATAAAAGCTAACAGACAATATGAGAAATGTGAAATCAACTGTGGAATAGGGCTCTTTCCTCCCCCCTCCCCTTCCAGGAAAAATATATTAAACTATGGAATAAAAATAGAGAGCAGGCAAAATTCCCAAACCAGATATTCAGATTTTGCTAATTTTGTCTCCAATACCAGCCTCTCTAAAACATGAACAAGACTTTAGAGATCAATTTATTTGTGAGAGACTTTAAAAGTAAAATTAAAAATTCTGAGTTAAATCATGTTCTCTTAGAAGCAATAAAATCACACATCAGGCCAACTGGAGTTGAAAGCAACTCTTTGATTTTCAAGAAGATCTTAACTTTTGGATGCATATCTGAAGAAAAACTCATAGTTTTTTGATGACTTGATATCACCGCTTAGAGAAAGGTATTGATTTAAACACAATTGCTTGAAAGGAATATGTTTTTTGGGGAAACTCATGCTCATTTTTATTTTGTACAGAGGAAAACAAATAATTTCTCAGGCACTGAATTCACAGAATAATTTGATAGAACAGTAAAGATAATGCAAACACAGTGATCAAAAGAGTTACAAAAAAATTCTCTTCAGCTCCTCAATATGTCATTATAAACCACATTTCAAACAACACACTAAAATAATAAAAATTTTAATTGATTGAATTATAATCAAGGAATAATTAATAATTATTAGAAATAGAATTACAATATTAGAAATTTGGTCAATAAAATAATAAATCAAATTAAAGGCTCCACTTTTCAGTTAACTTCAGAATTAGTGGTCTTGTTATAAGGTAATTCCTTTATAATATAATTAAGATTTTGTGACTCCTACTAAGGCGATTATATGATCTCTCTAGAAAACACAAGCTCCTATAAAGTCAGTGAAATAATGCCTACTGACTTCAGACAGAACTTGATCAGAACTCATTTCAAATGTAACATAAATTATCTTTATAATTTTCTAGTCATACAGACTTTGTATAAACAAGCAAGGTATTTTGACTTGCGTTTGCATATCTCAGATGCACACAAAAAACCAAATAGTACATAACTTAATCCAGAGTAGATAAGGGATTTTATATGTTTTGTATGAAAAAATATGCATAAAGGTGCATTTTTTTTTCTTTTTTTCAGAGTTGGACACATTATCTACTTTGTCATTCATGAAATTTTCAATGTTCTTATCTATTAATGGGATGAAATATAAAACCTTTAAAAGTTGTTTCAGAAAAACAAAGACCTAAATTCAAGTCATACACTAGTAAATGATAATTTTGTTTTTTTCCCCAGTGTGCTACCTGAAGGGCTTTAACAGGTCTAGAGACTTTACATGATTATTATCTCCATTTAGTTTTTACTACTGTATCCAAACAACTAAAGAGTCTTTTGACCAAAGACAGACAGACTTATAATAGGTATAAATAGAAAACAATGTATTTGGGCACAATCTTTTGCTTTTTGAAGGAATAACTTTAACCAATTTGAGTGGATTAGATTAGAAAAGCTTTGATTATATCACATAACCCATTAATAACATTCTCATAAACTAATATTATTTAGGAGGCTTGGGATATCTCACCCTCCCTTTTCACAGGAAGACTGTCATAAACTGAACTCTTCTCTCTCTTTCCTTTGTGTTTTGGGAACTGAAAATCTTTTGAAGAGAAACATTTATTGTAATCAGTACATTCCTGTGGAATATTTACATTTCAATAAATCAGTATTTTCTTTCAGCAAGAAGATACATATTGTCAAAACCTATGAAGTTCAAAGATTTTTCTGTATGCATGATCAAGTGTTGGCATAGTAATACATAATGATATACATTATTGAAGCGTAAGCAAAAACAGTGATACACAAGTTCCAATGATTTCCACAAAGTTAAAATTTATTTGTAGACTCCTGTGCATAGATCTTCACCAGGCTATGAAGTTTGCTGGATGTATAATGACATGAAGCAACGTGAGAAAAAGCAAAGCAATTGTATTTGAAAAATCATGTAAAAACTGAGAAAAATTACAAGAAAACTTCCTCATATCTTCTGCAGAAAAGTGTGACCTGCATATTCATATTATGCATTGGAAAAAAAACAAATTAATGACATTTTAATTTCTTGTTGTTTCCTGTTTAAACATTATCAACTCTCTTGAACAAAATCTTTTTTCAGGAGTCAACACTTGTACTTCCTGAGTGATTGATTTAACCTGAGTAATGAATTAAAGCCATACTGTCAGATTGGATTGCTGATTCAAAAACAAGTAAGGAGAAGGGTTACATAAAATTTGCAGCAGGATCTCACACAGAGGCAGAAATGAAGTCAGCTAATATAAAATTTGTACTTTTCAACAGTTCATTACCTGGTTTTAACATGTTGCACTCAACAGTAATATTCTTATGATAGAGCCTACCACAGACACAAGTACACATAGCTGCTCTTCAAATGTTTTTGTAATGAAAAAGGATTAACCAGTATACTCACTGGTCTAAAACACAGAGCAGTATAATTATTACAAATTACCTGCATTAATAACATGAGGTTATATCTTGATGGGAATTATCTTATAATTGTACCATTGATTCTGAAGATACCTGAAAACTGGAGCCTTTTATCTGATGTATTATTTCATTGAACCAATATATAAATATTCACCCTCCAAATTACCAGTAAAGAAACACACTTTTCAGCAAAGTATATATATATATTGCTTTCTTATTATTTTTTCTTTTATATTTCCTGAGGCAAATGAACAAGATAATGGAAGTTATAGCTATTTATCTGCATAGAGAATGGCCTAAATGCTTTCTTATTTCCACAGTAGTAGAAGGAAAGTCACCAATGCCTCTATGAAGAAGTGTTAGTGCATGCCATCTGTCTATTGAACAAATTCGGACCTAGTATTTCTCAGTTCCTATTACTTTATCCCCCCTGAAATTGAGCACAGAGGATTTACCGTGGCTGTCCTTTTCTTATCTGGATTCCCCTCTGTGGGTTAGAGTTCTTTAGGAGCTCCTTTTTTTAGAATAATCAGAATATTGTGTGGTCAAGGTATGACACAGATTGAGTATCACCTGAACTATCTTTAGACTAATTGGCTATACATACAAATAAATTTAGCATCCTGGAGGAAATAGTTACTTTATTTGATACTGGAGTAATAAAAGGGTAATTTATTAGTCTGGAGATTACTGGGCCTCCAATTAACAGGGCAGAAAGGAAAACTCACTCCTCACCCTGGATTTATTCACTTGATTCTGACTTTTCCCTCTCAACATCAGGGGTATCCTTCAAGCTGTTTCCTTGGATACAAAGGGGAAAAAACCCCAAATTCTTCTGACTGGTCTTCTGAATATGTAGACACTTTTTAGCTGTTTGAATCAACAAGTTATATACTGAATGACTAATCAAGAGGCCATTTACTGGTTTCACCAAATTTCACACCAACAAGCACAGAAACAATTACAGAGGATCAGAAAGTTGATTACATACACAGTCCTAGCTTAAACAGTGAATAATAAATCAAGTCTCCCACTGTGGGCTATAAAATTAATGCTGAATGCTCCTCCTATGAAACAGGTTAAAAAAAACCCTTCTATGAGAAAGCTTGCTTTTGCCTGGAATTAGTGCAGAAGTCACAAGATGGGTAGGGCACTCTCTTCTCACATTTGAAAAGATGTGGAATCTTCTCACATTTGAAAATGAGGTGGAACGTCCTGTAAGATCCTTATTTCCTGTTCCTTGTCTACAATCATCTTTCATACATGTTCTCTCAAAGACAAGTCACCAGTTATAGACAGAATTATGATATGGGGAATACACAATGTCTATTTCTCGAGAATTTTGTAATGTTAAAAAAAGAGTCTGCATTCAATTCTGCATTTAAATAATTCAAGAACCATCATGAAATATCGGTTCTAAACATGAAATGGCTGATTGTTTCCATTCCACAAAACACAATATAAAACCTGAGTATGAAAGCAAGGGTTAGAAGTTAGTGCAATACTTACACCAAGTTTGGTGTTAAAGCAAGAACATTTATTTTTTTTTAATTCATTTTTAATAGAATTGAAATGTTCTGAACTAGGTGAACATAAAAACAATGAAGTCATGTAGCTCTTCCAAAGACACCTGAATAAGAAAACTTCATATTAACCACGGGGCATTAGGAAGAATATTGTTGTGCGTAAACAAATAAAGCCTAAAATCCTACTCAGACATAAGGGATATCTTCCTTCCTAAAGGACATAGAACTGTTAGAACAGGTCCAGCAGAGGGCCATGAAGATGATTGGAAAGATGGAGCACCTCTCCTATGAGGACAGGCTAAAGGAGCTGGGGCTTTTCAGCCTGGAGAAGAGAAGACTCTGGGGAAACCTTCTAGCAGCCTTCCAGTATCTGAAGGGAGCCTAAAGGAGAGCAGGAAAGGGACTCTTTGTCAGGAAGTAATGACAGGACAAGGGGTAATGGTTTTAAACTGGAAGAGGGGAGATCTAGAATGGATATTAGGAAGAAATTCTTTCCTGTGAGGGTGGTGAGACACTGGAACAGGTTGTCCAGAGAAGTTGTGGATGCCCCATCCTTGGAAGTGTTTAAGGCCAGGCTGGATGGGGCTTTGAGCAAATCTACCATAGTGGGAGGTGTCCCTGTGCATGGCAGGGGGGTTGGAACTCAATGATCTTCAAGGTCCCTTCCAACTCTAACCATTCTATGATTCTCTGATTCCTATACTGAAGTAAGACAGAATGCAGATGAGAGTTTAAAGCAGTATAACAGATGGTAAATGTCATAACAAAGATTTTATTTTTTTCACTATCTGACACGTTCCACCCATCTTCTTCAGTCTTTGAATTTGAGACACTCACAGACAGCAGAAATCTATTTAAAATCCCTTCACACCACTTCTATGATGGTTTGGACCCCAGTGCTTTACTTTTGGAGCTGAGGATGGTTAATGGCATAGATATTGTCCAGGGAACATGGGAACGGATTAACTGTGTTACCTGATGCCATGATGGCAGCTTTTAAGGCAGACAGTATAACTTTCAGACTTGTCTGCTCACGAATCTTTTTCACATTTGTTTAGGCAATAGATGTTTAAGGAAAGGGGCTGTGAAGTGTGCAAGAGACTATAGTTTCGGACCATATTCCTAATACTTTAATATGAATTACTTTCTGAGACAAAGATATTGGTCTTCCACTACGCTGAAATAAAGATACACCCAAAGACATTGATCATAAGCAAGTCTATTGTTAAACAGCTATGGTATAAGCATTGACATATTTTGAAGTAAATCAGCAGATCCAGCTGAACTTTTCAAATACAACCTCTTAAAAATTATTTGGGAGATTATCTCATCATCAAAGAAATTATTGTTCATTAGAATGTTTAATCTATTTCATTTGTATACATATAAAGTTCACTTTCTAATGAGTTAAAATAGAAATTAAAAATGTTTTAGGATTGCATGATATAATTTTCTAAGATGTTTAAAAGCAATCCAGAGACTCTTCATTTAACATTTGATGGGATGTGTGGTGGTCTACAACTTGCAATTCAGAGCATGTATCTCCATTCTTCATATTTAACTCCTTCAGTGAATCTATCTCTCTCTAGTCTTGTGATGATTTAAGTCCTATGTGCCTAATGGCAGACTTTTTTTTTTAAAATAATAAACACAGTTCAAGGTAAATGCAGTCATTTTGTCACATTTGCCTTTGTTACCTAAAATAATCCTTTCTTCTTCTTGTGTCTCAATCTAGTACTTTGAATGAGCATTGCCTCAGTGAAAACATGTGTTATAGCACAGCTAAGATTTGTACTTGGACTGGTTATTTTGTTCAGTCAACAGTACCTGTTCAATTCCAGCACATCTACGATGGCAATGGCTGATGAAGCAACCAAGAGAAGCAGCTGTACAAATGAGCAAAACCACAATCACTGTTGCTATGGCACTTTCTCCCACCTGTTCACATGTATTGGTATTACTGAATTGATATTACTCTTCATACTGTACTTTAGAAAAATACTGTGCTGTTTCCTGCCCTGGGTAGACCTGCCAGTGGTGAGAGGCAAGATGGAAAAGCCACTACAGAATTTGCACTTTTCCATGCATAGCAGTCAGTGACATTTGCTCTCCTTGAATTAACAAGCCTAATGAAGTTCCACACTTGCTAACTTTAAGTAGCTTTGGTCACAGAAGATGCCATCACAAACAGATTAAAAAAAAAAAAAAAAAAGAGAATAAAGGAACTATACTGAAGTGGGTGAAGGAGCAGTGAGAGGAGAAAGGATGTTTGAGACTTGAGAATGTAATATAACATTAGAGAAGCGATACAGGCTGGTTTATTTGAATCATCGTACTCTCTTTTTATATGGAGATGTCACCATTTCAGCTGGCATAGAGTTAATTTTCTTTCTAGTAGAAGGTATAGTGCTGTGTTTTTTGATTTAGGATGAGAATAATGTTAACAGGTTAATGTTTTAGTTCTTGCTGAGCAGTGCTTACGCTCAATCAAGGACTTTTCAGCTTTTCATACTGCCCTGCCAGTGAAGAGGCTGAGGGTGCACAAGAAGCTGGGAGGGGACACAGCCAGGACAGCTGACCCAGACTGGCCAAAGGGATATTCCATACATATGGCATCATGCTGAACAATAAAAGTGGGGGGAGTTGGCTGGGGGATGGCAGTCACTCCTTGGGGACTGGTTGGGCATCACTCAGTGAACGGTGAGCAATTGTATTACGTGTCACTTGTTTATATATTTTTTACTGTTATAATTAATTTCCCTTCCTTTTCTCTTTTTACAAACTGTCTTTATCTCAACCCACAAGTTTTACCTCTTTTTCAATTCTCTCCCCCATCCCACTTGAGAGGAGTGAGCAATCAACTGTATGATGCTTAGCTGCCTGCCAGGTTAAGCAACAACATAAAGCTTTTTCAAAGTTACTTTCCCTCTATCTCATAGTCTGAACAAGAAAAGAATAGCCTACAGATTAGACAGTCCTAGGAAAAAATCATTTTGGAGACTTTTTTCTCTCAGATGTGATGAATACCAGGTGAGATAAAAATCACACAAGTGAGAAACAAATTTTACCTGTATATACCCTAAGCAAAAAGACACCCTTGATGTTTCTACATATGAGCCCTGAACAAGGAGATCTGTGGCTGCAGTAAAGAAATACCTGTGTTCCATGTTAAAATGAGCAAAGAGAGTTAAAGAAGTGGTAGAACGTTTTTCAGAAAATTAGTAGTCTTGCTAAGAGTCTTATGAGAATTTTGATAGATGGCATTGAGTACCTCAAAGGAGTGATATCATCATAAGCTCTTTCTCACAGGGCTGTTTGAAAACAGATTCAAATCAATATGTAGGTGATAAGTATTTGTTGTTATTACCTCTTGCGTTCTGCAGGGGGTTTTGAGGAGGTAATTCATTGTGACGCATGAAATAGTCCCGTGGGAGCTCCTGGGTTAGAGCAGAATAAAACTAGCAAATGAAGTGTCAGGACTTTATACTACTGTTTATTTTATAAATTTAAAGTGCACAATCCTTTCTAGTACCATTCCTTCAAATAAGAGCACCATTTTGCTGTATTTTAAAGGCACTTAGGAGAAGTGAAGTATTCAGAACAATTGTAGGGCTTTGAGATATTGAATGTAATGTAAGAATTGACTAATATGAAAATCAGAATTTTTCAAAATAAAACATATTTTAAGCACTGTTGTTATGCTATGGTTATCATTCTGAGTCATAAATACAAATCTCTTCATTGGCTTTCCAAAGCCTAAAGCCCGCTGTCACACACTTGTCAGTCTTCATCACTAAATGAAAATAATTCTTACATCTGTAACACTGAGCATGGAAATAATTCATCTTTGACTTCAGAAGCTATGTGCTCATATAAAATTCCTAGAGTCTTGTCTTGGCAGAAATGTATCTCCTCCCTTCTCCTCTGTTCCTGTGTGAGATGTGAGGATCATACACATGTTCAGAAGGCAATCACATGGAGTAAAAAAAAAAAAAAGACATATATGTCTTTACATTTTATACAAAACAATGTATTTAAAAGGGCTAGATCTCTATCACACTTTATAACCTTATTGAGAATATTAATTTGTGGCAGACTGAATCATTTCCTTGGAATAGCTAACAAAAAATAATTTGGGCTTTGACTACAACCTTGACTCTTATAGTACAGTATAGGTAGTAATTCTCCTTTCTTTTCTGGCTGACTATGAGAGAACAAAAAGTTGCCTGGAGGAAGACAGCTGTTAAAAGTTTCTTTGGTGAGGAAAAAAAAATAATGTCTGTATGTCTCCGTGTATCAAAAGAATATAAGGTAAAGTGAATTAACCATATGCATAATGGATACAGTTAAGATATGTGTGTTACTAAACCCCATAAGCAAACTTTTTTTTCACCCATTTTAATGAGGCACTCTCGCCTGTTGCATAAGCCTTAACTCTTTTTTCAGCTTCAAAAACCATAAATGCATTATAAAGTCCCATAACAATGTTTATCTATGACAAGAAAGTAAGTGTCTGGTTTCTAGTTTCTGGAGTTTATTTAAAGTTCTTTTTAGATAAAAAAATGACTGTAAAAAGAGTATGTATTTAGAACTGCAACAGTAGAAGTTGTGTTTATAGCCACACATTCAAACTACTTGGTGCTCTGGTTTAATCCTGGTGTCATTCCTATCTTTTACATGTCTACTGCCTCTGATCTATCAATATAGATGGAAAAGTAAGTTTCTGTACTATAGAGAAAGAAGACTATCACCCACATTTATGCTTTCTTTGCCCCATTTTTTTCTGCCTTCTGTCTTTATATTTTTCTTATAATTTTTCACAGAAAAAAAAAAAAAAAAAAAGTACTAATCACATATTGATATGGGGTTGGAAGGGACCTCTGGAGATCATCTAGTCCAACCCCCCCTGCCAGAGCAGGTTCACTTACAGCAGGTCACACAGGAACGTGTCCAGGCAGGTTTTGAATGTCTCCAGAGGCAGAGACTCCACCACATGTCTTGGCAGTCTAATACAGTGCTCTGCCACCCTCAAAGTAAAGAAGTTCCTCTTCATGTTTAGATGGAACTTATTATGTACAAGTTTGTGCCCATTACCTCTTGTCCTGTAACTGGGCACCACTGAAAAAAGACTGATCCCATCCTCTTGATGTCCACTCTTTAAGCATTTACAGGCATTGATCGGATCCCCGCTCAGTCTTGTCTTTGCAAATTGAAAGTTAACAGCATTGAAATGTTAGACCACTGATATTTCAAATGTATGTCATTTTATATGTGCCATGATTCCTAAATTGCTATGTGGACATTGGCCATCCCTGTCCATCATGTCTCTACTTGTACAGATCTACTGCAGCTGAGGTCTGTTTCTCCGTTTAAAAATGTAGTCATGTTACACTCATAAGCAAGTGCTTTTTAATGCACCAAAGCAGTATGTAACAGTGGAAAACCTGAACTATGATCTGTTATATACCAGAAGAAAGAAAGTAATATTGTACAAATGTACAGCAATTCTTGAGCCTGGGTTCTAAGTAAGATTACAAGTGTTTGCAGATCAGAAGCTTATGAAAGATTGGATTTGAACAAATTTAATTTTTCAATCTTGTTCACACTGCAACTGTGGATTTTTTTTTCTTTTTTATATCTATTTATTTAGCACTAAAAATACAAGTTTCTGTGTAACAAATAGGTTTGATTAGTATTCCATGACACATGTGAATATATACATATATGACATGTAAATACACAAGATTATTTAGACATTTCTGGCTGTATGCAGCCAAATAAAATTTGAGATGCACAAAAAAATACTAGAGCTAACAAGCTAACATAGAAGATCAAACATACTGGAGTCAACATCTAGGTTTCGCTGAAGTTCAGTCATAGTTTTCCAAGATCACCAGAGTAGATCTTGCTTCTCAGTTTAAAAACAGAGTTCAGCTTGAGATTGATACTTGTCACCTGACGCTAGGAAAATTTCACCTTAATTCATTATGATATTGACCTTTTAATTTTTTAATTCTAGTTCTTCACGTAAAATCATAAATCTTCAGGTGATAATTTTGTTTGCTTTCTGAAATAATCTTAACTTTTTTTCCACTTTCAATTTAGCTTTTAATTCCCAAAGTCTTATATCACACTGTTTCAAAAGAGGAATTGTTCAAGCAATCCTGTTATGTTTATCCTAAATATATACCTAAGTGATTTCTGAAGACAAAGACTTTCCTGATGTATATTTTAACAAAGTCCTTACTAATCAGAATGTTCTATTGGATAGAAAATCCACATCAGTAAGCAAGTGTGCTACCCCAGAACAAAATAATGTTGTCTAGGACTTTCTGGTGTGCATTCAATGCAACTTCTTAAGGCACATTCCAAATATTAAATGCATGCCTACATAAAACCATAAAACCACGACAGCTTATTGAAGGAAATAGTAACAACATATATGCACAAGTCATTATATGGAACAGTATGGACTCATAGTTTTTTTAAATATTATCTCAGAAAAGGTTCAAATGAAACAGCATTATATGCAAAATTCAGTATGCCTAGTACATAGCTTATAATTCTAGAGATTTATAAAGAGAATATGAAGGGTAATTATATTTTTGACATTTTGAAAAGATTGCAGTAAATTTATTAATATGAAGAAAATTATAATGCAGTAGAAGAGGGTGAAAGAAAATGTACTATTCTTGCAATTTTTTGTCATTTAATACTTGCTTAATAGATCTACTCATACTCTAAGACTATTTTACAGTCTTTCCATGCCATAGAGTGTCATTATCAAATAGATATATCCAGTATATATCCAGTATTCCAAAGTACATCTGGGTTTAAATATTTGATCTCTAACTTTGCTTTGCAAAGTTAAATCTTCAAATTAATTCTCAGGAATTAAGTTCCCAAATCTTTCTGCAGATCTCTTAAAATCCCATCTAGAGAAGTATAGCTGGGCTTGAAAATGTATAGAGTAGGTATCAGTGCAAAAGCATCTCAGGCTGAATCTAAACTAACCTGCTAAGGCATGTTCCAGGGTACTCAGTCTCATTTCTACAGTTCTTTAGGCCAGAACTGGGCAAGCACACACTATGACTTCTTTATGGCCACATTTCTATGTTGTTTTCACTGTCAAGTGAAGAAGACCTGGGGTTATCACCTAAGCTTGGAAACTTGGAATACACTCTAATTCAGTAAATATGGGTAAATTCAGGGACTGATGTCAATCTTGACCTCTTTATCCATTAATGTTTAATTTTGCATGCAAAATGCAGAAAAATGAAACAAACCCACCCCACCATGCGACATGCAGAAGTGCAATTTTGATGATACCAGGCATCTGTTACCATCACCTCTGTCTGTATTTCTACACTGGGAATAGAAATAAGAGATGCAGAATAATGTCCTTATGCAGAGAAGTAGTTAACTTACTTGTGTTTCAATCCATTCCTCATGCTCACAGCTCCATGCCACCAATGTGTACAAACAAATGACTTTTTGAAGAAAAGTGTGTTTTAGGAAAGAAAAAACAGACACCACACACACACCAGTAAGAAAAGCAGAAAGAAGTGTAAGAAGCACTGATGCTGAGTGGGTTACAGTATACTGGTTCCAATACTGCTCTATAAAATTCAACTGCAACCAAATCTTACATCTTCCCATAGTTCCATGAAAAGTTAGAACAATTTCTCTGCTTATCTGTCAAATGTTTTATGTTTAAGTAGTAACTCACAGGATCAAGTCATTGTAACACCTTTTATTTGACTACAATACTGTGTTGAGGTCTGCCTACATTATGTCAAATATGTATTAACAGGCATTACAATGAAACTGATACTCATATATCATGATATCATGCTCATAGAAACTCCATAATTGCAGCCCTATTCCTGTAAAACTTGGAAACATTATACAGACAACTTTTCCACACCTTTTCCAGATTGTTCAGTGGTATTTCTTGGTGGGAAATATGCCAATTCACCATTTAAATGTATGAAGGAAAAACAATAATGGACTTACAGTTTGTTATTTTCAGGGTTCTTTTGACTTCTCCACTTCCTGATCCTCCGCAACCATCTTCATCATCACAGTCTCCACTGATTTGCTCATCCACACCTCCACCACTGCCTGTTTGTTGGAGATCCCATTTATGATATTTAGGAAAAGATTTGCCCTGTAACAGCTGAAGACAAGACAGGGTATGCAAGTTAGCAGTACAGATGGAGAACTTCAGTGGGTACCCAAAATTTCATATATGTCTTTCTAGTAATTATCTGATTTTAAAAGAAAACTCAAAGATAGAGAAAATCATAGCAATTAATGAAAATCACTGCTACAAAGACATCACTCAGATAAATACAAGTAGCTTAATAAAAGCTGCTTGCAACAAACACCATGTAAGAACCAGGAATGCCATTCACTACTCAACTAGCAGAACTAATTTATACTGCACTTTTGATTAAAAAGTTTTATTAGACAGTACTATCCTACCTGGAAAACAAACTATCCAGCTAAGAGGAAAAAAAAGCTCCTTTCGCAGAGCTGCCCTTCTCCCTGCTCATTGTGTCATCCGTGCCACACTTCTGGCAACATAGTATTTATGGAAACAAAATACAGATAGTTTAATAAACTACACCCAGTTAAACAGTACATTTTTCTTATTTTTTTTTTGGCTCAGTTCAAATCATGTTACAGCTCCAAAGATAGCTGTATGATAGGGTACTCCTTGTCCTTGAGCTCTGTGGAATAAATGTGGAAGACAGTTTTTCAAACATGGGTTGTTGCCAATGTTTCCATAGTATAATATATTTATATATATATATATTTTAGTGTAAGAACATGCATCCCTCTCTACATTCTTTATCTCTGTCTCAGTCTTAAGTCTCAGTCTTAAAAATGGATTGGCTTAATAAGGTCTTTGTACATTGCAGCTTCTCTAAACTTCAGCCCAAAGTAGTTACGTAGTTCCAACCCCCCTGCCATGGGCAGGGACACCTCCCACTAGAGCAGGTTGGTCAAAGCCCCATTCAGCCTGGCCTTGAACATTTCCAGGGACGGAACAGCCACAACTGCCTTGGGCAACCTGTTCCAAAGCCAAGGATAATGAACTTGCTGTTTGCTTTGTTTGTTGCCCTAAGGATCTTGAACTTCACCATCTCATAGTGACTGCAGTCAAGGCTGCACTTGAGCTTCACACTTCCCACCAGCCCCTCATTGTCAGTGAGATCAAGATCCAGCATATCACCTCTCCTCAGCTCTTCCATCATTTGAAGAAGGGAACCACTGATGCATTCCAGGAATCTCCTCTGTTGCCATGTTGTCCCTCCAACAGATATTGGGGCGATTGAAGTCCCCCATGAGGACCAGGGCTTGTGAATGTGAGGCCGATCTTGTCTGTCTATAAAGGGCATCACCTGCTTAGTCTTCCTGGTCCTGTGGCCAGTAGCAGATCCCCACTGTAGCATCACCTGTTCCTGTCGTTTTAATCTGACCCATAAGATCTCAGTCAGATCCTCATCCATTTCCACACAGAGCTTCATACACTCCAGCTGATCATTGAAATGGAGAGTGACACCCCCTCCCTGTCTCTCCTGCCTCTCCTTCCTGAAAATCTTGTCTCCTTTCATTGCAACACTCCAATCCTAAGAACCATCCTGCCAGTCTCTGTGATGCCAGTAAGATTGTAGTCCTGCAGGAAGGTGCACATCTTTAACTCCCCTTGTCTATTCCCCATGCTATGCACATTTGCATAGAGGGATTTAAGTTGGTCCCCCATGAAGCTGACTTACTAGTAATGATGAACCTTTCACTGACACAAGAACTGAGGAACTACTAAATAACAAAGAGAAGAGACAAACTTTTCTAAGAAAATACCTCATCTAGTAAGCCAGGCAATCGAATTAATTTTTAAACACATACTATAATGAAATACAGACAAATTTAAATTTGCAAGTCTAAATATTGTATTACATGCATATTAGAAGACAAAATATTCTGTTCTGTAAAATAATTGTGGGTGTCCTGAATAGCCAGTAGACTATGAATTATCAAGTTTAGTGTTATAGCCAAAAATGTTAATGTGGTATCTTTGGGGACAGAAATAGGACTAGTAAGTGAGATTAGAGTTGTTATATTAATTCTAAATACAATTCTTGTTTCTGCTGTTCAGAAAGGATAGGACAGGAGTTCTATTACAGTTAAGGAAAAAAAAAACCCCAAACATTTAATTTTAACAAAGGAGCTCATCCTTTAGTGTACCACAAAACAAAAACAAACCAACAAACAAACAAAAAACAAAAACCCAACAACTCAAGAATTTATTTAACCAGCCTTGTGAGCACCTACATGGCAAACACAGATTTGAAAGATTTGTTGTAGCAGGCCAAAGTGTATGAAAATAGCATGTGAGTAAAATGTTTATTTACACATTCAAAGTGAATCAAACAGATCTGTATTACTCATAGAAACATAGAATGGTTAGAGTTGGAAGGGACTTCAGAGATCATCGAGTTCCAACCCCCCTGCCATGGGCAGGGACACCTCCCACTAGACCAGCCAGCCTG
>VZRU01017422.1:104291-133687 GCA_013398155.1 Pedionomus torquatus
CTCTCAAGCCTGTCCAGGTCCCTCTGGATGGCATCCCTTCCCTCCAGCATGTCAACTGTGCCACCAAGCTGAGTGTCATCAGCAAATTTGCTGAGGGTGCATTAAATCCCACTGTCCATGTCTCCAACAAAGATGTTAAATAGCACAGGTCCCAGTACTGACCCTTGTGGGACACCACTTGTCACCAGCCGCCACTTGGACATTGAGTCGTTGATTACAACCCTTTGAGTGCGGCCATCCAGCCCGTTCCTTATCCACCCGAGTGGTCCATCCATCGTATCCATGACTTTCCCATGGGTTCATTACTAATACCACACATTTAAAAATCTTTGAGGGTTGTTCTATATCAAAATAATTTATTAACCATTCTGTTCAGGTTCTTAAAATATATATATATATATTCGTATTCTGGATCAAATAGGTTTTAGTCTTCAAGCATTAATTGAGAGGTTCAAGGACAGTTTATGAAGGAGATTATACTAAATAACCAAAATGGTCCCTTCTGGCTCTCAGAAATCTATGAATTTTTGTCAATAAATCTGGTTTAATTGACTTTTTTACTTTAATAAGACTTTTTTACTTTCCTGTGTTTCATGAAGTTACAAGTGATTTCATATCTCAATGAGTGATAACACTGAAAGGCAAGGGAACTTATGTTTACACTATTGAAACTGATGTGATATCGGTTCTCTTTCAAAAAAAGTCTAGTATACTATTTACTTCTCTTACACATCATATACCTTCAGGGAAACATTGATTTTCTATGAATTTTATTTTATTCTTTTTCAATAAAAATATCTTGATGACACTCTGTTGCAGTCAATGTGAACTAAGCTCAGTCATAACACTTCCCCTCTTTCATTTATGTGTGTATCATAAATAATTGTCGAGGGAATCCCAAAGGACCCCAGCAGTGAATCCAATTTACCTAACCAAATCAAGGTTAGTAAAATTATTTCTAGAAGTATGACTATTTTGAACTGTTTCAAATGAGAGGAATAAACTGTGTTAAAGTTTATTTCTTTGCTTAGCATTACATACCTGAATACTTAAAAATACAGCATTTCTCTTTAGTGATCTCGTTAAAAAAACACTTATATATCTGTAGGCCAGAATCTCCTGCAGGGTTTCATTTCCAATAATGAAAAAGGTCTTTAACAAAAATGTGTATTCTAAATTAGAAATCCAGTTTATATTGGAAACTGGTTTTTAGATTAGTATTACAACTGTCTTAGTCACTCATGATTGTGTCCAGTGTGCTTTTTTTTTTAAATAAAAAGCTGTAGCTATAGTCTTTACCTCCCTGAGATGATGCAGAAATTACAAGCAATGCACTGACTGCTAGGTCAAACCCACTGTTTTATGTCAAAGATGCAGGGCTAAAATACTGCGTTTCAAGTTTGTAGACTCATTCCACTCCATAAAACCACCACCCAAACAGCAGTCTGAAATTCTGATAGAAGTAACACAACATTTCTCTCCAGTCTAAGAAAACCGATCTGAACACAGAAAGAAACAGACATCCATCCTGCTCACTGAACATGAGTCAGAATGGCAGTTGTCAGCCAGCACTGCACCACACAGCTCTAACCCGCCCTTGGTGCTTTCTTGATATACTTTTACTTACTCAGGATCAAAACAGCTGATGCTTGAATAGCAGAAATGAGAATTACCCCAGTTTATTACTATACTACTGCTTCAAAATCCAGACATTTCTTCTCAGTAGTTATTTATGTGGCTTTTAAAACCACTTAGAAAGCAAACACAATTTTCACAAAAAGTTAACTGCTGAATTAGGTAGAAATGATTAATAATTTTCAGTATTATATCAGTATTTATATGATTAATAATTTTCAGTAATGTACAGTTCAACAAAGCCGAGCTGTGGACTCAAGCACGAGCACACACTGTCCATTTTGTTCCATCATTAACGTGCTTCCCAGCCATCATAGATTTGAACTGACTCAGCTAATACTCTCCTCAAAAATGCTTGACCCCAATTTGAGCCTAAGGATAGCCTAGGGACTGTTTCCAACAGAAAACCTGGATACAGTTATTTTGCTCTGGGAAGTAGGACACTTGCAGTCCCTGATCAATTTTATGCAATGCAGTAGATGATACAACTTTTTGGGATGTCTACAGTGTTGAATAAAAGAGAACCAGGGAATGAGATAGAGCAATAGATACTGAATGTCTACATTTCTCAATCTTCATAATTTACATCTGTTTTGGATGATTCTAATCAGTTCTCCCAAAGGTAAATCTTATTTATCATAGAACCATAGAATCATAGAATGGTTAGAGTTGGAAGGGACCTCAGAGATCATCAAGTTCCAGTGCCCCTGCCATGGCCAGGACCAGCTCCCAGTAGACCACGTTGCTCAAAGCCCCATCCAGCCTGGCCTTGAACACCTCCAAGGATGAGACATCCACAACTTCCCTGGGTAACCTGTTCCACTGCCTCACCACCCTCACAGGAAAGAATTTCTTCCTAATATCCAATATAAATCTTCATTCTTCTAGTTTAAAACCATTACCCCTTATCCTATCACTACACTTTCTGACAAAGGGTCCTTCTCCTGCTCTCCTGTAGGCTCGCTTCAGATACTGGAAGGCTGCTAGAAAGTCTCCCTGGAGCCTTCTCTTTTCCAGGCTGAACAGCCCCAGCTCTCTCAATCTGTCCTCAAAGGAGAGGTGCTCCATCCCTCTAATCATCTTTGTGGCCCTCTGCTGGACCTGTTCTAACAGTTCTATGTCCTTTCTCTGTTGAGGACTCCAGAGCTGGACACAGTACTCCAGGTGGGGCCTCACAAGTGCAGAGTAGAGGGGGAGAAAAATTAAGGGAACTAATTGTAACGGCTGTGAACAGGAATCAGTGTGCTCTCATCCTTGATCCTATTCTTATTTAGCAATATAGATACAGCTCCTAAATGTAATTGTCTGTCATAAATTATCCTTTTTCTCATTGGTTACATTATTAAAGACAAAGTTTTCTCCGCTGTAAAAATCTTATTCTATATCTGGGAGTGCATTTTACAGCTAAAAGCCTTCAATGCAGGCTCTCACATGAGTTTTGTCATGACTGATTGCTCTTCTTTCCAGCTACTACTGGTTCCAAGTGAATATGGGACTAAAAGCTTTGCTTTTTTCCCTTGGTACAATCCCTGCTTGTACAGTTATGCACACTATCAACTTGATTTGTTTAAAAAATACTTATGTTTTTTTGGCCTTAAAAAAATGCATGTCTTGCTAACTTCTCACAGTAGATTTAAATCATCCTCAGAAAATTAAGTAAACAAGTCAGGCATTCCTAAGATAACAAATGAGAGCAAAATTAAACCCCAGAATAATAGCTTGTGCTCTTCTTTCTGCTTAGGTAGTTGAAATCACAGAACAAAGTCACATTACATTTGATTAATGTTTAGAGACTAATGTTCTTTGCCTCTTTCACCCATCCATGAAGACAGCAAAGCTACAAGCAGAAACAGATGATAATAATAATGAAAAAGAAACATGTACATTTCAGAAAAAAAACCACATCACCAGCAAAATTTCATTTAAAATATTTCTAAAGCTAGAGTATAAGCTGTTTCAATATCTATTCTTTAGAGCCACAGATCTTTTCTGTTCATTCATTTCATTCTGTTCCTTTGAAGGTTCTTGGTATAATCCCAACCACTAGACCTCACAAGTAATTTTGCAGACAATTTGCAAATAATTTGATCCTTTACCTTTCCTCATGTGCATTTTTAAACCTTTCTCCCTTTTTGAAGGTGGACAATAATAGATATGACCTATATTAGATAATTTTCTTCTGTTGTAATAGTAGACTGAAATAATATTCTTTTCAGAAGCTGAAATTCTGTCTCTCCAGAACAGACTATGTGAAACACTGAGATAACTTAATATCAAGCAGTTAAATGAACAATTAGGTTCTAACAAGAATAAATAAAAGGACTTATTTAAATAACATGGCATATGGTGATCAGAGAAAGCTCATTTTAACAAGCTTACCCAAGATTCTGGGTGGCTTTTGGCTCCAGATTCTTAATCTTTAGTGTCAATGTTAAAAAAATTTAAGTTTTTGTTCTCTAAGTAAGGTGACTAAGGACCTCACTAATAGTTTTCACATTAGAGGTTTCACTCCATTTTCTAGACATAGCTGTCTAGTGACATTTGAGATGGCCTAGAGTACCCGGGACACTACATAGATGGAGAGATGTGATGATAGAGAATTTGTAGAAGGCATTCTGGAGCAGCAAGTGGAGGCCAAGGGAAACTGAGCGGCTAGAATGGCTCCAGGTATCTGTATACTTGCAATTGAATCACAATTCCAGTCAACAGAGTCAACAACAAGCTTCACTGCCACGTGTTGCATTGGGCACTTTTTCCGCTGATCTATACTGTATACTCCCTTTATCCTTTTCCTAAATTTACTTTTTATTATATTATCATTATTAATATTTCCATTAAAGTAGTTTAGTTTTTTTCCTAAACTCTTGAATCTCTTTGATTCCTTCCTCTCCTCTCTCTGTTACCCAAAGGGGGGAGGGAGGGGGGCATCTGTCAATCAGGTTTTGGTAAATTTGGCTGAAACCACGACAGAGGTATTCAAATGAACAAGACACGTGTCTAAGTTGAGATTTATAGAAAAGAAATAATTACTAAAAACGTTTTCTAACGGAATTGTTAATTCTTTTAGCCAGACATGATATTTTTTGTTTATTTCTTTGGTAACAACACAGCTTCTAGTCCAAGTGGACAAAAGCACAATGGGATCCCAGCCATTAACTGTATGCTATAGTTATAAAATGGAAAATTTCAAACTTTCTTCATAAGTTCTCTCTTTATATAGATGTACTAGAAAGAATAAAGATCAAGTTAGTTGTAGAAAAACTGCTGATTACTAAGAATAAAATTTTCTGAAAAATATTTTAAAGCAAACATTTTTAGTGTTAACAACTGGAACTTACAAAAACACATGGGTAATTAATAACAATTATATGTACTGAACTCAGCCAATTTCAAATGCTTTTATGACTGTCATTACACCGGACAGTTTTTCAAATAAGTAAAAAAACCAAAGCATGCCAAGGAAGATGTGGAATGGAAAAGAATGCACCAACTTTCAAAAATTTATTTATATGGACATCAATTAGTTCATTATTATGCACTGGTTTGTACTGATAACAGTATCAATTATTGATGGCTTTTTCTTAGAAATAAAAGTTATGACAGTAACAAAATAATAAATGTTTATTTTATTCTTTTAAGAATAAAATATGCATTTAGTGCTTCAATAGGTATGTTTATATGAAAGAACTACTGAATAATAATTTAGGATTGGATTCTATAGAAAAATATCTATACTACATCACTTATCCATCTGTGTATTTTCAGTCTCCAGCAATTACAAAAATAGAAGTTGCCTCACTTTTACGACATGGATTGTTACTTAAGAAGAGTTAAAGATCTGTAAACCCTAGTTTCCTCTCAGTATTAGTGAAAACATAAGACTAAAGTTACAGGTGAATTGAATTAATGTCAGAACATGATAGACAATGAAAATTTCAGACAAACTATTTCAGGGCCTGATTTCTTCTCAGTCTTCACAGGTCTTCAAGAGAAAGGGCATGATGTTAAGACAGTTAAAGGGGGAATTTTAAAAATATCAACACCTTCTGGAATGTTTTTCACTTTATAAGAATAACCTGTTACTTGACATTCCATCTGGAGAGCCATTCAGAAGATGTTACAGACAAGTATTACAATAATCAGTGGTGCCATCACGAGCAAAATTATTACAAAATTATTAGAGGTACATTACATTTGCTATTGCTAGCCTATTATGGTTGGCTAAATTGTTGATTTATCCAGGGAGCTGATTTCAGGGAGTGTAGTTCAGTGGATGGTCATTGGAGGTGGCAGTAATGCTGGGTCACATACTGCTTTCACTTATCCACCAGCAGCATGATAAAGCTACTTTTGTTTTCCCTGGATAACTTTTCCAGCCATCATGTGAGTGAACTTTGGAGTGAGTGAGGTAAAGCGATAGCTGCTGTCTAAGATCCATGAAGCTGACAGCAGGGCTAA
The DNA here is from genome assembly GCA_013398155.1 of Pedionomus torquatus. NCBI lineage: Eukaryota > Metazoa > Chordata > Aves > Charadriiformes > Pedionomidae > Pedionomus > Pedionomus torquatus. The sequence continues at coordinate 110,385 of VZRU01017422.1, forward strand.
TACTACACTTAAGGAGATGTTTGAATGTTAATAAACATGCCTCTAACCAATTCTGCTGTATCATTCAAATGAAAACTTAGGAATGAAAAAGAAGAGCTTCCTGATACTTGGATAGGATTCATGTCAATGAATTATAGGTATTTACATGTGAGCTACTCATCCCAATATCTTCTGGTTACCAGAAAGAAATGGGAAGCTTTAAGGTCCCTCCTCCGATTTGCTTTAGGCTTATCTACAGAATGAGGTGAACTGCTTCCTAGATTTCTCCGCAAGACTGCAATCCTGTATTTCTCTCTATTGGTAAGAAAAAATCTGATCAGATATGTGTAGATATATGGATACCTGAATCCTAAAATTCAAGATTGTTGAAAAAGGGAGCATAATAATTAAGTCATCTCATAAAGAATGAAATTTTGTTGTAAAATTATGCCAAAAGATTGCCACAGCTGATTCATTTGGAAATCCATTCTGGTAATTTGACCCTGCACTTGACTTGGTTGAACTTCATGCAATTTNGAATGTCATGTGGGACAATGTCAAATGCTTTGCATAAGTCCAGGTAGATGATGCCCATTGCTCTGCCTTCATCCACCAGTTTTGTGGCAGTTTCCTAGAAGGCCATCAAATCTGTCATGCAGAATTTGCCCTCGGTGAAGTCATGTTGGCTGTCTGCAATCATCTCCTTATTTTCCATGTGCCTTAGCAGAGATTCCAGGAGGATCTGCTCCATGATCTTGCCAAGCACAGAGGTGAGACTGACTGGCCTATAGTTTTGTGGGTCCTCTTTTTTCCCTTTTTTACTTGAAACAGTATATCTTTATAAAACTAGTACACTTCCAGAAACATTTAAAAAACAAGTTAAACATGAAAAGAAATTGTAAGAAAACCTATACTTTTACATTAGCCATTGTTCTGTAGATAATATAACTTAAAAATAATCTTTCATACTTAACAAAATGCAAGTATTAAAAATACATTTCCATGTTCAACAGCTGCACAGGTACTTTCTCCTTAGATCAAAGCATTTTAAATTACCTGAAAGATGATGTGGGAGTGGTATATTTCATATACCCGTGAAATTTAATACCCAACTCACTTACTGTTAAACAAAATCCTTCAGTATTCATTGATCTCACAATAGACCATAAGAATGCTGCCTGTAACCCAGTTTTGCTGGGGATGGATTGTCTATACAAAAATAGTTTCCCTCCCAGTACAAAAGAAATTAAGAAGAACCTTAAAAAGATTAATAAGTAGGAACCTCCTTAGGTTAGTGAGATAAAGTATAAATTACAAAAGGATACCATCAGTCCTTATCTGTGACTTGTCCAGCCCAATCTTATACAAGTTTTCCACAAAACACACCACAGCAAAAACATGCATTCAGAGTCTTATGCATTATATATCTTTTTTCTTAAGGTCCTGTATATCTTCTATTCATTTGCAATGTATTTCCTTCAGACAAAAAGCTAACACTGAGTCTAGTACATCATTTATGCCCCACTTAAGCCTTACAGGGAAAGTTTTCCAGTCACTGAGATTGTGTGCTGGCAGTCTTCAGAAGGCAAATGAATTCTCAGTGAGGTTAAAACAAGGCCTTCCTGACACTTAATTTACTCCCCATCTCTGTTCCTGAGTCATTTATTTTCATGACTTCTATAGACTTATACTCCTCCGGTTATGCTTGTTGCATAGTAAGGCTGCTTTGCATAAATTGAGACTTATCATGTATGAAGGGCTATATTTTTAAATCCTCTTTGCCTCCAAACTATTCTTAAAATAGTTGCTCTTGCTTAGTCTTGTCAAAGTGCATCATTCTTGTATTTCAAAATCTTCAACAGAATTGAGGTATCCTTGAAGTATGGCAGTGGTGGGGGACACTTATAGTAGTTGAGAACAGCTTTCCTGATGCACAAAGAAGTGGACCATTTACAGTCAGAGCCTTCTCAGAAAGCTTTGATAGGACTATTCTTTAGATCCCGTTCGGTCTTTGTATGTGTAGTAAGATTATAACTTTTCTCAGAAAAGCTAGCTTCGAGTTCAAGTAGCTGCCTATGCTTTTCTTCTGCAACATTACTTATTCAGATGCAATCAAATACCATGCAGAACATTATCAAATAGAAGCCTTTTTTGAAATTCCTGAGAAAGCCTGGCTCATCCATTTTGCAGCTGTAATATGTGCGCAATAGTCTAATTATAGTAATCCTAATCTATGCAGACTGTGTTATTAAACGTGACATATACTTTAATTGTTGACAGATGACTTTGAAACCTGCATAAATATTTATAAGGTCACATGTGCTCCTGTAGCTGGCACACACAAAAATTCCAGGTATATTATTCTGTCTTTTCTGAATCCTTTTATATGCCCATGCAAACTCAGGATTTGTTATGATATTTTATTGTTTAGACTATCTGAAGACTTATAAGGAAAAAAAAATATCTTTAAAGTGAAATGAATAGTGCATAGATTACAGTAAGTTCTCATTACTTTGGAAATCAGAGTACTTTTTCAGCAATATATTGTATTGTGTTAGCCCACATGCTCACAGTTATTAAACGCCATTATGCTGTTTATTCATAATCACTCATCTTCACTGATCACATACACAGGGTGTATCAACAGAAACCCTCAAATCTCAAAGAACAGTGCAGAAAAACAGAACAAATCCAGCAACATCATTTGTTGGCATGTAGTTCTAGTGTGCATCTAGTGTTCCTCCTTTTTAGAACTTAGAAATCCTTATTTAAATCACATATAATGAAAAAAACAGTTTCAGAAAAAACACACAAACCAACTGGAAAAGGCAACATTTTCAAGAAGTACCACACGAAAAATTGATTTACTTACCTGAGTTTTTCAAAGATGTCCTAGGTTACAGTTAAACTAAGAAATAAGGTGAAGACTGGGGGTCACAAAAGTCACAAGAACTGTGTATGTATATTTTCAGCTTCTGCGGTGGGAGTCAATTCATGTAGCCTTAGCAATCTAAACTTAGTTATCTGTCTCTGCAGAAAGACAGGCCAAGTCTAGTGAGTGATTACTCTTAGCCTATAGCTGGAAGATGTTCACTAAAGTCATAAGTCAGATTCCCTTCTCATATTCTCAGTTTTGGAAAATACAAGCATCTGTGCATGAATGAGGTTTGATTTTTTTCACTGTAGGATTTGTGTACTCAATTTAGACATCTACAGGCCAGTTAAGTGGTACTAGTCACCTTTCAGAGTCTCTAAACCTTCTACAGGAAATAGAAAGAAAGAGGCATCTTCAGAAGACTGACCTCATCCTCAAAACAAAATATATAAGAATGCATGGATGTATGCATTACTGATTTCACAAGGGTATTAGCTGGAAGTATGTATTTCAAAGACCACTGATATTTTTCCTTGAATTCTTGAACTAAAAGCTCTTTCTGGCAAAAAAAAAAAAAAATTCTCTGAAAATGAAAGGAGGAGGTGACCATTTGAAAGGACAAAACTTTAATGAGAAACTTTAGCATTTAACTGGAAAAACTATAACCACAAAGTGATAGAACACCAAATACTATCAAGGGATGTGAATTTCTTCCTTGAAAGTCTGGTGAAGGGATCAATCAGAAAGGAAGAAAAGTAAGTAAATAACAGCTATTTGATCACAGTCTTCTTACTCTTCCAAAGGCAGAGAAAAACTATTTCAAAAGTTTTAACTGAGTAAATTATAAAATAATTTGTTTTATTCATTTTCTTTACAATTGATATGGGTCTTTATGACAAGTTTTATGTATTTCTTTAGTACAGAAAAAGTAACCTTTGACTTCCTTTTCTCCTATCAGAGAGTGTCAGTGTGTGAGGCCCCTAAAGAGCAGAGAATTCAAAGCTGCTGTGTAGCTCATGAGTGTCTAAGGGTAGTTACTGATGGTATCCCTAGAATGTGTTTCTGGGGATGTGTGCAGGCAAAGGGCATCTGTCTCTCCAGTAGGAGTGGGGCTGTGAACCTGAGGCTGGGATAACATGCCCAAATGCCAGCAAATGGGGACACCAAAGATCCAGAGTTGGTTAGGGGACAGGCTATCTGTCCAAAGATCATTTATTGGAAAGGCATTGTACACACAGACATGTGCGTGTTTTTCATTGATATGCTCTCACCACAAGTCAGAGAAGTGAGCAAGATCAGGCAATTGGTGCTGTTTGTTTTTACATAAGAACTATATTTTCTATCTGTGTCGATATGTTGCATATATCCCTGTTGTGTGTATATGCATGTAGGATATAGGGAATATATGCTCAGCTTTGTTACTTGAATGCTCCCAAGAATGCTTGCTAAAAAGGGTTTTCCACTACAGTTATGCAGAGGGATGTCTTATTTTTGTATCTTCAATAGCAAAACTTTGTGGTAGACACAAAGTTCTTCAGTGTAAAATGACTTCAGAAGTGCACAAAATCTTAATCTTGGAAATCTGAGAAACTTTTAAGTGTCAGTGCAGCCTAGTTGCTTCTGGGGAAAACAGAAAGTGAAAACAAGAAACCAAGCTTTATTTAGATTCTCAACTTCTGTTCAATTTTTTTTTCAGGGCGAGGATAGATCTACCCCTTGGGGAAGATGAACAGAACCCTGAAGAATGGCTATGATTGTAGCAGATATTTGTATTTGTATTGGCTATGATCACAGCAGTATTTGTGTCACAGGTGGAGTCAGCAGTGTGTGTAAAACTTATGATTCTGTTCTGTGTCTGTCGGCAAATACAGGATGGCAGTACCAAATCAACAACAGAAAAATAACTATTTGTGAGGCACATTACCTTCCCTCTGGCTTGACCTCAAGACATTCTATCAGATTTCATTCCACCGAGTAATTACTTTCCAAATGCAATGTTGAGATTCAAATTTGAAAGTATTTTTTCCCTTTCATTTTCCTTAACTAATATATACAAATAAGCAAGGACACAAGGCCTGAGCCTCAAGACAAAATGCATATACAAAACTGTGTTTCTGAAGAGTTCATTAAAATTGTTAGCAAGCCTGTCATCTGTCATTGGTTATATGTCAGCCAGCCCCTCTATTTTTTAAAACAGTTTTGATATAAAATGTAGCTTTTGTCATATTATGTTAGCGGGAGAGCAATCGTTATCCTCTTTTTGTATATAGAACAGTGAAACACATAATAATGTGTTTCTGATGCTAGATTTCTAAAAATTTCTCTTTTTCCTCAAGAAAACACTCTCACCATTTTCTTCTCACTTCCCAAGCAAAATTTAGGCTATACATTGCTTGGTATAGATCCCTAACTGAACATAAATTAGGGTTACTATCTGGTCAGTTAAGACTTGGAACTAATAATTTTAAGAAGACCCTTTACCTTAGAATTAAAATGTAAATATTGGCAGAATAGGTTATATTTAATCCACAAGTCCCAACAACACACTGGCATTTCAACCTACATTTCAGCCTTATTTATGTGAAATTAAACTTTTCATGGCTTTTTTAAACCTGAAGCAATCATATATTGTGTTGTTTATTAATGAGAACTTAGTGATTTTTGTCTATATTCTGTACTATATACCATACAGGTAATCCATTTTTCACTTAAAATTAGTTGTTAATGATGGGTGAAAAAAAAACCCTGTGTTTAATTAAATTGAAATTAAGCCTTGACCTGTAACTTTTCAACACGGCTATTCCAAATAAGAGTTCTGGCATTTTTTTCTAGCAAAGATATTACATTATTGCCTAAATATGGAGCATTGTTGTCAGAATTGTTTTATATAAAATTATAGAATTCCTAAAGAATAGTACTTTCCCTTACTTATAGTAAAGTATTAGGGGGAAAAAAACTGTAAATGTAAAAATGGCGTAGCATGTTCACAAACTTAGGGACATATGAAAAATATATATTTCACACAGCAGACCTGAAAAAATACTATTATCATCATTTAGGACAAATCGCCCTATGACAACAATAGGTACTAGAGGAGAGATAGAGATTCACAAATTTAGAAGGAACCCAGGATTCTAAGACCAGCAGCTGACTCTAGATGCAGGGAAGATGTATGCAGTTGGGCTGCCAGTGCAACCCACAGCCCTGGTAGCTCAACTCTCCTGTATCTACGATGGACAAACGATGGACACTACGGTTACATCTATGTTAGCAGTCATCCATAGTACGCCCAGTACGCCCATCTTTAGCAGCTCAGGAGACAATCTTGGGCATTAGAATGTAGTTGGCCATATATTGTAACTGATAGTACAGTTTTGGCTCATGACAGTCACCAAGTAACCTCTTTGGTAGGAAGTTGAATGAACCCTAAGGTTCATTCTGAAGTTACAACAATCCCAATTGTCAGTTTGGGTGTAGCTTCCCTGTTTTGAGGGGAAGAATATCTGTATGAAACCAAGCTGTTTCAGGGCAGTTTGCCTCAGCAGTACAGAACAAGCTCAGGCACGTCAGTTCTGTTACAGTAGATTCAGTCAGTGTCTTTCCTTTATACCTTTACGACTCACCCTAAACATTTTTTACACTTGAAAACTACAATCTACCTCCCCAGCTTTCAGTATCATCACAAGTCCTCTTTAATATGGCCATGAGCTTTTTTCACTTCAATTGTATCAACCATATCAGCACAGTAAAAATAGGCAATATTAAGTTCCATTTTCCTCAGGTAGTTTTAATGTTAGCTCATTTCCTGATAAATAAGATTTAAAAAAACAGCTTCTTAAAATGTATCCTTATTATCACAGATGCAATAGTAGAGAAGGAAAAAAAAAAGCCCACAACAGAAAAAAACGATGAGCTATTATCATATTCAGATCAGAAAATTGATAATACTGAATGTTTTAGATTTGTATCCCCGTTACAAGCATTATAGCAGTAGCAAGACCATGAGCTGCGGATAATGAAGAGATTGCATCTGCTTCTCTTAAATGGTGACTGCTGCTATAATCAAGGTCCCCATCTCACAACAATTGCAATAAGCTGAATTGAGATGAATCCGCACTAAGTATCAGCAAATCTGTGGTAAATGTCCATGTGAATGATTTTAGATAATAGAATATTACTTGATTTGCATTAGCTTTCTACCACTACAGACTGTACTAACACATCTTACTCTTGTCAAGGATTAAAAAAAAAATATACTTGAGCCTTAGCTCCCCAAACCTATAGTTGCTGCTCTAAAGCTACATCTACATTAGAAAATTCTGTGGGCCAACAGAAAGAGACCAAAACACAAAAGCAGTTGGTGCTGTCAAACTGCTCCTCGCTCTTCATACTTTTATTTTTCTACTTTTGAGAAACTCTGGTGTAGTCTTTGGGACTGGACTTTGTGGCTGCATTGCATTGGATTTGCTCCAGGAGTGCATCTTCTGCACTCCTGTTAAATTTCATCTAAGAGGGATCAAATTTGTATATTCTAAGACTGGTCTGCATGTTCAATGGTGGCAACCAAGTGGATTCCTAATATATATTTAAACGCTAATGCAGATACAATTTTAAACATCTTAGAATAGCACTGAGTGTATACCCATTTGTAATAACAACATGAGTAGCCATGAAAGAGATATTTGTAGATTTTTACAGAAGCCATCCATTTTGGTAGAGACTGGATTTGTAATACTGACTGAAGGAGGTGGAAAGTTAAGAGAGGGAGGAAAATGATATGATAATGCAGTTATCCAATTCTTTCTTATCTTCCAAAACAAGGTATAATTTGGAAGGGATGAATATTTGTTTTGCCATCTTTTACTGGGTTTTAAAAAAAAAAAGCCTTTACTCTCCAATTTGCAGTCACGGAATATGATGAGGATACACACACAAATACATAGAAAAACTGTTCATTTGGGGCAGTTTCAAATACTCAGCTCCAACAGAATAATAAGAAATGTGACAAAGAATGCAGCTTGTAGTAGACTACCATATTTTGAGATACAATGTATTCCACCATAATAAAAAACATCTGCTTTCATACTATTACTACTTCTATTATATGATTGAGTCATTATCTTATTTTCTTTCACTAGATCATTTTTCTCTGATTCACAACTTGCAAGTAGTGTAAGTCAGGAATACCAAAATGAAGGCCAGATATTACAGCAGACGTTTTCTATCGAGAGACCTCAGAGCAATAGATGATCAAGGGAATAAAATTTCACCTATGTAGTTTTGGCTCTGGGGCCTCATTTTATGATTTTAATTATTCTGTTTAGCTATTACAGTTTTAAGTGTTTGGTGGTAATCAGCAGAAACTAATTAGACATAAAACTATAAGACATTCATTTTCAAACACTATCTTAATTACATTGTAAATGCTGATAATAACAGATTACACAGCAGTTTATTTGGCTGCTTCATTAGATGATTGCTAGAGAGTGCTTTAGAAGCAGTAATAAATGCACCCTAATGCCCTCAGAGTCTGCAGTAGGTGTGGACAATTGAGGGAAAGACACAAAAATTATGTACTTTTACTTTAAAGCACAAGAGATAGAGAAAAGACCATTACTTACATCCCCAAAGTTGCAGAGTGACATGAGAAGCACACATAATTCATGACACAAAATGTTCCTGTATATGAATGGATTAATATAAATGGGTCTAATATATTAGTTCTGAATTAATAATCCTCATAATTTAACACAGAACAGAAGAAGATGTTAACCAAAGAGGAAAAAAAAAATCTAAATAACAGCCAGATTCATCAGTGGAATAATTCTTTCAATGGTGGTAGTACTACTTCAAGGGCAAATGCAGCGCAAGACCTGAGAGAACATAGATCTTGGTTTTATTTGATTATTTTTAAGTAATTATGTAGCTTTAAAATGCCATCAATTTGCTTTGGTAACATCTCTGTGGCAAATTACTATCATGCTATTCAGAATTTTCTTCCTGCAATATGAGGATTAGGAAAATGAAGCCAAACATACCAGTGTGACAAGCTATTGGAACAAAACATACAGAGAACCTTGGCTTAACCCTTGCAAATACCTCTTTGGGATACTGTGTTCATTCCAGAAGACTGATTTAACAGAATAAATTCTTGGCAAACAAAACAGAAGCCAAAACAGCTGGTTGCATTCCTGCCAGGCAGTGTCATAGTCCATAACCCCCCCCAAACTCAAATGAAATAAGTTAACATCAAGCAATTCCTCGATTTTACCAAAAATCTTTCACTTCACATTTGAACACTAAAGCATAAGTTCATTTTTCCTGAAAATGTCCCATGCTCACTTCAAAGTCTTTCTGCAAAATAATCAGCATTCTGGGAGATTCAACAAAACTAGTAAGTATGGGACTAATTTTATTCTTTCAAGAAACCATGGGAAGGAAACTATTAAATACTGCAGTTTAATTCAGAGCCATTTTATTTACTCTGCTTTGAATGCAGGGCATGAAAGTGAATTATGGCACTTATGTATGAGACAGAAGCAGAAAGTATAGACAGTGACAGCATTTATACAATTGTACAAAAAGTTAGGTTTTGATCACAGATGCTAAAGTATTAAACTATTTATTATTTTAAATATATCAGAAAACTTACCACATATTGACAAAGCTGTTATCAATATTCCTGATGTATTAAATAGCCTACGTGCTCATGAATCATTTCAATGCTGGCACAGATAATAAGCAGAACACTTTCAAATACTGACATGTAACCTATGAAATACATTTTGCTGAAAGCAATAAAATGTGAATAACTTCTGTGATTTAACAAAAGATATTTGGAAGACTAGGAAATAGGTGTTGCCTTGATACTTATTTCACTTCTGGGTTTAGGAATTTTTTCCCAAGTCAGCATCTTGTGAGGATTTACTTGTGTAATTTTCTTGTATTCTGTAGACTCCACAAAAGGATGTCCATGCCATTTAATAAATGAGCTGTGGCCACTGCTCAGTTCTCAGCCATAATCATCCCGCTTTCCCCCAGAATGCTGCTTTCTTGGACAATCCTTCATCTTTATTATCCTCCAGACTGTATCAGTTGGCAAGGGCTATAGCTTCCAAAGACCATATTAACATTTAAACAGTGTAGCTGATCTCATGTGAGTGCTTAGGTTGTCCCTGTGCAACTTCTTAGTATGGATACAGCCATCCAGTCTAGTAGGTGATATTTCATGTATCAACATGAAACCCATATTAAAAAAAAAGAATCTTGACAAACAGATGATTAAGATAGTCAATAACTATCACATAGCTGTTGATACCCAGGATTAGACTGCCCAAAATTTCCAACCTTAAGTTAATACAAAAGGGAATTTGGTAAAATTGAGTAGCAAAGTCTACAACTGCCAATTTTGACACTCTTTGTTGCAATACTTAGTTTCATTGAGGACCTATTCCTAAATAATTAAATGCAAAAAGCTTGATATAAACCTTGTTAAAATCAATCAAAAGGCTTTTTCTGACTACAGAGGCTTGTGAATCAAACTTCAAAAGTGTGAAATAGGAGTAGTGCAACACAGTGAAAGTTTTAAATAGAGGAGCATAATTGTTTTAAAACTATCCTCTGTAAAAGTTAATGAACAATTTAGTATGCAGAGCTCAGACTATAAGTAATTGTCAGAAATAAAAATCAATAAATAAGAGAAGAATTACAGCAAGACATTCCAGCATATGACACACATTATATTAAAAATGTGCAATAGCCTCCTCCTTGGAGAAGAGTTGAAAACTAAATTATGTGGAACTTCTTTATGCAAAAACCAAAGAAATATCAATGAAAGCTGGTATTTTCTTTTTCTCTCCCAAATTAACTTTTTCACTTTCAAATGAACCTTTTCACTTTCAATTCAATTGTTTGAGCTCAAAGTAAGTCACAGTGCAACTCAGTTTGGAATTCATGATTCGTATTATTCTCAGTGAAATACTTCCTAATCAGCCATTATTGCCTATAGGCATGAAGCCAAAGAAATCAGCAGAGTAGAATGTATTTATTTATTAATTTTAATCAGTGCAGCTAATGCCAGGACCTTTAAACCATCTGCTTCAGTTAAGGAAAATGTATGGACCACTGGTGATGTTACCACTGAAGAAAACATTTAGAGGAGAAACATATGTTCCAATGGCAATTTGCCTCCTGAGTGTGGAGGGAAAGTGGTAAACACTTAAAATATAAGAGCAGGATCTATGGTTACTGCACCAAAGTTCTGCCCGTTCTGAGTTCCCTTTCAAGATATTAAGGGTTTTTTTTTTACATGTCTGTTAATGCTCAAGGGGGCAGTGGGGACAGAAAAAACCCTGCTGTAAACAAACTGAAACTCTCACGATGTACGTGTATTTACATTTCAAAGTGAACACATGAGTATTTGCATATTGATGACTGAAACAACTACTTAGACACATCTACAATAAACACCCTGGCAAACTGGCAATTAATATGAACATTTAGTGCAGATATAAATTTTTAACTTATCCTCTGTCACTGCTCCTTTTAGTATTTCCTGGTTTATTCATGCTTTAGAATTCTCCAGCTAAAATGATGGTGTAATGCTAGAGGCACAAGTAGGGGTCACAGACTGCTTGTCAAGGCAGTCAGAATTACCTTTCTTCCTTATTCTGGACTGACTTGGTTCTGGGAACCTCTGAGCATGAACAGTGCAGTATGATGTGGGCGACTTGCATCACTAGCATCTCAACTGCAACTTTCTCCCTTCCTACCTTACTTTACCATGACTAACAAGACTGCAAGCACTTCCTCACTTGAGATTACTCTGGGGCATGTCTTTCCATAAGACACAAGAGAAGGCGAACAGAGAAGGAATCTCCCATGGAAAGGGAGATGTGTCAATCCATCAGATTTGGTTTGGTTTTTACACATTAAAGATCAAATATGTGTGGCAACTTTCTGGTTGTGGCATGTGACCATGTGGTGATGTCTAATGGTGCAGTGGAGACCCAAGGAACCAGACTGGAGTGAACAGCAGAACTACTGAAACAAAGCACTTCCTGGAGTGCAGTAATCTTGGATTATATATTGGAAAAAGACCTTTTTACATATGTAAAAAAACCATTTGTGAAGATGGCATATACATATGTATTTGTTATGTTTAACAGTCCTCACAGACAGCCTTCAAAATAAATCAGTACAGTGCAGTAGGCAGCTATTATAAGACCAGCCATCAAGAGGTCATCCATACGAAATGCACAGGGTTTGGTCTTCATTAGGCAGCACACTCTTAGATGATAGACCCATGACATATTGTGGTATACGTTTCTTTTAATAGGCAATAATATCTTTGGGTATTCTTTTTACAGATTCTACAGATCATGAATGATTTGTGTGAAGAACACAGCTGTTATCCATTAAAAAAAAAATTTAAAATGACCTGAGATGACTATATATCCTTTTAAGATTTACTTACACCATCAGAATTGCTTTATCTTTTATTATACCCAGCAGGCATAACATGAAGTGCCTAAGGAAAAAATACTTTAGAAAGGATTTCTGAAGGAAAATGTAATCAGAATCCTAGCTACAACAATTCTTGTGAAAACTGCGAAGGAATATTGCCCTTTCAAAATTAAAACTCTAAATGCAAGGAAAATTCATTTCATGCCTGAAATATAAAGCCAGAAACACATACCTGAGATCTACCAGCATGTAAAACCAAACAGCATTCAGCTTTTATGTATTTCAGAATCATGTTGCTTCATCCAAACATAAGACTTTGCAAGCATCACCTTACTGCAGAAAAATGGCAAATTTTTGTTTTCTTTTTTTTTTCTCATTCAGTCCATTCCTAGAAAAACAAATAATGTAACAGGTACCTACATTTCAGTTCTGTAGATAATAATAAGTTCTTTCTGGCATTCTAATATGTTGTCAATATCAAGGCATTCCAGAAAGAGTTACAAGACTGAACAAATGGCAGATATGATTCAAAGTAGGTGAAAGAAAACAATGTCACTACAAAAAAAGTCATCCAAATCATGTCTACATGATGCTCATAACTTGCAGTTACTATTCAAGAAGGAATTAATAATAAAACTAATAATAGATTATTTAAGAGAGATAAAAGACAATCCCTTTTGTAGACCAGGAAATTAATTTGCGAAACTTCTTGCCATAGGAGATTGGGAAGGTGATCAATATGAGTTGTTTTATCAAGGAATTCAACAAATCTATGGGTCACTTGGAATGGAAAACATGTCAACATCAAAAGGGACAGGCAGCTAACAGTTTAAACAGAACTATTGTGGATAGTGGCAGAGTATAACAGGAATGAAGCACAGATTGTGACCAGGACCACATTCTCCCTAAATAGCACCTCTTATTGCCACTGTAATAGATACAGAAGTCTTATATCCTCTGTGGTGGATATGAAGACCAAAGATCTTTTAAAAGTAGATATTGATAGTAATATTAAAAATACAGATAGAACGTGCTGCTACTATTAATGTTAAAGTAAAGCTTTAAGTTGAAGTAGACCTTTCAAACAGGTCTAGTGCAGAGTGATGGTATCTGACATGAAGTGCACTGTGAGCTTTAATTTTTAATGTAACTGGGGCTATGCAGTCTTTAGGTGCAAATGCAGTAGCCACTAGCTCACAGAGAACTTAGCACAGAAGTCATACTTGTAGTTAGAGTCCTTAACTTAAAGAAAGAAATTGTCTAATGGGATATTTTGCTGTAGTTACAACACAACTGAAAGGCCAAAACCTACCCTCCCTCCAGGCAGAAAAGGGTGCGAGTCCAGAATAAAACAGCCATGTGGTGGTTCTTTTCACAGCTTTATTTTAAACAGACTGAATACACATCCTACTATAGAAAAACATCTACCCACATGCTTAGCTTTTTAATAATACCACCAGAGTCAATGAGATAATTCAAATGCTTTCAGGATGAACTAATCATGTTGAACACTTTATACCACTGAACAAGCAGTCAAAGCAATGAATAGCCTAAGCATTTTGAACCTGATTCTCAGTAAGTGTAAATTTCTATTATCCCCTGGGTTTATTTTAACCACAGAGATTTACAGCCATTGAAGAAATAAGGAACTAGAAAGTGTTTCAATGCAAGATATAAGATAAATGCAACTATTTAATCATTGTTTTCTCTCTATGAAAGCAGAAAGAAAATTTAGGAAGGTATTAATAAGGCCATGGTTACACAATGCTTTGTGATAATATTCCATTCACTTATAGTGTATAAGGTAAATAGCCTATTAAAAATGAGCCAATAGATTCTGTAAATTTTATAATAGTAAGATAAAGAAAAGTAGATAAACTATTAAAAAGTAGTCATCTTATAGTTTTCCTTCAAGATTCAAAGACATTTAAGTGTCTATCAAAATATGAAACTCAAATAAAAAAAAAAAAAAAGAAAATTACATTATTTAAGCATTGAAATAAATTGTGTACAGAACCACACTGGAGAACATATTATATTTTGAAATACTTTCTTTCTTTCTTTCTTATTTTCTAATTAAATATATGAACTGGCCTCTACTGACATTTTAAAATGCTGCTTTTAGAGTCATACCATGCTTTAAATTATTCCATTCTGAAAGGATTGATGACAAATTTACCTGTCAAAAGCTGTGAATGTGGGTAAAAGACTGGATTATTTTATGTATAGCACCTGTAGTGGCCTTCAGTGTTGAGAACTTTGTAAATTAGCTTAATAAATAAATCTAACAGTCAACTTGCAATAATTATTGATTTCAGATTACAGGAGAATAAAAGTGTTTATTTGTGTTAGCAGCTGTACCATAAAAGGTTCCCTCCTGTCCTGGTTTGAGGTAAAATGAAACACACACTTTGATCAGTCTCATTTAGTGTGATCAAATAGAGGAATACAAACAAAACCCTAATTAGTGGTTTCCCATATGGGATATGAAAACTGTGAATAGTCCAAATAATTATGATATAATAAAGAATTGTATATGTCTCACATTCTGCATTTCAATTTGAAAGAAAATTTTATCTGGCATCATTTTTTGGACCATCACAAAATTCTACATGAAATATTCCCTTACAAAAATTACTTATTCACACTGAACAAAGTAATGCTCTAAAAGAGTAAATTCATCCAGCAAGGTGAATGTTAAAACTTCATAGTTAAACATAATTTTAAATGATTTCTCTTTTTATGTTTTTATCACATACTGTTTCATAATAATTTATGAGATGGATATAGGAAAAACAGAAACAAGAACTGTAACTTGGAGAAGACACACTTCAGCATTTTGCCCCCATTACTAAGTAGGCAAGCACTCCTCAAAATCTTTAATATCTGTAATGCTCACTTCTGATATACAAAACACTATGTCAGTGTGCAGGTAATGCATTTAGAGTGACTTCATTTTTCTTGTTTTAATTATACATTTGTGCTCCTCCATTTCAACCTAATGTGTTTATTATGTCTCTTATTCATGCCTATACATATGGAATTATTTGCTTTGTTGTACAATTTGAAATGACCAAGTAAAAATGTAGAGTATAATCTGTATACATAATATTAGTCATTGTAAATAGAATCTTCCTTTTTATTCTCTCTCAGCTTTTGGCAATTTGAGGATTTACTCTGTTCTTTTTCCGAATAGTGTACCCTCTTATATGAAAGTAATAATGGCAATTAGATCAATCAGAAAACAAGGTTGTCAAGGAGAGAGAGAAGGAATATGCAGAGGGCTTTCAATAGCCTAAAATCCCACTGTCATTGTTTTAGCTGTTTCAGTCCACAAGCCTGTGAGAAAGAGCAACCAGTTGGACTGTTTTGGCCATTGTGTTAATTCAAAATCTTACAGACACACTGTGGCTTTTTTAAAGCCACACATAAGTGAGCATGTTGTTGGCATCAAGATAAACACACTATAATTATGCAACAAGTGATATAACCAGGAAAATCATACTGTACCCCAGAAGTCCCCTCCTGGAAAGTTCAAGAACAACTCATTTACAAAGTTGCTTTATTAAAAGCCCTTGCAGGCCCCTGCTACAAGGGAACTGCAGTAGCTTTGGAAGCAAAAATCTCTCACCCAAGTAGTGAAAAAAAAAACCCAACAACAAAGTGTCTTTATTAGAGCTCGAATCATTATGAACCCCTCCCAGACCAACAATCAGACTGGGACCTAACAAGTTTGGAAAGTATTCTCTGTAAAATATGTGGCTAGCTATGCACAATTTTAAGAGATGAGAGAAAGTGCAAAAATATTTTTTAGGTAGATCCACTGGTATTAAAACTGAATTTCATAGTTGCCACAAATACTACCTTTATCAAGTGTGATTTGCATGTGGAGATGATGATCTGTTTTGAGTTTCTTTTTCCCTTTTAATCTTAAAAAAAGGCAGAGCAGCAACCGGGGTGGGGGGAACCAAAAAAAAACAACAACTTTTTCTGTTGATTCCTTTACCTTCAAGCTGAGAATAGTGGAGTAGGTAACAAACCAAGGCCAGGAAAGAATGCAAAAAGTACAAATACAGAAACGTATCACTAGGTCCTGTTACTTCTTCCCAAAATGGGAACTGAATGGCATGCAAGAGGTGAAGAAAGAAGCAGATGGAAGTTAACCAGAGAGGAACCACTTGAAGAAATCTATATCAGGCATGAAGATTTCTTTAGTAGATCTGTGAAGTATGGAAATATCGGTAGCTCTGTCTCAAATCATGCAAAATAATTTCTACTAAGAAGATGTCGGGAGTGCTGGAGCAGCTGGAATTGAATGCAGAGGGGACACACACACACACATACATACACACATTATCTTGTGATACCAGTGACCAGATGATGCAGAAGTTACACATGGGAGGATGAACAGTAGAGTCTGAGCCATCTTGTCAGATTCCTCACTTGGCCATTTGCTGAGGAGGATCCTTGGATGGCACTAGGGACCAGGACATCTGGCTGTACCATACTGGGCAGATTGTTGAGGAGCTTCTCAGGGGGATGAAGGACAGCTGAGGGACTGCCACTCATCCTTACATTGCTAATACCAAAGAATGGAGAAGTAACCCCTATGAAATGGAAGTGTTAAGTATTGGAGTATGCTTTGAAAGAGCATGTCCTCCTGTTGAAACTTCTGGAGGAACAACTAACAAAAATTAACAAAGAGAGAAACCAACAACAAAGTTGTTGTTATTGAGTGGTTGTGGTTATTGATTGGGAGCTACTGAAGAAGGTTGCAAGGGTATTCCAACTAGATGCTTGTTTATATGTGAAGATTAAACACATCTACATGTCATATATACTCATTTTAAGAAATGGCACGGTGTTCTTTCTTGGCAGTTGAACCCTTTAGCTCCTTTTTAACATTGCTTAGGGAATTTTGACCTATACTTCATCAGATAAGCATGCTGAAGAGCAAAAAAATGTTTCATTTATGTTATCTCCTCAACACAGTCCACAGACGTTTGGGATATATCAAGACTATGTAATGTGGGAACGATTCTGCCTTCCTAGATTGATACAGTAACAACAGCCGTACTACCTCCATCCTTGAGGATGAAAAGGGTGATATCTGTTGTTGAGGTCATGCCACATATTTCACAGAAAATAAATTTATTTGGAATCACCTGGTGACAAAGATCTGTCATGCCTTTTCCAGCTCCAACATATAAAGACAGCCTTCATTTTATTATACTTTTATACACAAGACTGACTTAAAATAGGTGATACTCCTGCTCTTTGTGCATAGTAACAATACACTAAGACTTGGTTTCAGTGGAATACATTTGTGCTTATAGTCTTCTACATGCCAATACATTAGCAAGGTATGTTCAGAAATTACATTGAATATATACTTACTTTAACAACCTAAATACTTCTTCCAGATATCCTGCTTAAGACTGCATACATATTAAATTTCAGGAGAGAATAGTTTCCATATTTCATTGGTTGATTACAAATTTAATCTTCATGATATGAAGATTTTTTTCTGGTATCTGCCAAGCAACCATACATGAGGATTTTATTTGCATATATTACAGCTCATTTGAAACATCAAATAATGCCTATGATTAAAAGACTGAACTTCTGACAATGTGTCTCTGTACATTTATTCCTTAGGATTCTTCAAGGTTGCAAAGTATAGCTCAGTAAAAACCTTAATATAATCACGTTGCTCACCGTTTAGAAAACCAGTAAGTCTAACATTTTAAGAATTCTAAAATGACCCATTAACCAGTCCCATAAGTTTTTCTGTACCAAACTAAGTCGATTTTTAAAAAACTATTATTATTTTACTACCAGTGTCTTCAAAGACATATAAGAGCAGATCTGGTCTGTTAATTCAGTTTATGCAGAAAACTGCCTTGTGCAACAGATAGCACTCCTGTGAATTTTAATTGATTTAGTCTGCTGTACTACCAGAAGACTAACACCATTATACAGATAGTTTGAAGAGTAATCAATCAGCCAATGCTCCTAGTGAGCAGGAGCTGAGCTCTGGAACCTTTCACCAGCAGGATCAGGGCTTCTGCACTTCTAAATGAGAAAAGGGGTCTTACAGTTTCTCTTGAACAGAATGATAAAAATAAACTACAAGATAAAAAAAAAAAATGAAAAAAAGAAATCCGGTTCAGTTCAAAGAAAGGGAGGAGAAAAAGCCAGCAAATTATTCAGTGAAGCTCTCCTGCTTACATCTTTTTTGCTCTGAACAATGTAATCAATCTCTGTATTATCATATTCACTTTAAATTTTCCCATTTGACTGATTTTCAAATGGAATCAGTCACATAAGGGCACGAGAGAGATTTACTACGCCTTTTCTGCTAGCTGCTGCATTACATTTCTAATTCAATATCTGATCTTAATTTTTATTTTTCTTTTTTACATCATTATTTTAGCTTGCCTCTTACTAGTGCCACACTATTCCTAATTACACTTAATACTTTACATATATTTTCATTATTTAACAGTAATTTATCTTCTAACTACTCATATTTTACAAAGTATCTGCACAGCACACTGTAGAAAGGAATATACATACAGCAGTATAATAACACTCTTTGAAGTCTTTTCTTCATGTTTTATTCCATCACTTACTCCCTGTGACATCTTTGCTGCATTAGGCTTGAATCAGGACAAGTAATAGATAGGTCTACAATTTCTGCAGTTTTTGAGAACTTCCTCTTATTCTATGAATAACAGTGGAAATACTTGCATTTAGAATAGCTTTTATAAAGCAGCTTTTACAAGCATTTGGCTTATTCTGCTTTGTTAGCAAAACTGAGAACTGCAAGGATTAAATTTTATCATGTCTAACACTTTTGATGCCAAACTATGAAGTAATCAGAAAAGTTATAAAAACAAATCTTGTTAGATTAAATAATTTTAATTCATGTTTCCAAATTTTCCTCTGAATTATCAACCCGCAGTAAATACTAGAGTCTTCCTAGGTGACACTGGCACTCACAGCTTGTGGTACTGGGAGGCAGAGAGCATATGGGTCCCAGATGGGATCCTTCTCCCATACAGGAGGAAACCGTAAATTCATACCCTACATGCTCCCATTCTTGCACTAGGACCTTAACCATGACTCTACTTTACAGTCCCTGAGTACGAGTTTAACCACATGCCACCAGTTTTTCCTACCTCTTCTTTGAACTGGTACACTCTCCATCCACTTCAATTTTTGCTTACATCCTTGTCACTGGTAGCTGTAATCCTCTATGGGAAGACAGAAGTCAGCACCTCCAGACAGTTATTACTCTGAAATTGCTGAGTCTCAGAGATTTAGATTTAGGATCTCCACAAAAGCAATTGTTAATTACCAATAACTCTATTATCTAAAGGATCTAGCCTTAAACTAAGGTGAGCTTCTCCACATGGGCAGTAGGATCATATGGATATATTTCCTGTAATACTTCTTCAGGTCTAAAAAAGGCTGGGAAGCTTTTAGGGCGGTCAAACCATTAGCTTTCATAAAAGATATATAAAGGTGCCATATATTCCTCTCATTTCCCAGAATTTCAAATTCTAATTAGGATATTGTTCCTGAGAATAATGCCTGCACCAGACTAGTCCAATTCAGAATACTGGAAATAACAGTTTATAAGGGGTTTTTCGGTGAAATGTATTTGGATTTTTCAACTTTTCCCCAACAACAGGAGAGTTAAAAAATTTTTGTACTAGAATTAAGAAAGAAGACTGCACTGCTTCATTGCCTGCCTGCTGTACCCCTCTAAAAATTTTTTAAAAGCATTAGCAAATTCCAGACTAGTTTGATACAAGGACTGGAGTCAAGCATTTCTGTAGACATCTTTGCAAATCAATGACAGCCATTTCAAAAAGCAGAAAGAAAAGTTTAGTTTAGTTTGGCTGTGGTCCACTAATCAGCTGGGGAACCAGCAACCTAACAGAATATATGTTAGGTGAAGGAAGTGGGAATGTTCGGAGGACATGTTTGCACTATACACTAGTAATGCTCTTATGATGGTCATGGTTTCAAACTGTGCCTGTACTATTGATAAAAAGTTCTTACGGACCAAATTAAATGTGTAGAAATAATCAGAAACCTTAGCCAGCCTGATGAACTCATACATTTTATTCCTTCCCTAACTCCAATTTCAAAGTAGAATTTACAAATGTTTATCTCTCTTGATTTTACTTTTTGCTTTTTCCATTAAATTTAGTGTCTAATATGTGCATAAAATCCAGAAATTGTGAAGTGAAAACAAGAGTATTCTTTGAGAATGGGCAGATTTAGTTTTTCAAATCTAGAAGGATTACACGGTTTTCTTAAAAAAAAAAAAAAAAAAATCTTTTTTTCAAAAAATTGGCAGACTTTAGCAGGAAGAGAAATAAAAAATATACCAAGACATTACAATTCAGGTAAAGTATTTTAACTTTTTAATTAGTAATCTGGGTTAGTACTAAAATAGGACTATCTCTTGAATGAAACCTAAAACCACTCCGACTAGAAAAGGCTCACAGAGCTTTGTTAGGCATGGATGCCACCTACTGGAAATAAAATAAGGCAGAAAAATCAAATCTGAGCAGTGCTCAAATATTCAAAAGAAAATAAGTAGATTACTGTCACACATGATCTCTAAATCCATAACCCTTGGGTTAACATGTGGGCACAAGGTCACTGACAAAATTAAAAATGTGATACTATCTAGATCAATAACCTAAGAGAGTGTCAGCAATTGCATATACCAAAGCAAAAAAAATTGTCAATTTCCAATTTTGAACTCTAAACTAAATGACATGAATGATAATCTTTGCTTGCAGAATTCTGAAGTGTTAAGTGTTTTTTGTACAAGGGAAAATCATGCGAAAAATGTGACCATATGAAACATTTCCTTATAGCCTTAGGTCAGGAGCAAAGATATTTTCTTTGGTTTCAGTTGAAGTACACTTTCCAATCCCATTTGGCCAACAGTACATTAGAACGCATATCAATGTCTTTTTATAATAAATTTAAAAAGCATGGAGCTGCAGACTGTGTAAAATGAAGACACAATCTTATATCAAGATCAGAAATAGCCTGTCCCTAAGGAACAGTTGAACCAAATTAAAATTTCCCTTCAGTATTATTTATTGACTTGAATGGCAGCTAGTATTGTCACAATGTTCTAAAGCAAAAAGTGTAATAAATCCACCCAGGTGATTAATGTTTTTTGTTCTTTTATCCTTTCACAGACAAATTTTATTCACACACATAAACACACAAAGGATTCCAGGTATATACTCTTAGTGGCAGTTCAAAGTTTTTGAGAATTCAAGATGCTCCAGGCATCCTAATGCCCAGAAACTAATGCCATTCTCATCTCACCTGGAAAACATCAGGACAAGTTTTAATGACAAGCAAAAAATGTGAAAGTGCAAATTATAATGGAATGAAATGATCTTGGATATTCTTAAAGGAAATCAATTTGAAGCCATTGCTGTTTCTGAAATAATGTTTTCTGGTTTTGTGTATTGCAGTCTTTTTAATAAAAAAACCCATCAACTGTCTCTCCAGATTGTTAGAGAGAAGATATACAAATGCAATACTCCAGAAAGAAATAAATACAACAAGAAGAAAGACAGTTCTTCGATGGTATAAAGTCACTATAATAGCTCAACTGAAATATAAAATTATAAATAGCAGATGTAAAATATGAAAGACATTCTGTATCAGATGTTTAGCAGATTAAGAGTTAAATTTGTTTTAATAGTGCACTAGAGCTTGAAATTAAATAAGACTATATTCACTATAAGTCAATTCCTTACCAGCTTCATCTAGAGGATTCTTGTCAGACAAGGCTTCATTAATTTGATACAATATATATCTCAAGAAATAAAAACCTATCCCAAAGAGAAATCATGTACCCTTAGTCTTGTAAAATTTCAGCATTTTTGCAGTGCCATTGGCAAAGGTAGCAGTAAAATGCAGGGGAAAGATTTGAAAAGTGATAGCATCCTGCTAAGCTATGAGCACATTCTAGTGGTTATTGCATATGAAAAAACCTGAATGACTGCACAAGACAGATATATGCTGAAAGGAAAGCGTGAAAAACAGTAAGTCTGGTCCTACAACTATGGAGAATATACTTTAAAATTTGCAGTGACAGTGCATTCTTGCCAGCATAGGAGAACATGTATTCATTTTTCATAATCTTAGCACAGTTATGGCAACAGCAAAACAGCTATAAAGCAAGCCCAGACTGAAAGTCCTTTTCTCTCTGAGGCTTCACTCTCTGTGCATCAGTTCTCACTGATCTCAGAAAGAATTTTAGAAGAAAGTACAGCAAAGTCAAGCCCTGTGTCTCCTTATATTATGTTTGCAAGTGCTACAGATGAGCAGAACAGATCTGTACAAGTACCACTGAATACGAAGAATCCTCAGAGGCATTAAGTAAGGGCACTGTACTTCAGGATATCTGAGCAAACAAACAGATCTTCAAAGGGAAAGAGGAAAAGAAAAAATTAAAAAAAAAAAATGCAACCTGGTCTAATAGACAACATCTCAGAACTATACTGCTCCTTGCTTTCTTCTCTATCTTAGTTGGCAAAACACATAGAGCTTGTGACTCCACTTGTCAGTCCTCAGTAATTACTAAATCTACATTTACTTACACAGGAAAAAATCTGAGTCCATAAACTATTTTGTCCTTACTGCTTTCTCTTGCTCTCGACCTAGAAAATGGTATATACACACTCCTTTCAGACATCAAAATTAATTCACTGAGTATCATCTCAATATCTTTTTAACTCCTCTCTCAAAGCACCAGTTTTCCTAAACAGCTTGGACTAACGGTATATATTTCTAAGTCTTTAAGGTCCTCTGCTCTTCTTGTCCCTTCCTATCATCTGTATTTTTCTATGTTTATTTTTATTGTTATCCCCCACTTGGCTCTCCTTCCTTCCTTCCTTCCTTCCTTCCTTCCTTCCTTCCTTCCTTCCTT
>VZRU01017422.1:133760-144763 GCA_013398155.1 Pedionomus torquatus
TCCTTCCTTCCCTCCTTCCTTCCCCTTCTCCTTTTTTTTCCACTTCTTATTCATCCTTTCCCTCCCTTTTAATCTACTTTAAATACTTCTCTTTTTCATGCCAACCTTTGTGTATTTCTAACTGTTATCACTCTTCCTGAAAATTTTAAAGACAGTTTTTCTCAAATACTTTAGAGGGGAAGGTTATAGTCACAAATATCATGCAGTGTAAAAGATGTATATGTTTATTAAGACTTTATAATATTATTGATATGTTGCATGGCATCAGCTGTCTTTATAATAAACAATATAACATTTGATTAAAAAAATCATATGAAAACAAACATTTTGGCATTTGGCTTTCAGTGGTCATATGTCTGCTTCAGGCCTTCACTGCACATACTCATCTGCATAAGTAAACCTGGGTAGCAAGAATGGAGATCTTTTTTCCATCAGAACTTTCAACACATAATGATGGCCAATTTGCCCTAAATTTTCTTTCAGAAAGAGCAATTTCTGGCTTCCTGTCAATGGCTAGATATAACAATACAGAAAATTAACACCGCTTCTATTTTTAAAGAATAGTATTGATTCTTTTGATCAGATGAAATTTGTTATGCAAAGGTGCTGCAGAGTCAGGATAGAAATTGTTTACTTGTTTTGAGAGTAGGTGAGGAATGCATCCAATGACAATGCTTTTGTTTTATTATATTTCCCACAGAATTTTCTTATAGGATCCCAGCTGTGCATTCTTATACACACATAAATTTTAGTTAAATCACTATTTCATCTATAAGAATTATTTTACAACAAAATGATCTAAACCTGTGAAACTAATATACATATCTCACACATACACACATCCATTCAAATACCTCTAAAGCTATCAGAAAAAATACATAAGATCCTGGGTCAACTGTTTCTGCAGGGATTGCTAACTACATCAAATTTTTTTGATTTTTAGGTTATCTAATCTTTCCTTCATCTTGTTATTACTTCATGTCATGTTTCCTAACCTCAGATTTTCCCTTCAATATACAATTTAACAGAAAATTGTATTATGGATTAAAAATCAAAATCTGCAAACATATCCAGAAGACCAAGATTATAAATTAAAATGAGGAATTTAAATATTTCAGTTTCATTTTACAGCAGTGCTGCTTTATCAGAAATAGAGACTGATTGCCTCATATCTCCAACATCCAACATAAATATGATTTCCCAAAATGGAAACATAGACCTCCACACCATATCTTATTTCAACAACAGCAACTGAGACCAGAAGTTAAAGTATAGCCATAATAGGCAACCAAGTCAACAAAGAAAATTACAACTGTAGACACCTGGATGGCAAATCCTCTTGTTCATTTCATAACTTCTTAAAAATAGAAAGGAGATTTATAATTCACAACAATTGAGTTATTCAGGTTCCACAGTGGAACTTAAAAATGAAAATTATGACAGTCAATGAGCTGATAACTCCAGTGTTTAGGTAGAATATGGAGTAAGGTTCCAGACTTCTTTGATATGAGCAGAGTACACACTTCACCTTCAGTTAAGTGCTCTAATAATTAGGATAAATGGTTGCAAGTCATACATTCAATGTCATGTTGCTAAAAACAAATCCCATTAAAGGATTTGTTTTTCTTCCAATACAGAATGAGAAAAAGTTTTAATGGTGAATATTTACCTTGGTTATTTTTTACTGGTATTAAATGATAGTAACTTTCACTATCATCCTGGACATTTTATCATTAAGTATTTCAGATTCAGTTAGTCACTAAAAAGTCTACATTTGCCCTAGCGCTAAAATAGTTCAAAGAATGACTTCTTTTCAGTCCCCAACTACAGACACTGAGGATTTTGTCACACAACCTTGCTTTGATGTTACATGTACATTGGTTTCATTGAACTATGCTATTCCAACAGTTAGCACTCAATTTCTAAGTCTAGCCTGCTTTCACTCTTTAGTGCCTCTGCTCCCAAGAACCAAACATATGTTTTTATATTTAGAGCATAATTCAACAAAATATTAAAGTGTATGTTTAAATCTATTGCTGTGAGTTATGTACTTAAATAAGTTAGAAGATATGGGTTTTAAAGTATTTCTTAGCTTTTATATGAGCTTTTATATGAAATACATGTTTTCTGAAACAAATGTATTTATCAAATGATGTGCTTTCAGTTAGCACTGTTGAGAACAGTGTGAAGAGTAAATACTAGCTGTCATACTGTCAAATCACAGCCAAAAGCTGAATTTTTTTATCGCGAAGAAGTCAATGCACAAACACTGAAACATGATCAGCCATAAAAGAGAAGGGATATATAGAATAATGAAGATAAGACTAGACAACTATTAATTGTATTGCACTTACACATATAGATACCATGATTTATCTTTCCTTTTGATACAGATAAAAGGAAGGACAGGAAGAAATGTCTGTCTCATAATCTTAACCATTTCAACAGGAGCCTATAAAGGTAATTGGAAGCATTTGTAAATTTATAGAGAACAATATTCCTCTTACAGGGTTCTTCTGATTACACTGTTGTATTGGGTTTGTGTGGCAAAGTTTTTGTAGTGTGCTCCACGTTGGATGCCAAAAAGGACTGCAGTGGGCTGACCTTGGCTGAGTGTCAGGTACCCACCAAGGTGCTCTTTCACTCCCCCTTTCAGTAGAACAGGGTGGGAAGAAAATAAGAGGAAAATGCTATTGGGTCAAGGCAAAAGCAGTTTAATAAAGAAAAATCAAAGGCCATGTATAGAAGTACAGCAAACAAAAGATTTATTCTCTACTTCCCATCAACAGGCAATTTCCAGACGCTTCCTAGGAATTAGAGCTTCAGTGCATGTACTGATTGCTCCAGAAGACAAAATGTAATAATGAATACCTTTCCCTTCCTTCTACTTTTATTGCTGAGCACACATTATATGGTATGAAACAACCCTCTTGTCAATTTGGATCAGCTGTCCTAGCTATGGACCCTCTCAAGACCTTGCTCACTCCCAGCCTACTGTTAAGGGGTGAATGTTGGACAGTCAGCCTTGACCCTGTGCCAGCCCTGCTCAGCAATAGCCAAAAAACACTGGTATGTTTATCAACACCTTCCTGGTTGCCAATACAAAGCATAGCACCGTGAGGGCTGCTATGGGGAAAATTCATTCCATCATCTCAGCCAGCCCCAATACAATTGTAAAGGGAGTCCTGGAAAAGATACACAGGGCCATAGGAATCATAGAATCATAAAATCATAGAATGGTTAGAATTGGAAGGGACCTTGAAGATCACCATGTTCCAACCCCCCTGCCATGTGCAGAGACATCTCCCACTAGACCATGTTGCTCAAAGCCCCATCCAGCCCGGCCGTAAACACTTCCAAGGATGGGGCATCCACAACTTCTCTGGGCAACCTTTTCCAGTGCCTCACCACCCACACAGGAAAGAATTTCTTCCTAATATCCAATCTAAACCTCCCTTCTTCCAGTTTAAAACCGTTACCCCTTGTCCTATCACTACATTTCCTGACAATCCCTCTCCTGCTCTCCTATAGTCTCCCTTCAGATACTGGAAGACTGCTAGAAGGCCTCCCCGGAGCCTTCTCTTCTTCAGGCTGAACAGCCCCAGCTCTCTCAGCCTGTCCTCATAGGAGAGGTGCTCCATCCCTCTAATCTTCTTCTTGGCCCTCCGCTGGACCCGTTCCAACAGTTCTATGTCCTTTCTCTGTTGAGGACTCCAGAGCTGGACACAGTAGGTGAGGTCTCATGCATACAGAGAGGAAGACTCACCTTCTGCCACCTGCTGGTCATGCTTCTTTTGATGCAACCCAGGATACGGTTTGCTCTCTGGGCTGCCAGCACACACTGCCGGCTCATGCTGAGCTTCTCATCCATGGGAACTCCCAAGTCCTTCTCCTCAGGGCTGCTCTCCAGCCATTCTCTGCCCAACCTGTATTTGTGCCTGAGCTTGGCTGAACTTCATGCCATTTGTATTAGCCCACCTCTCAAGCCTGTCCAGGTCCCTCTGGTTGTCATCCCTTCCCTTCAGCGTGTCAACTTCACCACCAAGCTTGATGTCATCAGCAAACTTGCTGAGGGTGCATTCAGTCCCACTGGATGGAATATGAAGGTCCCTATGTCTCCATCAGAAACAATATCAAGTTGGATAACGGTCCTGAATAGAATTCATCATAACAAATAGGTATCTAGGACAAAAAAAAAAAAAAAATTGAGATCTCCATTGGCAGAGTGCACAGCTCACATTTAAAATATTCCTCCTTCACCTCTTGGAACTGCTTTTACTGCTCAAAAAAGAAGTTAAACCACAGGATGAGTAAACACATGAAGAAGTCACTTCCGTACCCATGGTTATGGCTTAGAAGATACTTAATATGAGTTTTTGATGCAGGGGCTGCATGTAGAATTTTATGCCACGATGTTTAAAACAAGGACTAATCATTCCTAAAATAAAATGCTGAGAATTTCCATATTGAAAAGTTTAATTATTTATCTTTTGGTCCTTATTAACTTCCCATGCTTCATATATTTGGCATGTGTGTTACAGACACATTCTTGGATGCAGGAGAGAATCTCATCTTTTCTTTTCATAGAAGTCAGTATCTTTATGATGGAAATTTTACTGCTATCAATATCTCTGCTATGCTTGTTATTGCTATCTCATTAATTAAAAATTTCTGAATTGTCCCACTAACCATAAAACTGTGGTTAAACCTGTTTTATCATGGACTTATGTCCACTTTCCCATATGTTCCCTCTGCCTGTTTTCATTGAAATAAAACCTCTGTCTTATCCCTGCAACAACCCCAGTGCAATTCTGTTATCCTCTGGCAGTTCTCCATCCCATAACAGCTCTGTTAGGATCTCTCTACATCCACACACCCTGCCTTTCATAATTTAGCACACTTCATCACCAAATCCTCCCTACAGTACTCTCAGTTCTCTCTAGCAGCAGTTCCTCTGGCTTCAGTACTTCTAGCTCCCTCTCTTTTTGGTACATGGCTAAATTTAGTCAAAATCATTGCAGTGTCCCATGGCTAAGTAACATCTATTCCTTTGTTAAATGTGGCTGAAGAAGGCTATCAGGTCCAGAAGTAGTTACTAGAAGTACTGGTAGACATTGTGCCACTTCACAGGCTCTAGTTTCTTAGAAAGTTACAAAAATGTTGATGACCACTTAGCAAATCCATTACTGGACGTATCAACATTTGTACATGGGCAAAACTTATTTTATGTTGCAAAGCTACATTGGATTCCTACAAATGGATTCATTCAAAATACTTTGATGCAGTGCTGCTGGGAAACACTTTATCACATTGTATTTAATTAAACCAATGATTGGCATATACCTGTAATGTAGTCAGCAATATCTTTCTGTCTGTTTTTTTCCTCAGTAACAATCATATGCATCTTTATATACATGCATGCATATTGAGGATGCATACTCAGTTTCACTACTATAGGGCTGCATGCTACAGGCATACCAGCTTTAAAGCAAAAAAAAAAAAGTTAACAGCTTGACACCATCTTGAATCCAAAGTGGTACTCAGACATGTTAGTCCAGTTAGTAATACTGCCCGCTGTTCAGGTTCAGCTTGCAATGTGGTTTTGTGGAATTTCAAACACATCTTTCTCTCATTTAAATAGCCAATTTCCTTATCTGAAAATAAATTACTCTTGGAGATATTTTGGTGAGAGAAAAAAGTTCCCAAGCATTTCTCATACATAAAATATATCAAGTCCATGTGAAATGCCTCAAACAGAACACTCAGCTTGTAGCAAAGGCTTTCAATTTCACTTTTTATTCTCTGTAATAGTTACAAGCAGTTTTTCCCTTCTCTTCTGTATTTGAATGGCATATTTCATTTCACACATTCATTGCTTTCTGCCCAGCACTGTAATTCAGCTAAAGGAAAGAGCTTAGTATTTGAAAATGTCAGCTGCCCAAAAGATATTTGAAAGTCTGTGAATGTTAACCTTTCTAACATTTGCTTAAAGCCATCTGAAATTAATTCTCCTCTCTGCCTTCCCGTATCTAAATAAGTAGAAAGAACTATTCTAAGATGCCTATTTAAGCAGAAACTGATACAAACTGTATGATCTCTTTGGGGAAAACAGGCTTCCTAATACATGTAAATAACTCCCATTCACATTACCAGAATTGCAGAGGAACAGATTTTCTCCCAGATTGTTAGTCAGTAAATTAAAAGTCATGCTCCCCTCTCAGTTCCTCTTACTTATTCCTGTAAAAAGCATATTTTTCACACCTTCCTTAACAGTTACCTGTGCATAAAATTAAATTAATAGTTAGAGATACATAAATAGTTTTAAATAATCTTAGAACTCAGAATATTTGTTTTAACAATTATCAATTCATTAAGTCAAGATTACTGGCAGAGACATAAATCCTGAAAAAAAGCTTTGAAATTATTATAATTTCAAATAGAGCTTTACATTTAACCGTAAAACACAACCAAACAATGCAGTAAAATGCCTCAATTTACCAGATCATCATTAACATGAATCTGAGGCTGTGTATTATATTTTTAATTGCATCCTCTCAATATGAAGTAAAATGGAACTGCAGATCTCAATTCAAAAATCCTCAGCATGTAATAATTTCAAAGAAACAAAACAGAACCACAAATTTGTAGAGTAATTAATGATCTTAAAATTATTTATGCTTGAAGCAAGTAAGTTTCTGTTACTGATAAAGTTTGTTCTCTCTATCACAATAGGGTTGTTAAAATTCTGTTCCCAAAAATAAATCACTTTTTTCTTGACAGAAATAAATTGCATTTGGATAAAACAATATGAGTCTATGGGTGCAAATCTTAATTTTTATTTTTTTTTTCCCCTCTGTGGTCTTTAGAAAAGAAAAAGCTACACTCTCTCCTGCTGATATAATCATAGCCTCCTGCAAAAAAACTTCTCTGGGCCATATAAATTGAAAAATTACAGTGGAAATCAGGGCCAATATTAAACAGTGTGAGGTCACAACCAGGACTTACAAGCTCTACTTTTTTCCTTCTGAAAAATTTAGCCTCTTTTCTCTTCAAAATCACATCTGAGCTCCATGTTGAACTCTACATCATCCATTCCATTTTCACACAGCATAGGCTTCCCAAAACTATTAGAGCTTTATACCTAGCCTCCCACTTCCACTGTCCTACCACATGTAGAATTATAGAATCATAGAATAGTTTGGATTGGGAGGAATATTTAAAGGTCATTTAGTGCAACCTCCCCTGCAATAAGAAGGGACATCTTCAACTAGATCAGGTTGTTCAGAGTCCCATCCAACTTGATCTTCAATATTTCCATGGATGGGACACCTAACACCTCTCTGGGCAATCTGTTTCAGTGTTTTACCACCCTCAAAAAAACCTTCTTCCTTATATCTAGTCTAAATCTATTATCTTTTACTTTAAAGTCATTACCCCTTGTCCTATCACAACAGGCCTTGCTAAAAAGTTAGTCCCTATCTTTCTTATACACCCTCTTTAAGTACTGAAAGGCCACAAGAAGGTCTCCCTGGAGCCTTTTCTTCTCCAGGC
This sequence comes from Pedionomus torquatus, assembly GCA_013398155.1. Classification (NCBI taxonomy): domain Eukaryota; kingdom Metazoa; phylum Chordata; class Aves; order Charadriiformes; family Pedionomidae; genus Pedionomus; species Pedionomus torquatus. The sequence continues at coordinate 141,312 of VZRU01017422.1, forward strand.
TGAAAAGTCACAACTTTCTCAGCCTGTCCTCAAAGGAGAGGAGTTCTTTCTTCTGGCCCTCTGCTGGACCTGCTCAAATGGGTCCATGTCTTTCAAGTGCTGAGGACTCCAGAGCTGGACACAATACTCCACATGGGGCCTCACCAGAAAGAATAGAAGGGCAGAATCACCTCCCTTGACCTGTTGGTTCTGCTTCTTTCAATGCAGCCCATGACACAGCTTGCCTTTTGGGCTGTAATTTCACATTGTCCGCTCATGTCCAGCTTTTCATATACCAGTACCTCTATGTCCTCCTACTTAGGTCCACTCAATCCCTTCATCCTCCAGCCTGTATTAATATCAGGAGTTTGCCCTGACCCAGATGCAGGACCCTGCACCTGGCCTTGTTGAACCTCACAAAGTTTACGTAAGCCCACTTTTTGAGCTTGTCCCAGTCCCTCTGGATGGTATCCCATTCCTCAGGCATGTCATTCGCACCACTCAGCATGGTAGTGTTGGCAAACTTACTGAAAGTGCACTCAATCCTGTTGTCAATGTCACTGATGAAGATATTAAAGAGCACTTGTCCCAATATAGACCTCTAAGGGACACCACTTGTCACCAGCCTCCATCTGGATATTGAGTCATTAACCACTACCCTCTGGATGTGACCATCCAACCAATTCCTCATCCACCCAACAGTCTAAGATCAAATCTACATCTCCCCAATTTAGACAGAAGGATATGGGAGATTGGTCCAAGGCCTTACAGAAGTTCAGATAGATGACAACTACAGCTCTCCCCTTGTCCACTGATGTAGTCATTTCATAGAAGGCCACTAGGTTGGTCAAGCAGAATTTGCCTTTAGTGAAGCCATGATGGCTGTCTCAAATCACTTCCCTGTGCCTTAGTATAGCTTCTAGGAGGATTTGTTCCATGCTTTTCCCAGGCACAGAGGTGAGGCTGACAGGTTGCTAGTTCCCAGGGTGCAATGTTTCCTTTTTTCCTGTCACCAGGGATTTAACCTGACTGCTATGACTTTTCAAATATTATAAAGAGTGGCTTGGCAACCATATCAGCCAGGTCCCCCAGGACTCGCTTTCATCACATCAGGTCCCATAGAATTCTGTATGTTCAAGTTCTTCAGGTGGTCGCAAACCTGATCTTCTCTTAGAATGGGAGGTACTTTTCTACCTCAGTCCCTGCCTTGCAGTCCATCCACTTGAGAGATATGGGAAAAGAGTTTGCCAGTGAAGACTGGGGCAAAAAAGTTGTTGAGTGCTTCAGCCTTCTCCTTGTCTGTTGTTAATGGTTTGGCAGGCTTGTTCATCATAGGGAGTATGCTTTCTTTGGATTTCCTTTTCTGGCTGACATACCTGTAGGAACCCTTTCTATTATTCTTTGAGTCCCTTGCCAAGCTCAGCTCCAGCTGTGCTTTGGTCTTCCTGACCCCATTCCTACACAGCCAGGCAGCATCTCTATACTCTTCGCAGAATACCTGTCCCTGCTTCCACTGCCTGTGCATTTCCGTCTTGCCCTTTAGTTTGACCAGCAGGTCTCAGCTCATCCATGCCTGTTTCTTGCCTTCCTTTCATGATTTCTTACATTTAGACATCCAGAGGTCTTGCACTATAAGGGAAGCATCTTTGAAGATCTGCCAGTTCTAATCCGCTCCCTTATTCCCAAGGTCAGTTTCCCAGAGGGTCCTATTGACTAACTCCTTGTAGAGCTGTAGTCTTGGTTTCCTAAAATTCAGGGTCCTGACTGTGCTCTTCCCCTAATCCATATCTCTCAAGGCTGCAAACTCTCCTAGTGCATGATCACTGCGGTCCAGGCTGCTTCCAGTCTTGACCAATTAGCTTACTTTCACTGGTGACCAACAAGTCCAGTATCACATCCTCCTGTTACCTGGCTTAAGAAATTACCCTCAATGCACTTCAAGAGTTTCCTGGGTTTCCTACAGCTCTCCATGCTGCTTTTCCAGATGATATCAGGTTGGTTGAAGTTCCCCAGTAGGACAAAAGCCTGCAAGTGTAATGCCTCCTGTATCTGGAGAAAGAAGGCTTTGTCAATAGGCTATGTCTGATCAGGTAGCCTTTAGTAGACACCAACCACGAGGTTCCCTTTGTTGCCTCGGTCTTTAATTCTTATCCATAAGCTTTCAACCTGCTTGTGGCTCTTCATATTCTATCCATTTCTTGATGTAAAGAGTACTCTTGCACCCCTTCCTTGATCACCTGTCCCTCCTGAGCAGCCCGTAGTCATTGGCAGCCACACTCCAGTGCTGGAAGTCATCCCACCAAGTTTCAGTAATGACTACTATATCATAGTTTTCTTCCTGTGCAATGACTTCCAACTCCTCCTCTTTATTGCCCATGCTGCCTGTGTTGGTGTGGAGGCACTTCAGCTGGGCTGTCAACTGTGTCACCTTCCTAGAGGAACACCCCTTAATTCCTTTGAGGTATTTTACTGATGTCTCCCTCTTGGCTCCTATTTCCTCAGAAAACTCTGCCTCATCTCTGTAAAACTTTAAGTACGTTGCAGTGTAAGCAGCACATCTCAGAGCAACAGGTTGCAGGCCCTCACTAGCAAACCGTCCCTCAAACCATTGTCTGCTGCCCCACAGGTTGTCATAGGCATCATAGGCAAAACCCTCCCGTCTCAAGTTTAGTTCAAAGCTCTGTCAATGATCCCTGCTACACGGTGAACAAAGACGCTCTCCCTACTCTGAGAAAGGTGAATATGCCACCAGCAAGCCTGGTGCCATATTGGCCATCCCATTGTCAAAAAACCAAATTTGAAATATCTGTTTTCCTTCAGTTCTGTGGTATTCCAGCAGAAAAATTCCATTATTACATGTAAGTTTCCATTTCCCTCAAAAAACATCAGCCTCTATGTTATCAGAGTGCTAGTCTGCACTGTGAATAGTACCTTCCTGTTCTTTTGGGCCATATACCTGTGTCTTGGCTAGCTGCAGTTTTCAGCCATGGATGAACTACTGTGAAGCAAGAAATGGATATATACCTTCAGGCAACTGACTAAATGCTGAAGGATGCCTAGGAACAATTATCATGCCTGTATCCCTGAAACCATGAAGATTACTGTGGCTTATTGCATCTTGATTTGTTTCTGAGGAGTCCAGAGAAGCACATTCTGCTACCAGGTCTCATGCCTGCCCACCCCATAGGGGCTGCACCACTTCCAGTATCCCAGCCATAGAGAGCAGCTGGCCTGAGCTGACAAAAACCTTTTTTGAGGGAAGATTGATAATGAGGGTGTAATCAGATGGATTTACTCTCTCTTCAGCACAACATCAGCTCCAGAGCCAGGGAGAAACAGGAGAGCACAGAGGCAGCATTACGGTGCTGCTCTGACAGGCCTTCAGCTTCACCTTCTCTAAGACCCAAAATAAGAAAAGTACAAGGTATGTCTGAGCTAACATAACAGTTTGCTCTGTCAAAAAAAAAAAAAAA
>VZRU01017422.1:144773-162330 GCA_013398155.1 Pedionomus torquatus
AAAAAAAAAAAAAAAAAGATAAAAAGATTTCAAAATCCCTGCTCCCACATTATCCCTTCCATTCTGCTTTTGGCTGTGTGTTCCACCTACTTTCTGTTAATTGTGTGTCCCTACATAAATTGATATAATTGTTTATTTTGTAAAACACAAGAGGAAAGGAGGTATAGTTAATATAGACCTTGTCAATTTTCACACTGATATCTGTATTACAAACTTCATCATCACCATCTTGCAGTGCTACTAAAAGATGCCACCTTGCCTGTGGCATGTCGATGACTTTCCAACTTTTTTTTTGCCCTCATGGACAAAATGTGCAGCTGGGCAAGGAGCAGAATCTGGAAATCAACTGCTGCTTAAAGAAGCTCTCCAAATATGTCAGTTTTAACTTGCATTAGTTGCCTGATCCAGTTCACCACATGGTCAGATGAATGTGCCTGTGGGTGCAAAACTTGCAGCTGTGCCAGGCAGGGGAGAGGAAAAACTGTCTCTTGCAAAAGACATCTCAACTGATGTCAGCTTAAAACTTGACAGCCCAATGAAAGGCGCAGTAAGAAGAGTACTAGTCAGATATTTTTAAATACTAATTAGGAAGGACATGTATCCAAGAGGTGTAAGAAAATGTGGTTAGACATTAACAACTCATTACAAGCTTAAGGAAGAGCCCAACTTTTCAACTGTGAAAATTTGTTTAGTCTACTGAAAATGATGCGATATTTAATCACTCTGATATCACAGCAATACTAATAAGTTCAAGTGTATGTTGCTTATTTTATTGACTAGGTATGATCATAGATTGTTACAGACATTAGAAAACATGCATTTCTCATCTGAAGTCAGTGCACACTCTGCTGTGTGTTCACAAGTTCAATGAATCAGATCCTTAGACAGTAAACTTCTTCTGTTAAGAACTGTGTACTTATGAAAAAATTTACATGGAAATATGCATGATAGAGCTGAATGATATTTTTAATTCTGGGGATTTTTTGTGATTTGTGAATATAGTCATATTACAGTGAAAATGCCGTAAAAACTGAATAAATGCTGAATAAAGAAACCTGGAAAAAAAAAAGTATGCAGAGATCTGTGAAATCTGTTTTGTGGACAAAGTTAAATGGTCCAGAAAATTTTGAGTTGTCTGCTTTTTTTGGTTAATATTAATAAAATTAACTAAATCTGTAAAATAAAAGTAATTTTAAAATGAGAAACTATAGCCTTTAATTTTGAAAATGTCATTTATTTTTTTTTTTAATAAGAAGTTTGGTCAAATTCCTAAATATTTGCAAAACTCACCACTACTGAGTTTTTGTGCTTTGTCAGAATTAGTTTGGAGCAAAAATTGCACTCACTTTTAATACTTTTGCATTAGGATATTTAATACTCTACATTATTAAGTGCAAATGACGACCTTGTACAGCCCAATATTCCATGAAAGGAATAATTCCAGTAAAATTGAAATGTAAAACATCAGTGTGAACTGTGCACCAAATCATTAACTGTTTTGTATAACAAAAAGAGAATCCTTTTTTCTCCATAAAGAATTGTACCAAGAAGAGTAATGAATAGGACACAAAGATTGAAAATAAAATGGAGAAAGACCTTATACAGATTGTGTTCCAATTTCAGGTATTTTCAGTAGGCTTGGCTAAAAATATCAACAATTTTTGTGAAATTCTTCAGTTCTATCTCAAGAAGAATATATAAAAATATAATATGAATACAAAATATTAATATATAAAATACATGATTTCTGGTTTACAAAGTCTCGTTTCAGAGCATTCAATTTATTAGTATTGTATTTAGCAACTAATTGCACCTCCTCATTTCTGATAATGGTATTAAGTGAAGAAAAACAGAATAAATGACAGAAGTTCCCAGCTGCTGCCTAAACTTCAAAGCACAATACTAACCATACCGCATATTTTAGATCATAAAAACTTTTCAATAAATTCATGCACTCATATACTTAAAAACACTGGAAACCAGAAATTTCTATTGAGCTTTCATAAAATTCCTTACCAAGAATGAAGAAAAAAGAAAGAAAGAAAAAAACAAACCAACAAACCAAAACCCAAGTCACTTTAAAGAGAAATAAAGCAGTCCCTGTGTTTATCCATATATTTGAAAAGCTGAGGATAAAAAGTAAAACAAAATGATTAAAGCTTTCTCAAGCTACGATGCATCAGCTAAAGATTTTCCCTAAAATGTGCAAAGCTGCAAGGCAGGCTCCGTGCTATTAAAGTCACCTATTCATGTTGTTGAGTATGTTTGCACTAGCGCTTCCATAAAGCTGTATGAATTGTATTATTTTGGTAATGGTAAGAAAGACAAGCATCAGAAGATCTAAGAAATGTGTTTCCTGAAATAACAGAAACTTTCAGTCAGTCCTAAAATACTCAGTCCACAATAGAATTTTGGTTTTAATGATATAATAGTGATACTCTTCTCAGGGGTTTAAGGAAGAAAATATCCACTTCTGACGTGGTATTGGGGTCCTGTGGAGAGTAGAACAGATATTCTGTGCACTCTTCTAACCCAGGCATCCATTCTATGGTTCTGTATGGTGAGCACCAGGACTCACTGATCTACATGACACCTTACTAGCCTATACTTTCAAACAATAACAATAATTATAGTGATATAGTCAAAGATTGAGCAAATATCATGTAAGTAATAGCTAACAATAAGTAAGCAATAATTTCTGTTATTACAAAAAAAAATATTTAAATTTTGTAAATTTGGCTATCAGTAGTGAATGGAATAGAGTTCACAGATGAAAGACCTGGAATATTTTAAATTAGTGGATACAAGAGAGATTTACTTACCAATAGAGAAATAATACCTCTGTTCTGACTTTCAGTCTTTCTGTAACATATATGGGACAGGGAAATTTTAGAAATTTGTCAAAAATAAATTAAATCAAAATCTCACAGAAGATTATTTCCTTCAATTTCTCACTTTTTAATTGACCTTTTATCATCACAAAGTCTTAGTGTAAAAATTTATAAAAACACTGAACCACTTGTTTTCCATTCCGGTTTCTGGAATGCCTAAAATGAGATTAGAAGACAGGGATGCTGAATTATGTAAATTGAAACTCAGTTTCAATCTATATTAACATACAAAAAATTATTTCTACAAGAGCTATATTAATAATGAACAAAATGGTGGACACAGTTCAGTGTGAATAGACACAGCAACTACAATGTTATAACAATGTCATTAGGGAATCACAGTCCTGATAAGTAATTGGAGGTATTCCTATTAGCTGAGCTTTACTTGGAAAACACTGTAATTTGATTGTGATATATGAAAGTAGGTTCCAGAAGTTAACTGATACATTTATCTTCAATACTTGTAGTTAAACTCTGCTAATTTAATAGGAAGATTCTCCTGACTTCATTGAATTCACACAAAGGGGACCTAAAGTGATATAATTGACATTTACAGGTGTGGTCACGTGCCTACACTTAACAATAGGAAAATTAGGCTAAATTGCTGAAAGGTATGTACCAGTTATTTGATTACTAGTGATTAATAATGATTTCTTTTTTATTTTAAGTAACTTTTATTTTTGTAGTGCCAAACTTCAGACAAATATTAGAACTCTCTTTTCAACAAGATGAAAGAGAGGAAAACATAGGGAAGTATGTAGCAACTGAGGATGTGACTTTTCAGGATGAAAACTAGTTACTTACAGGGTAATTTGAACTGACCTCCTATAAGCTGTAGTCTTCAAACCTGTTCTGCAATATCAGCCTACACATATGAAAAATGTAAAATTCTTTAATCACAAAGAAGCTAAAAGCAGGATGACATTACAGAGCAGGAATTGGTTTGCTGGGGGCCAAAGAGAAATGTCACAGTTAAGCTTCTGAATTCTTACTCTTGTCTCCTTGCTAATTATTTTCTAACTTCACTACAGTTCTGTGCTTTACTCTTGCAAGATTCCTAGTGGTTTAAAGTTCAGTTTAGATTGCTACATGCTGGTACTCATAGTCACCATGGCTTTCACATCTGTTTTAAGAGAGAATAGCCAGAAGCCATCGTGTAAGCTGTAGAGGGACTTACTACAAGGGTATATAGTGAAAGGATAAGGGGTAATGACTTAAAACTGGAAGAGGTTAAGTTAGACATTAGGAAGAAATTTTTCACTATGAGGGTAGAGAGGCACTGGAACAGGTCATACAGAGAAGGTGTGGAAGTCACATCCATGGAAGTATTAAAGCCAGTTTTAGATGGGGCTTTTAGCAGCCTGGTGTAGTGGAAGGTTTCCCTGCCTATGGTAGGGGGGTTGGAACTCAGTAATCTTTAAGTTCCCTCCCAACCCAAATCATTCTATGATTCTGTGTAGAAGGTAGTGGAGGTGACAACTAGCCTATTGGATACTTCATTGGTGAAACAGGTCTTATATTTCATAGAATCATAGAACGGTTTGTTGGACAATAAACTGACAGTTATTTCAATTACATAATTTTGTGTCTGGTGTCTTGATTTAAGTCTCTATTTGGAAATAAAAGCAACAAAAAAAACCCACCATAGGAATCTCAGTTTGGTCATTAGATCACAAAATATTTTTGTCTCTCTTTAAATGGTAGTTAACAACTAATAAATCATAACAAAATATTTCCCTTAAAAACAATTCATGCAGTGAAGCAGTTAGCTACATCAAGCCCTTAGCTAAAGACAGCTGGGATTGAGTCTCTGAAGTTTAAATTAATGAATTAGCAAACATCATCTAAAATTTATTAAAAAGATACCTCACAGTTAAAGGTAACTGCATTTATTTGGAGGCAAAAGCTACATATTTAGACTTAGCTGTTAGAAAGATTTTTCCAAGTTAGTACACTAATTAGGTTATTAAAAACTTAAAAGTGTTAGACAACATGAAAAATAATATGTCCCATTCCCTGTAGGAGATTTTTGCACAATTGAAGTCTTTTTATTGGGAAGAAATAAATGTAGCATATAGGAACTCTTAAAATTATTACAAGAAAAGATCCCCCACGTACCCCTAGGAAATTTTCAAGTATAAAAATCTCTCCAGAAAAAATAGTACCTAAAAATATTTAGTTCTGTGTATGTTGATGAAATAACTAGACTCATCAAAAACAAGTTGCCCATTTTGACTAGAGAAAAAAACACAGTATGTACTGAACAAAGACTGGAGAACCACTAACCAGCTTTCGTCTTTTCACCAAATTAATAATTTTGACAAACTTACAAAAAAAAACATATTATGTGGCATTTTCAAAATCAGACTATGGAAGCTTAAGTCACACTGAAAGTCAATGGGGCCTGTGCTTCGCAGCCACTTAGATTTTATATTCTCTTAGTACAAGTATGTGTCTCTTGCCATACCTATTCTTTTCTGCAATTACAGAAAAATGCTAGATGAAACAGACAAACAGAAAAGAATCTGTAGAAAAAAGAAATCACTTGAAGAGTAAAAACAATCCAGGTTACAGCTTTTGGACATTATATTTATGTCACCATACTAATAAAGTGTGTGCATTCCAGACTACAGAAAAACTTAGCCATTAGTCATATTTTTAACCATATCCATTCACACTGAATACATACTAAATCTCAAACTTCACAGTTGTTCAAAATGAGACTTCATTTATTACCTAATCTCTCTGATCTAAAACTGATTATATTCAAATTATACTCAACATTATCACTCTAAAGAGACCCAACTCAATCTAGTTCAACTTTCCTCCTAAAAAAGTTCTGTATATAAAAAAAAAAAAAGGTGGCCTTATAGAATTTTAACTTACATCTACAAGAAACTGCAAAATTATGTCAAATCATTTCATTAATGAAATTAGATGTTTTTAAATTACTGGCTTGGAAATCCAGTGATGAAAAGTATTTCCAGCCCCTCTCCAGCACTTTCCATGAGAGCATCTTTTTATGCTAGTAAAACAACAGAAATGTAGCTTTTGTCTTCAGAGAGTTATGAAAATGTTTATTCAACAAATCTTTTGATTTTCTGCTCTGTAATGAAGGTGTGCAATTTCATAAGTGGATAATACTTTTTAATAAAACCTGTGTTTCCACTCTAGTTCCAGTTACATCTATCTATAGGTCCTTAGCTATTTTTTTTTTCACTGACCTGCTGTGTAACTAAAAAATTGGGCCTCTTATTCCTGTGCAATACATGTATTACTTGCTGCTACCAACAGCTTGTGAAATTGAACATTTAAAGGCATTTTTGCCATCACACCCACCATTCAACATGTTGCAGTTGTAGATCAACAGCAAAATTGGACCTGTCTGCATTGTCTTGAACTAAAATTAGACCTTGAGTTTATCAGTAAAAGGCAGATGGTTTAGTTTAGATTTTCATATTTTAAATTTATTGGAAAAAAAACAAAAGGAAAATGGGAGGGAGAAATACACTTAAATATAAAATATATATTTTAAGGATTTGAGTGGTAGTTTCTGCAAAGGAGCTCAAGACATGTCACCATTATCAATTCATGAAGGTAAACAAGGCTGGGGAAGGAAGTATAACTAACTCCCTTCTTCATGACCAGAGAGAACAAGGAATCTATTTTTTAAAAGGACATTTAATGTGCAAGGTCTATCTTCTGCTCTCAAAATTGGCAACTTCAAAATTGGCTTTTGCTGTGGTTTTTTTTTTTTTTTTCTTTATGAATTGTAGTAGTTCCTGCAAACTCAAAGACAGAATGATACACCTATAAATCTCTCTCATAGAAATGTCAACGAATCATACCATATCTTCTAACAATGCATGTTTTGACCTCAGGATATTTCAGTTTTCTGCAGAGACCTCTTCTACACAGCATGCTTCTTTTAGAGGCCTCAGCATATAAGTAGAATTTATAGCAGAAGCCTTTTTTTTTTTTTTTCTCTTAAAGACTGTGATACTATGAAAGAAAAAATGCAATAAGTAAGACACATTGCAGACTTGTGCATAACTGAGTGCTGTGTTTCCTTCTCTTTACAGTCCAGTCTAATTAAATAAACCAAACTAATGCCAAACACTTTTAAAGGAAATTGGTTTCTATTAGATCACACACACACACACACACAAAAAAAAAAAAAAAAGACTTGGAACTACTTGGGACCTAAGACATCCAAGAAGCATAACAGTGCATGGTTTGAAAGGTCATTATTACAATTCTTGGTTGGTGGATGAGACACAGGGTCAACAACTTTCAACCTTTAGTTATTCATTAACAGCAACGTAAAACACTCTGAAGTACCTCTATGTAATTATGAAATCATAAAATCATAGAATGGTTAGAGTTGGAAGGGACCTACTTCTGTTTGGTTTCACACTCAGAAAAATCATAGAATTATAGAATATAATTGTCAAGGTTGGAAGGAACATTTAAGATCGTCTAGTCCATCAACCATCTGATAAAAATCCACCACTAAACCATGTCACTAAGCACTATGTCAACCCATCTTTTAATTACCTCCAGGGATAGTTCCTCAACCACTTCCCTGGGCAGCCCATTCCAATGCTTAATAATTCTTTCCGCTAAAAAATTCTCCTAATATCCAATCTGAACCTCCTCTGGTGGACCTTGAGGCCAGTTCCTCTTGTCCTATTGCCTGTGACTTTAGAGAAGAGACCAACCCTTGCCACTCTGGAACCTCCTTTCAGGCAGTTGTTGAGAGCAATAAGGTCTTCCCTCACCCACCTTTTCTCCAGGCTGAGCCCCTCACCAGTTTGGTAGCTCTCCTCTGGACATGCTCCAGCACTTCAATGTCCTTCTTATAGTGAGGGGCCCAGAACTGAACACAGGACTCGAGCTGAGGCCTCACCAGTGCCGAGTACAGAGGCACCATCACTTCCCTACTCCTGCTGGCCATCCTGTTCCTGATTCAGGACAGGATGCTGTTGGCCGCCTTGGCCACCTGGGCACCTTGCTAGCCCATGTTAAGCTGGCTGTCCACCAGCACCCTCAGGTCCTTTTCTGCTGGGCAGCTTTCCAGCCACTCTTCCCCAAGCCTGGAGCATTGCTTGGGGTTGTTGCAACTGAAATGCAGGAACTGGTACTTGGCTTTATTGAACCTCAAACAATTGGCCTTGACCCATCAATCCAATCTGGCCAGGTCTCTCTGTAGATCCTCCCCACGCTCAAGCAGATCAACACTCCCACCTAGTTTGGTGTCATCTGCAAACTCACTGAGGGTGCACTCAATCCCCTCATCCAGATCATCAATAAAGATATTAAACAAGACTGGCCCCAAAACTGAGCCCTGAGGGACAGCATTGGTGACTGTCAAGATTTCACCCCATTATCACAACTCTCTGGGCATGGCTACCCAGCCAGTTTATTACCCAGTGAAGAATACATTTGTTTATGCCATGATTTGCCAGCTTCTCTACAAGAATGCTGTGGGGGATGGTATCAAAGGCCCTTCTTGAAGATGGACATCACATTAGCTAATTAGCTATAAATTTAGATATTCTTTGTTTACTGTATTCATATAATAACTATATTTAAAAAGTAAAAAGAAAAAAATGCACTAATCCACAGAATCACTCAACTAAATATAGTTATTGGGAATAAATTTCCTGTGTACTTGTAAGAGAAAATAAAATAAATGTGAAGAAAACATTTAACTCTATTGCATTTAATTAGGTATAGGCAGATCTCATTAGTAATTTTGAACTATTATTCAACTCTGGTTGGAAAAACAAACAAACAAACAAACAAATCCAGCACTGATTATTTCGTAGCATTCATCTGCAGGGCAATGTGTGCTGCTAGGCATTCAATATTCAGTTTAATCTTGTTTTGAATGTGGAAGAAAACCTGAGTTTTTCTTCTTAAAGATACAGGGATGTCTGGCCTTTTTATAAGTCAATGTTTACTAATACAGAAAAGGAAAAGAATAATCTTTCTTCAAACAAAATATGGTTTTGAATTATGGTTAAAATATGCAACTGTTCTTTGGCAAATTATCTTTCTATATGCAAGTACTTCTCTTTTTTTAACAATGGATAATATGTTCATATGTTATAAAAATACTTGTCACTAAATAGTCAGAAGTGCAGCAATGTTTTCTAAAATTTAGTATAGATATATCTGTATGTGTCTCCTTTAGAGTTTGAAAATAATTCACATTTTGGTTGAAAAACACAAGGAATAATATCATCATTTGAAATACTTTTTAAAAATTTGAATCAGTTAATTTGATTAATGCAGGAAGGCTATAAGATTTTTAAAGCATATTTAGCATTGAAGTATTTAGCAGTCACATATTTCTTCAACTTTTCATCAACTAGTCAAGCCAAAACCACTGACTGTGAAAGCTTCAGAAGATTTTGAAGATATTGAATGAATAGGGGAACCTAAACACCTAATTAAAGGCTTGAAAAATACAATGTAATATGCATTAGAAAAAACACTGCTGCTAAGTTGCACTAAGATATGTATTAGCTATTACCACATTAGAATGTGATTGCAGAGTAATTATGGATATATTGATTATTGATATAAAGAAGACAAACAGGATGATGGGTATTATTAGAAAATTAATAAGAAAAAAAATATTACCAAAGAATCACAGAATTGCAGAATAGTTGTGGTTGGAAAAGCCCTCTGGAGGTCAGCTGGTCCAACTCCTCTGCTCAGGCAGACACCTAGACTAGATTGCCAAGGACCATGTCAAGCCAGAATTTTAATCTCTCCAAGCTGAAGACACCACAACCTATCTGGGAAACCTATTCCAGTGCTTGGCCACCCTCATGGTTAAAAAGCACTTCCTGATGTCCAGAGGGAACCTCCTGTGTTTTAGTGTGTGACCGTTGCCTCTGGTCCTATCACTGAGCACCAATGAAAGGAGCCTGGCTCTCTCTTCCTTGCACCCTCCCTTCAACTATGTGTATACATTGGTAAGATCACTCACAGGGACGTTATTCAACTATAATAATAAATTTCCAGCAGTGATATTAGTTTCCCAAAGTACATCAAGATCCTTTCTAAGACCTCCTTTTACTCAAGCCCTAGTCATTATTATAAATAACTTAAGCCAGTACTTTCATTTTTTCCTATATCTGTTTTCAGTCTTTCAAGTCTTTGTCCAGACTCAGTATCAGTCAGTTGCCTACAGCATCTAAATTATGTTTTTGAAAAATCCTGATGCAATGTTATCAATTTACCCTCTTCCCTCAGTACAAAAATATGCTCTCAATATAATTCTCTTTTTTTCCATTTACTGTTTCAATGTCCTTATCTCTCATGATACTGACCACATATTTCTCAAGGCTATCTTCATCCTTACTAATGACATTTTTTAACTCATGATTTACATTAATTTCTCCCTTTTGTTATTTTTATATATTTATTGTATATTTTATCTATATATTTGTCATCTTTATATATTTACAAACATACTTCTGCTCTTGTACATACATACAGAGCTTTTGAACTGACTTCAAAATGGCAGGTATGATAGTATCACCAGAGGGCAAAACAGCATAGTAAGCAATTCTCTATCATTTTGTGATAGATTATTGGATGATTACCAATACTACATGGCATACCAGTTCATATAGATAAATATTGATCATCTTACAAGTTTTATTTTTATTTCTTATTGGCTAAATCAGATTATTTTTTAGCTGAAGAAGCTTTCTTGCCTGCAAAATTGTAATTTGTTGTTACATAATAAATCTCTCAGATTATTTTAAAAGTATGTATATATTTTCTTGCTTAATTTTCACCATAATTTTTGATACTGTTAAAACTCTGTTTTTGTGGTATGTATTTTCTGTCTACTCTTTTGATTGATTGTCACAACAACTTTCACTTATGTCTCAACATCTGAGGATACAAAAGGCCAGTCTGTGAAAGTGCAGTACGTCCATGCTGAAAATGTTTCCATGGTTTTCTGTTGATTAAGAAAGCATATGACAAACACAAAAGAAAAAAAAATTGTCTGTGACCTTCCAACACTCAAAGAAGAAATATTCAGCTGTTTTAATCAACAGAAAAATGCTGGTTTGGATTATTCAATGAGTGAAAGTAAATAGAAGAGATTTATTTTTACTGGAGGCAAGGGCGAGGAATGACAGCTTGGCTACCCACTTGCATATATATCCACCTAACCGACATGCACCTGTCTAATTCAGATGCAGGTCCTTTTTCTGTTAGTACACTTGCTTTGGTTTTGCAGGTGAAGGAAACCATAGGGGAGATGTTTAATTGAACTCTGGTGTGGAGGACAGACACAAAGAAAGCAGAATAGCTTCCAGTTTTCACTTACAAATTAAACAAAATCCTCAGGGATCTTCAACTGGCAGATATTTGGAGGAAATTAAATGCTAATGTGTTCAGTTGTACTTTTTACACCCACAGACATCAGATATATAAAGACATTAACTTCTCTTCTGTTGCAGCACATTCATAATATATGCACAAGGTATAAGGTTAAATCTCATGAAGTAAAGTAAAAATTCAATATCAAATCATGCACTTGCAATATAACATGAGCCCAGACATTTTCAGCCTTAAACTGTTTAAATAAATGACTAACACCTTTTTTATGTGCAAAAATATGGCACTCTGCAGAACTAGAGAAGGTCCTTGTTGAATACTACAATGTGAATTATGCCCAGGAGAATACAGTAAATGAGGTTCTGAGACAGCATGAAAGCTCTTATGCATAAGCTTTCAATACCTCCATCCAGAGAAGAAAAATGTTTTAAATATATCCCACTTAAGACTTTTGAAAAAGGCTTCAGCAGCTGAGGAGAAGGAATATCTACCAGCAATGGCACAAGGTGAATACTGGTCACTGCATTTAGAAAATTCATGCACTTTACTATATTCTTCCTTTTTGGAGGTTATGAAAAAAATGTGCACGTGTATAAATGACAAATTGTGGTATTATTATGTATGTTTTGTTACTGTCCTGAGCTGTCAGAGGGCTAGTATCTTTAGGAAACAGCAATGTGTAAACAGTCAACTTAGGAACTAGCTGTATAGCAAAATGGCTTGGGAAGGCATGGTTCATATGAACAGACTTCTAGAAACCAGTCAACAGCTGAATTTATAAAGAGGTGACAAATTATATAAAACATAGGATTTATAATAGGAAGGAAAACAATTTATAGGGAAAAAAAAACAACAGTGGTTTTGGTTTTCTGTTTCCTTGGAAACATAAAAATTGGATTCTAGCTGAAAACCTCACTGAGTTCTCCCTTAAACTTAAAGGGTGCCTGAAAGAGGAATTGATGTGACCTAAATGTTATCTATACCCAAACAAGCATCCTTTTGTAGTCCGTAAAGAGAAATAGCTATTGAAAGGGTAACTTGGATGACTAATCTTTAGTTTTCATCTAAGATGAATTACCAACACTAATGTTTGACATTATTGAATTGCTCGGTATGGAAAATTGTAGCAGGTAGCATAAGTTGGGCCTAGTTGAAAGCATTCTTAGCATACATGGATCAAATTTAATTGATCCTATAAGAAAAAGGAGTAGCTAAGCAGAGAAGTAACTTAAACATCAACCTTTGAAATACTGAAAGTTATCACTGTTGACACTCTTTGAGACAGGAAGACTGAACGCCGCCACCACCAGTCGTTTGTTGAGCATCCAACCCAGCATGTACAATGTCCAAACTTGCTCAGGGGGAAAACCTCAGGGACTCTACAGCCCTGCAACAGGATCAGGATCCTCTCTTTGACTTCCAGAGATGTCTGAGAGCTGAAGAGCACTTGAAGTTAAAGGAGGACATGTGACATATCTTGAACCTCTCTGCTGACTCTCCTGGACATTTTCTTACACAGAACAGGAAGGTCATGTAATTTTTAAAATTGTGTATAACTATGATGAAAGATATCTGAAACAACGCAGTCTACACACTATAATTTGGACTGAAACCACAACAGAGCCACAGTTTGTTTCTAAAAATATGTCTCTTCCACATGGCAATGATGTAGAATACAGACAGGCTGTAAATTTGAGTCTTACAGAAAAGATGGATAGAGTTTGGATTTGTTTAGTACAGCATGTATATACACTACAATAAATTTATTAGAATTTAAATTACCTAATCTTAAACAGATTCTCAGACAGCTGGCTTTAAGTTGGTATACACCACTACATAGTTTCACCTACAGATCTAATTCAGCAGCTCCTATTCTTAGGTGCATATCTTTCCCCCTTATATTTCATACTTATCTTTCAAGCCTTTTGTAGGCTTGCAATCACTGACCTGACATTTCTAGCAGCATGACAGATAAAGGTTATGTGCTTCAATGTTAAAGTTCTTTTTGAACCTAATCTTTTGTAAGCACAGAAAACTAAAATAGAAACTTTTGGTAGAGACCTCACCAGAATGTTAAAACATTCTGTAGATATAAAGTAATAATGGGGGAAATGCCATAGGCTAAGTTAACAAATACTGCAAAGAACTGCAGTCAACATATCAAGATACACAAACATTCAGGAAGCCACGTTACTGACTCCGCACAGCTTTCTTGCATTTCTGCCTCAGCTTGGTCGTCTCCCTGCATTGCTGTGTTATGGTTTAGGCAATGATGGCCAAGGACAAGAGAACAGATGCTACCTCTCACTCCAAGGAGAAGAAAAAGGGAGATAAAGATTTAAGAGTTAGGGAAAAATTAAACTACTTTAATGAAATGTTAATATTGAAAAGAAAAAGGAAATATATATTATATATGTATATACATATACAAAACCATATCAAGTTCCCAGAAAGATGTCACTGGCAGGCACTAAGAAAGTTCCAGCCTAGCCTCTGTGACAGATTGGAAATGGATTCTGGATCTATCCTCAGGAATGCATGGGTTATAATCAAAGTTAGATGAACTGACAGGGGGTGGTCCTCAGACATCTGTTATTGAGGAATTAGAGCCATCAAATAAAAGCCCATGAAGACAAGCCAATCTGACCCCTTTAATCCCTCAGCTTTTATATTGAGTGTGACAGATGGAATAGAATATCTTATTGGTCAGTTTGGGTCACTTGACCTGCCCACTCCTTCCCACAGGTGCAACCCCTCCATGGGGTAAACGATCCAGCCAGCTGATCCTGGTTGTCACAGCAGCAAGTATAACCAAGAGCTTTGTCTCACTAGAAGAAAATTGGTTTTGCTCCACCCCAAACTAAGACAATGCGCGCTATGAATCTTCTGACCACTGTTACTATAATGGAGTCTCCTTTAGCCTCAAATGTCTGTGATGTCTTTCAGTCTGTCACTCTTTTTACATCAATTGATCATGCTTGTGACACTTCTATTGGAACTATAAAACAGATTTTCCTGTAATAAAAAAATAAATTAAAAATCTCCTACATTTGCAGTGTGTTTCCCTACTGGTACAAGAGAGCCCAAACTTGCTGAATTTTACTTCTAACTTCTAAGAATTAAGATCACTGTATGATTTGCTTTTAATAAAGGAAATAAGGATTCAGATTTTAATACTTTTTGTATTTTTTTTACTTGGTACAGAGTGGAGAGAATGTAGTAATTGCAGTAGTATTTATCCACAATATCTATCTATGCATCAATTATCTATATATCTACAACTGTACTAGTAGATGTTAGACTAGATGATTCCACTGGCTCCTTTCAACTTCAACTATCTGTTATGATTTGAATAATAAGGTAATATAGCAGGTAAGGTGTCAATACAGATATTTAAATGAAACAAACAACCCTCCCCAACAAAACAACAGATTACAATCTCTACATATCTTCCCTCTGACAAATTTCTTAACACTGATAATTAGACTAACAACTCTCAGTGGAACACCTTTCATTGAATCAGAGCAGAACCAAGTAAGGTCCAAATTTTCTACTTCTGCACTTAATTTGATGTTCAAAATGAAGGCTCTATGTGTATTAAAAGAAATCCATTATGACACCTGCAAACTAGACCTATGATCCTTGTAGTTTGGGAAACCTGTTGTGAAACAGTAGGCCAAAATGAGACCTGTACTGACAGTGGCACAAATACAGAGATAATTACAGTTGTGAAGAGAATTTGATTGACTGGCCAAAAATTATCTTTGCCTTACCCGTGATGTGCAAGTGTTTTATTCTGGCCTCTCACTCTTCTCAGTCCTGTGCTGCTATGTTCATTTTCTTGCAATTTCATGAAACAGAACCCTCAAGGCAGTCATTGTTTCTTTTGTTCTTGTTTAGTAATAAAGTATTCAGTTGCTGCAAGTGGGGGTATTTTAGGGAAAAATAAAATTTTAAGGTTGAAATCCACTAGAAAGGCATTTCTTAGTACTAGAAATATATATATAAATATATATCTATGCTACTAAAATGAAGTAACATTTTTTTTTGCTGTTTTTACATACATTACACAAAAAAGTGTTCTAAAGTAAAGCACACCAAGAAAGCACACTGCAGAGTGCAGTTTTTCCTTTACTTTGTATCAACATCAAGGATCTTTTTCCTCAGCAACCAGAATACCGAGTAGCACTGCTCATTCACTATCTTTCCAGTCAATAATTCTGAGAATGCTGTCATCAAAGTTAGCAGCAAGACTGAATGCATTTTAATGTTTTTTAAGAATACTCTTTATTTTCTCTGCAGATTAAATCTCCCGTCAAAATAGGTTAAACTCTAGCCCACTCCCATGAGGTATGCTTTAAAATACTAAAGCAGTTTAATAAAATTAGAGGACTTCCATTACCCTAGCATTTAACCCTAGTAGGTAATAAGAATATTGTAGAACATCTTTAATAAGCAACATGTAATTAGCTCTTCCCAATTAGGAACTTGGAAAAAAGTCCACTTGAAGAACATCAGCGGGATTCCAAACAGGAAAACAGAAAGCCTTGATATGCTTCTTTAACACCAAATTCTATGATTCTATGAATTATCTTCTTATTTACAGAAACAAAAATTTTTGCTTTACTAAATGTTTCCAACTCCTCACCCAATATTCAAATTATTTAATTTAATTCTTTATTTAATTTAATTCTTTAATTCTTGAGTAGTTACTCTTCCACAATCATGCTGAATTGGGCCTTCACTGAAGCTGAGATGCTAGCCAGATTGCTGAAAGCTATCCAATGGCTACTTAGCAGAACCCAGCCAAGATTTATGAAAAACTATTGCTCATAATACAGTGTACATTCTTGTGAAATGTCAGTGAGTTAGCTGGCTTATATCAGAAAAGTGAAATTCATATTGCAAGTCATAGCATATTTCAGATTTAGTTACAGCCATGTACTGACATCCATCATCATTCATTTTCAGGTCAGGCATACATGCATTGACTTTACTTTGTTTAGGGATCTTATTTCCCATTGTATTTGGCACTGACTATACAAAAGTGTACAAAAATTGCTGAGGAAGTATCATGAATTTTTGGTAGTTCATGTACAGTTTAATTACTTTTCAGGAACTTAGAATACAAACTCATTGCAATCCTAGTCATGTAGGATACAAAAAAAATATTCTCAAGAAAATCTTTTAATTTCAGGAGTTTCTCTTTCATGAAATTCTGGAAAATGTTTGGGACTCAAGATATAATGAAGCTTTGAGAACTATTTAATTATTTTAGAATTAACTTCTAACTATGAAGAGAATACACATATCTCTGGACAAAAGAATTAATATTCAATATTCATGACTGTAGAAGCATAGTCATATACTAGAGTTTGCATGTCAGAGTATGCAAAGATGAGTAATTCTATTAAAATGCACATGATTAAAATGCAGATAGGCTAAATGTGCCTTTTCATCTTTGCAGGTTGCAATATATTTTGTGATGCAGAAGAGTAAATAATAAATTTTCCTAAAGAATTGCTCAGGAGACCTCCACAGAGACTGAGTTGTCTTTTAGAAGAAACAACCATTTTGCTTTCTTAACTTGAAAGACAGAACAAGCATTATCTCCAGGGCAGACTTTCAGCCCATAAATATGGTTTCCCAGGATGTGAGAAAGACCAGACTGAAACCACAGTACTGTCAGCTCACATATTCTGCTGTAGGTAGTTCAAGGCACTTCTGTCTCTGTGCTGCATATAAGAGAGCTTATTCTGAGGCACATGAGTGTCCACAGGATATATATTTTCTTAAGGTCCAATAATGTAAGATTTAGGAGTTGCAGCATCAGCTCAGGATTCCCCTCCCAAACCACAAGAAAACAAATCTTTTTTTTTTCTTTTTTTTTTTTTTTTTTTTTCTCAAAATCCCTGTTTTGATATGGCCTTGTTTATTTGAATCAAGAACCAGCATTTTCCATTTCCAGAAAAATATCCCAGTCCTAAAGTCATTCAGCTCTCTTTCCTTTCTGTTCAGTGTTCCCTGCCTCATCTGGAAAAGGTAGACATAGTTGATTTCCTTGTTGGCTAGGCAAATGGATCTAACTTCTAGTTGGCAGAACCTTTTTCTCCCTCTCTGATCCAAAGCATGTGTTTAGGATGGGGACACGTATGCGTACTCACATAATTTCTAGTTATTCCTTGCTTTCAAAATTCCCACTGGAACAAGTCCCCACAAAAAATAAACATTACAATTTTATCCTAAAAATTATTAAAAGTTAAGTGATTATATATAATATATATTTTATTATA
>VZRU01017423.1:0-39806 GCA_013398155.1 Pedionomus torquatus
GTACACTTGTGATTTTACGGGTGAAAAGTGGCAATTTATCCTCTTTAGAGCCGATCGGTTCGCTCGAGCTGCTGTTTCTCTTCTTCTTGTCCGTCTCCCCCGGGATTGTCACCGCAAGCCCCGTCCCCCTGTGCCTCGCCGAGCTCCCCGAGGTCCTGCCCCTCTCTCCGCTCCGCTACCGCGGGCTTTGCGGGTTTTTTTTCCCCCCTCCCGTGGGGTTCGCAGCCCCTTCTTTCAGCTGCGCCAGTTTGTTTCGGCGGAGGAGGCACTGTGAGGCCACTGCGTGTAGTTGGCAGTTAAAAACAACTTTTAACCGGGCTGAGAATCACCCCGCTACGGCTCTGCCCGGCGTGGAAATCACGCAGGAGGGTACCACGACCCCGCGTGTGCGTGTGTGCCTCCGGGAGATGCACTGATGTGGTTTACCTGTGCTCGTGTACCTGGAAAAGGGCTGGAATTCCTTGCCCGGCATTTAGAAATAATCCCATGAAGGAATAAATCTGATGTTCGCACGTAACGAGGAAAAGATATTTTAAAATTTATTTTTATTTGTTGGTTTGGTTTTTGTTGGGGGGGAGGAAGTATTCTGCTTTTGTGAGTCAGGAAAAAAATTTAGAATCAAGGCTATTTGTGTGACTGAGCCACTGCAGTTCGTCCTGCAGTGACCCAACGCGTGAAAGACATTTCCTTTTCTCACTGAAGGGTGAAAACCCACCTCTGCAGCCAGCGTCAGAGCAGTTTTGCAGATGTCTCTGTATGGCTGGAAGGGAGCGGGGATGCTTGTGTGCCTGTGCACACGCGTGTGTGCAGGAGAGGTCAGTGGGGGGGATAAAAAGTCTGTGGGCGTTGGGAAAGCAGTGATTCCTGAGAACCCGTGTGGAGCTATCACCCTCCCCCAACCCTGCCTTTAAAATCCTAAACAGACATTCCAAGAAGGAGGAAACAATCCCGATTTGTTTTCATTCGAGGTTGTAAAGCAAGACCCAAACAGAGTTAGAAATATAAACCAACTGCAAGATCTCCCAGCTGTTTAGCTGCTGCTTCTAAACAAGCCTGATCTCTTTTTTCTCTCTCCTCCCTCCCAGATCTCCCTGGCTTGTGGTTTCTCTCTAAATAAGGATGGTTCCCTAGAGAATAGCTCGCTGGAATTCACCCCCTCAAGAAATGACTGCATAGTTTGGTGAGAAGTCAAAGGGGCCTTGAGGCAGGGAGGGCTCAGGGCGATGGAGGTGGCTCCACAGCCGAGGGGAGATACCCGCTATGGTAACAAGGAGAAACAAACGCCATGCTTCAGCGCACAAGCCTGATTACCCAAAGGGCCCGGAAAGAATCCCCTCTCCCATCCCCAAATAATCAGAAATAATTGACCCTGTGCAAAATTGGTCCCCCCTCCTCTGTTTTCCTGATGCACTGGTTGTTCCCAGGGACCACGGCGGGAGTAGAGCAGACCCTGTGGTGAAACGCACGTGGTCCCCAAAGCGCTCCTTAGGGTCACCGCTGAGCCCTGGCCCCTGGCCTTCCCACTTGTTTTCTCCTCTCCCCTTACTAATCCTCTGCCCCCGAGCCTCTCCCAACCCTTCTCCAGGATCCCACCTCATTTCTGGCCTGTTCTTGGTCACCTATTTCTTTTGGTTTCAGTTGCACCGCTTTGCACCCTCAGGGTCTTGAATACTGAGCTTGTGGTTTTCTCGTCTGTTTTGCTTTTGTACAGAATCCAAGAACTGTGACTTTACACCGCTTTTACCCCATGGTTTGTTTGTTTCTATACTGCGGGCTGTCTGCCTGCAGTGGTGAAGCCCTGACATTCCACCTCTCCACCCTCTGCTTTCCCCTTTCCCTGAAGTTAGGGGCCTGCACAGGAATGCTGGCCGGCAAACAGCCAGATCTGTGCCGGGGGGCGATGAAGCAGGACCGAGTACCTCTCGGCATCTTTCCCACAGTGTCACGTCTGCAAATTTGACACGGGAAAGCGATTCCCTGGTGGAAGGGAGGGCTGTAAAACTAACAACAACAAACCAACAAAACAATCTAATTCAAAAAAGGAAAAATAAAGGTTTTGTTTTGTTTTGTTTTGTTTTTTTTTTCAACACCCCCACACACACATTGGTTTGCAGCTACTGCTGCGACTCGGGTTATTCCTTTCACGCAGAAGATGCGTTTGCTTGGCTTGGTGCGCGTGTATCTGGTATGAGGGGTTATCTTTTTGTCCCTGATTATACAGCGCCATGTGGTGCCATTAAGTGCAGTCCCCAAATCTTATGAAGCGTGTCCCCAAAGGTACGAAAAGTGCAGGGGTGGTTTGAGAGAGGGGGGTGTGTGTGTAATTCCTTATTCAGAGCATATATACTCTGGGACACACACACCCCCATCCACACCCCCCCTGTGTACATACATATTATGTGTATTTATATGGATGCATATATTAAAAATATAAAATGTATGTGTAAAATAGATATAAAAATATAAATATATAAATGTGAAAAACCAAAATATAGCAGGTATAGGGATACCCCCGCTCGCCAGGGGGCAGCAGACACCACGGAGCCGCCGGCCGGGCCGGGCTCCTGGTCCCGGGCGAGCGCTGCGGGTCCTTCCAGCCCCCTTTTTGTCTTCGGAGCGGGTCCGCTGCCCGGTTTATCCGTTGAAACAATGGGTTTATTGAGTACAATGGGAGAGCCGAGGAAGATTTGGGTTAGTAAAAGCTGAATTCCTGTAAAGGAAAAACTTGCAGTATTTCCACACCCGTGCCTTGATTTGTTTTAGCCTCAGTAATGGAAATAATCCTTTTAAAAACATTTCTACAGCTTGTAAAATGCCAAGACAATTCTCTCTTTTTTAAAAAATGATCGTAGCTGGCTTGAGAAGATATTCTCACTACTTCCCTTGCAGAAAAAAGTGAGACAATGCTGGATACCTGAGGGCCACCTTAGTGTCACCTACACGCAGAAGCATGAACCCTTGGGAAAATATCTGCTGTTAATTCAAAAGAGACTTTTTAACTCAGAGCAGGCAACAGATGCACAAACTGGAGCTGGATACACAGCAGAGTGTATTTTCTGTGGATCCCTGGTTGAATTCTCTAACTGATCCGCTTTGTCCAGCTTGATGTTTGTTCATGTCCAGCTTGAAGTCTCCAGCTTTCTTTGAATTTTCTTCAACGTTACTCATGTGATGGAGTTTTTGGGGTCGCAAATGGCTGCCAAAAAAGCAAATTTGCCCACTTGCTTTCCGTTGGCACTTTCATCAGCAACCTGCTCGTAAGGTCTGGTTGGGGAGCACCACCAGGTGACTTATTCAACCAACTGCAAGGAAATGACAAGCTCAAATAGTCAACCCTAGAATAAACAAAGCTTACAGGAAAAAAAAAAAAATGATTTGAGTAATTTTAACAGTTGTATGCCAGAGCAGGTAAAAGAGGCCTGATTAATTTGTTAGGGGTTCACAGTGCTCTTGCAAAACTGTAGCTGACTAAACACCCAGGACAAATTAGTGGCAATTTAAATTCTTTTTCTTCTAACGCCGTAAAGAAAGCTCAAATGTTTAGATTTTGTGCATGCTGTATATTGCAAACGCTGTGCTGGGGAGAGTGGTCGCATTCCCAGTGCTACGTTGTGGGGTCCGAGTGATCAAGGAGCTCAGTGGACTCTGTGAATATGCATTGAGTCCATAACCTGTGGCTGAAGGTCCTGATCCCTCCAAGTCTGCAATAGCTGCGGGTGACATGGTAACCGCAGTTCCTGTCATGTCAGTGATTGGGAGATAAAAGGCCATTGAGCGGGGGGATGCTTGGTGCTGAATAGGAGCACTGCAGCCGTTTCTGAGCCGGAGTCTCTATACATGACATTCAAGACAGATTCTTTCTTCTCTTTTTCCAAACAAAGAAACAAATGAAACAGGAAACACTCCGCCAAAGAAGCTCAGATGCTTTCTCATCCCTTCTCTTCTCGGGCCTTGGTGCGCTGCTCTGTGGGCGCAAAGGGATCGTGACAAGCCTCACCGTGGGCTTGCTGCGAAGTGGCTGATAACACAGATGATGTGATGTACGGGCAGAGAAGGGCCTCTGCTCCAGATGTGCTCTGGCCTTATGCCAAGTGCAGCTGATAAGCAGTTCTGATCATTTTGCCAGTCGGTGGTGATTGTGATCTTTCCAGAGGGTAACATGTTTTAGCTTGGACATTGCGAGCCTCACTCTCCACCAGCCAGATAAAATGACTGTTCTGATATTTTGCCTGTGCTGTCATCTTCGTACACAAAATATCATCCCAAAAAGCAGACATTCAGTGTTTTGTTACCCAGAAAAATGGGCCAGGCTCCCTGCAAAGCTGCACCCCATGTGCCAGAGTAGGTACATGCATGAATTCCCAAGGATTTTTTTCCTGACATCCCCAGTAATTACTCATACTTCAGAAAGCACCTAGATGCAGCAGTTCCAGGAAAGATTCCTATTACAAGAAATGCTAATGGGAATTGCAGGCTCTAATTTCACTCCTGATCATGTTGCCCCTGGCTTAGATATCCCAGGCCAGACCTGCACTATGTGAATGATGTCAAGGAGTGACTTAGCCATCTGAGAAATATCTCCTACTGTGTTCTTTATCTGTTTGCCAACACAAAACCTCCCATGGAAGCTTACCTACAGTATTTGGGTAATTTCTGGGTAAAATCTGGAAAAAAAAATATTTTTTTTGATAACACGGTCTTGTTTCTAGATATGAAGTGGAAATTCAGAGCAAGAGGCAAATAGTTATTTTTGAAGGTCCCTCTCGTCACGACCAGTTGTGGGGTTACAAACTGAAATTCATTTGGGGTGAAGATTATAAAGTTGTAGCTCTTGTATGGCATGTGGGAGTGAATGCTAGGGTCAATGCCAAAGCTTTGAGCTGCAGGAAGGGAGAGAAGAAGAGGGAAAAAAGTGTGTTTGAGGTTTTTGTTTTGGAAGATAACCCAAACCATGTGTTATGGGAGAACCCAGTTTCTTATGAGCCTGAACTTTAGAAATGGTTCGTGTTGGGCATGTCAGAACCATCGGTACAGACTACACACTTAAATAAGACATAGATATTTTGAGGACACATGAAGTATGAAACCATTTTGCAATTGCTGCTGAGAATAGGATACTGCAAACTAGCAAGTTTAGTACCATGCTCTGTGCCTTTATCTTGGCAAGGAAAACCTGGCAGCCTAAAGGGTAGAATCCTGCAAGCCCAGTGGATACATAAATACTATGCTTTCCATTTCTGCAGGTGGTCCATAAAAATGTGTCTTTCTTTCACGTCTTCCTGCTTGTTTGGATCCCACCAGTGATATCAGATGTCAACAGATTTCCTCTTGCCCAGAGCTTCTTCTGTGTGCCTGTGAGAAGAATTAAGAATCGCTTATTGCTGTACTCATGTCACAATCTAAGGAGCAACAGGAAACTTCAGAGAAAAGGAACAATAATCGAGAGCTCATAAAAAAATTGCCTCGTATTAAGTATAAGAAAAATAGTCCAGGGATGATTGGGGTGGTCAGGGCTGGGAGATACCAACTCTGTGGGTGAGCTGGGAACTGTGTTTTCCCTGTGGGCCAGGAATTGTTGGGAATCTGTTCCCGTCCTATATCCAAAAGGAGGAAGTTTGAGGTCCTTTGAACAAAAGGCTTTCCCAGCGGGTTGAGAAAGTAGCATTTCTGTCCTGGAATCCATCTTCATGGGTGATTGAAAATGCATGGGTGGTGTGACAGTACCTGTCTACATACAATCCCGATCTTCTAGGTAAGCAATTGTTAAAGTTCTGGCATTTTTGTGTGTATGCTTTCCCTTTTTTTTACAGCTACTTGTCATTTTTGCAGGCTTCAATGACATGAGTCTCCGGGAATGCTGGCTACGCATCTCCCTTGGGAGGGCTGCAATTGCCCCCTTTGGGCATCTTGCCCAGCACGAGCTGTAGAGGCGCAGGAAGGAGGAGGAATGTGGAAGTTGCTGGGGTGAAGAGCTGTGGAGAAGAGAGTGATTTACAAAAGAGGAGATTGCTCTGCCTCAGGAAGTTTAGCTGAGTGCGAATGTAATTGACTGATGATTACCAGATAAGCAATATGTCTAGTGGAATTTTGCACCG
The DNA here is from genome assembly GCA_013398155.1 of Pedionomus torquatus. Classification (NCBI taxonomy): domain Eukaryota; kingdom Metazoa; phylum Chordata; class Aves; order Charadriiformes; family Pedionomidae; genus Pedionomus; species Pedionomus torquatus. Next base: position 6,096 of record VZRU01017423.1, read on the forward strand.
ATATGGGCAACATTTTCCATACAACTCAGAGGAACTGCCTTTCACTGGAAACTGGGATTACTTTATTTGTTTTTCTTTTCTTCCTTCTTTTTCTTCTTCCTTCCCAGTGCCTGTGAAATTAGTTCCCTGCATATGACCCGTCTTTCTCCATCTTCCTTCTAGAGCTGGTGTTTTTGGAAGAGGAGGCAGAAGATTTCTCCATGGCGTGCAGGGCCAGGGGGGGGTTTCTGCTGTCCTCCACTTCCCCAGAAACTGTCTTCCTTGCCATGGCAGTTTGGGAGCAGTAGATGGAGTCTGAAAGTCTTAACAAAAAATCTCTTTAACCTGTAACTCACCCCCTTCCTTTCTCCAGCAGGCCTCTGCTTGAAGGATTTACTCTGTCCCTTAGTATTTTTTTTTAATTCAGGCTGATCATCAAGTGCAGCAATCCCTTGGAGGGTGTTTTGTTTCCTGAATGGGCAATCTGCAGCATGGTAGGACTTCAACCTCCCTCTGACATAAACTTTCAGGCTTAATATAGTGATATATTCACAGGCTTATGGGCAGAACGGCTCTCCAAATGGGGAGAGTTTAAAAAACATCGTTTAAGAAAAAAGGCTTCTCCCTTCACGTAAGAACTGACCGATTTGTGGTTTGGACGCCCCTACCAGATACTGAGCAGAGTGGATGGAAAAGGTTTCTTCAGCTCAAGTTTGACTTTCCCTCCTCCTGTAGCTTTTGGCAGGGCCGGGGGCTGGTCCGGTCCCCTGCTGGCCCCGCTGGCTCGCTCCCTCCAAGGTGTTGACAGACTGTTTTTCAGCTGCACCAGAGGCCACGGATCCCGTGTTAGGCTTCGAGATACACGTCTTGATAATCACGTCTGCCTGCCTCCAGCGACTGGCAACGTTCTTTCTGGAAAAAAAATAAATAAAAATAGTATAGGCTTTATATAAACAGGCGCAGTGGTGTGCAGGGTGTAGCGTAGCACAGCTTTGCAGGCATGGCTGAGCCCCCCCTCCCACCATCGGGCTTGCACTGCCAGGGAAGCGGCCACTTGCTGACAGGGCTTTGGTGGGGGGCCATGGCTCACCCTTCTGCCAGGGTAGAGGAGCTGGCCGGGCCATTCCTAGCCTCTGGAAGGTGCCTCTTTGCCTTCCCTTTCCTATCCCTGCTCCCCTTCGGCGTTATCTGATGGTTTGTGTCTGGACAGTGGCTGGTAGAGGGATCTTCTCCCGCTGAGCACAAGTCCCTTGCACTAGTGTGGATGATGGTGTGAATCCCCCATCCCTTGTGCTCTGAGCAAAAGCTGCTGGTCTTGGCTGTGGTGATTTTCCTGCAGGTCCCCACAGCCAGCGGTGGAGGAAGAAGGGGTTTCTCTTAAGCAGCAGTAACAGCGTGTGGTCAGCACCAGCCCTGACCCAGGAGGATGCTAAGTTTCCATATGGGCTTCTTGTAAATGGGGCCAGTTTTATCGGGCTAATACAGACCCCAACTGGTGTTTTTAGGCTGATGCTGTAGCGGTACAATGGCAGCCGCTGAAGTCCCTTGCCTGTTTGCTTGGAGAGCAGGGAGTGAGGAGCGTTTGGAAGCCAACACAGCTCCTCAGAGCACAGGATCCTCACTTTTCCTTCTGCCATCTCCCCCCGATTGCTGTTTGAGACTGCCGTAGCAAAGAACCCTTTAGATCTCTGCTCAGTCCTCTCTTGAGGCTGTTGAAGAAAATCGTAGGGTGCTTTTGGTGCGGGGGAGTCTGGCATAAGCCCGCTCTGTAAATGCTGGGCGTTCTCCATGGCAAATGCTTCTGTCAAAGGCTGGTGGCATTTCTGTCTGACAGTTGCTTGTCAGGAACAGATGGACTTCTTAAGCTATAGGCACCGGGCAAAAGTCTTGAAACAAAATCAGCAAGACTTAAGAAAATAAAAAATCTAGAGCAGATGTTGAAAGTCCCTTCTTTTCATATTTTATCCCCCCTGAGGTGAGAAAGAGAAGAAAAAACCTTCGGTACTAATGCAGCTTATAGAAGGAAATGGCTTCCTGGAGGGAGCTTTCCGTTATATTTCGAAATGCTCAGGCTTTTGGCTGTTCCTCGGTTGGTTAGCAGGAGAGACTGGGGCACGGCAACTGTTTTGCAAGTACAATCCTTCCCAAGGCTCACGGTGTTGAGCAGAGGTGCTGGGGAGTTTTCCCTTCCCAGCTAGGTACACGTGGCAGACTTCACTTTGCAAGTGCCCGTTTGTAAGGTTTCCTCTGAGGCTCGTGATTTTCCTCTTTCTGAAGTCGCTGGGGAGCACTAAGCTTGAAGGGCAGGGTGTGTTTGGAATATACTGCTCCTTTTGTATATTCTTCCCTTTCTTAAATCAGGGATTGATTTAAAATGCTGTGGCTTGAACAATTCAGTGCAAGGGAGAAAAATAACACAGTGGGGGGTAAGAACAGAGTGTGGTTTGATTCTCAGTCGTACTAATCAGCTGCCTTTACAACAGACTGCAATATGTTCGAGGGAGTGATTTATCCCCCGGCACCGTAAGGTGACTTTAATAGGAGACTCCATCCTTCCATCCAGAAGCCCTCATCCCTCAAATGTCTTTTATTCCTGTCAAATGACTTTCCATCCTATAAATTCCTTCGCACAAACTATACTTTTGAAGCAATGGGATTGTGCGTCAAGCGTCTTGTAAACCATTGATGGTTCTGCCCATAGCTTGGAACAGGAGTATGTGAGGATCAAGGTAATCTGAACACACGGGAATACGAAGACTAGTCCCCTCTCCCTATCGACACAATTAGCAAGGTCACTCTGCCTTGTAGGTTTACTTCTGTAAGTGGAAAATCATGTCAGCTCTATCCATTTTCTTTTTTTGCAGAGAGCTGGTGTGGCTGTCATGTGTTGTTACCTGTTTGTCAAAGGAACAGCACTGGACTCAAACAATAGTCTGGATGCAAAGAAGAGAAAGGATGCACGTCGTGGACTGGTAAATGGAGCCTCTGTGTTTGCTGTGACCTCTTCTTCCTCAGCTGATTGTGGATCATAACGATCGCTGCCATTTGGACAGGAATAATTAATGAGATAAGTGTAGGTTAGTGGCTTGTGAGCAGCCAAGGGCAAGGCTGCCTGTCCATTTCAGCTCAGCCTAAACCATGGGGGCACTTCCTTCCTGAGTCAATAGTGATCCTGTAATGCTAACAAAAGACCCCCATTGATCATTGCCCTCTGGTAATTGCTGCCAGTGTGAGCCTGCCTCTCACAACTTGTTGACATCTCTGGACAATTTAACTCAGCCACTTTAAAAGGTCTCTGCAAAAGCAGCAGGCTGAGGTCTATAATCGTGCAGGTCAGGAATGTAAGGACAAATGAGATTCTTCCCCAAAGACGCCAGGGTAGGGTACACATGGAGTTCCAAGCCAAGTCGTGTTTATAGCGTTGTATGAACGTGTATGTTCCATGTCCCGCTTCAGAGCTATTTTACTTTAGATTTACCTCACTGGGAGACCTGGCCAAAAAAGTGACATTTCTATTTCATGGGAATTTATATGTGTGTGTGCAAAACACCACCTTTGCCTTCAATAAGACCCAAGTCAACTTTCTGGGGGGAAATTGTACCCTCCTCCAAGCTGAGAGTTTCCCATATTCACTAGTGTCTTTTTTTCACAGGAGATTTACTGTGAATTGATTGTCAGGTTATAGAGAGCTGGTGTGAGTCTAGAGTACTCATTCTTGCCTTGGTGCTCATCTTCATGGGTTATCTTGGGCTTGTCTGTACCCTGCCTGTAGACAGATTTTCTGGGCAAGCCTGGAGATAAGGTGTTACATTCCAGGAACATCCTATGGAATTGAGGCAGAGGCTGCCAGAACCTTGGCTTGCAGGAAGATTAGTGCAAACTGAGATGCTTTGAATATAACATCCTGGGTACCAAGAAATTACCTACTATCTCTGTTGTCTTGCTTCCTCAATGCCATAGAGACTTCTGCTCAAAATACAGTGTATAATTATAAACTGAAGATAAAACCTGTTGGTGGTTGGATATGTAACAAAATAGAAACATGTTGATATTTGTAATGAAATGCTCTCCTGTTAGCAAGTATTGACACTGGAACTGCTTGGTGCTAATCACCCTCTGCCCTCCGATATATATCAGAGGTTCTTAGTTGTCTCTTGCTATCATTTCTGCAGGGTCGTAGTCTTTGTTCTCATTCAGGGCCCAAGGAGCCTACTTGGCCAGTGTGCTGATACAAATGCCTTTGTAGATGTCTGCAACTCTAGCATTTATCGTGTTTTCAAGCCACAGACCTCTCACAACTGCCATAATTCCTCTTTCCCACTAGTATTGTTCTGCTAATTGAGGCAAAAGCTATGGTTTGCCCAGCTGATACATTCTCCAGGAAAACTAAGAACAGAGTATTACTTCAAGTGAAATTCACCATGAATTGCTGGAAAAAAAAAAAAAAAAGAAGAAAGAAAATAAATACAATGAAAAGCACCCCAGTGACTCCTGAACAGAAGCATTATGGGGAGGGCCAATTTACTACAACAGCTGCTTCATTCAGTGGCTCTGGGATGGAGAGGGGTGCCCCAGAGAAGCATGGCCAAGAAAGAATTGGACACCTGGTCTACACTAGATGCTGTCATGAAGTAAGCATAGGGCCATGACGTCATTCCAGCTCAGGGGCTGGAAGATTAGTCACAGAAGAAATCCATTTCTTGCTCAAAGGTTGGGAGCTGGATTCTTTGTGGAAATTTCACATGCTGCTTTTTTTTTTTTTCTGGGTTAGCAGGTAATACAATCCTTTTGCGATTGTTGGTTGTCTTGTGTCTGATGTAGGTGCAGGTTTGATGTTCTAGTAACACCAGATGACACTTTACCCTTTACAATATTGTTGAATCGATAAATGCAGACCTTGTTTATTAAGTACAGCTGACATTGTCTTGCCAAGGACTCATGTAAAACAGATCTGGGTAATACTGTGGTTCAGTAATGACAACTTATATTAAAAGAGAAGCATAAGGCTGAAGCTTTACCACAGGATATTGGTTTTCTACAGATTCTAGAAGGGTAAGATCAGTGTCTGATCTTGCCAGAATGGATAAACAGAGTAACATACTATGTGCTGCATGGAGATCTTTTGAAGGCCAATGAAAAATCAAGGGCTTTTTTCAGTTGTCAGAAATCTGATAGAAATTTTGTGAAGGGAAGCCTCGGCACCCATGACAAGTATCTGCCATTCCTTCCCTCTCAAACTATTGCTCAGTCAACTGGTACCATCTATCTGCCAGATGTAGTCCCTTTAAGTTGTGTTTAGAGGAGGACTTGCTGAAGTGTGAGATGTCCTGCACTGTAGTATCTCAGATGGGGTGTTTACCAACCCCCCAAAAAGGCTGTTAGTTGGACCAGCCCCATTCTGTTATTCCATATTTCTGTCCTACCTACCCAGACTTGGCCCCTAAGTTAGACTCTGCCATTCACCTGCCCGACCCACAGTCAATATTGGTACTTCTCTGTGGTCCTAGAGAACCTTCTGGTAGAGACCAGGGTGGACAGAGCAAAGAGCTGGACCTCACCCATACCCTCAAAGCTCTGGCTGGTCTGTGAGCATGTTGTAGTGATCCTTTGTATTAAGTTGCACCCTGGCAGGGCTGTGGCACACCAACACTCAGCTACCACCTTCTGAATCAGCCCTCTGAAATCTGCTCAGCAGATGGGAATTTTTGAGGTGAATGAATCAGTAAAGATCCTGACACTTTTCTTCCCAAATGATAGTCAAAATCAAATACAAGTCATGTACAGACCATCTTGGTTAGGCTTTCAAATAGCTCATTCTGAGGTCCAGAAAAGGTGCTGCCATGTCAGTCTAGCTTCTCATGCCTCTCTGTCATATGACTCAAAATAGTATAACTGAGAGTTTGTAAACCATACATGAATGTTTTTCATCCTTAAATGTGTAACCACAAGAAAAAATGCACCTCTACTTTCTGTGTCCTGCCCTGCAATTTCTCCCATGAGGGTTTTTTTCTACCTTGCCTATCTGAGACCTTTCTTTCCCCTCACCTCACTATCTGCCTTAGTGGTGGCACCACAAGGGCTGCTAACAAGACTCTTTATTGGAAAGACATTTTGACCAGAGGAGCAGCCACAGAAACAAACAAACACTCAAGCCATTCTCCAGCTTCCTAGTTTCCTTAATGCCTTCAGCTTTGAGCCAGTGCAAGGTATTATGAAGTGACTCACCCACCTTGTGCAACACATCTTTCCAAAAAAGAAATCTCTCCTCAAACTCTTTCAGGAATTCTCACCTCCTCCCCAGCCCTCTGGCTTATTGCAGAAGTTGATTTACTTTGCAGTGGAAATCTTTGCAGATGTCCAGGTGTTTCAAAGGGAGCTGAAGCCAAAGACAGAGATCTGATACTGCCTGATGTTTGCCAACTCTTTGCACTCTCTATCTACATACCCTGTGGTTTTCTTCCAGTGCTGCATCCCTCTGAGACCATGGTCCTGATAGGTAGAGAAAAATTGACTTTTTAAACAGAATACTAGTTTCCACCCTGGGGATGGTGTTCCCTTACTCTAGAGGAGAACAATCAAGTCCTTACATGAGGCTCCTAAAATAAATGAATGTTGGGGGAAAAAGGAGAGGAGAGGTAGCACTTGGCTAATTTAAGTAACGATACAAATCAACCACCCTGCCAACCAGTGCCTTCAGCAGTGTAATGCTGATGCTGGCCTGAGTGTAACATCCTTCAACAAGTCATCAGAGAGGTAAGGACAGTCACTGGCCTTTCTTTTACTGCTTGGCTTTAGCAGCATGCTGAAACTCATTTTTTGATTCTTCCCTTAACAACCTCACAATGGAATTCAGCCCTCTCATTTCCTCCAGGAAATACTCTTCTACACCCAGCTCTGGGAGACGGTGGGATGGCAAAGGGCTCTTCTGCAGCCAGTGGCCTGAAAAGCAAAAGCTTATCTGGCTGATCACTTTCAGGTTTTGATAGATTTTAATTTTGGCCATTGATTTTTAGTCACTGGCTAGTACAAGTTTGCTACTCAGCTTGATCTGTTGAGCATTACTTATTTTTGGCTTTTCTGTGAGCACAGAATTGCTGTCACCAAGTCCACAGGGGTATTAAGTTGGGTATTAAGGAATGTGCAATGAAATCCAAGAATCTCTTGGCACTGTGCTGTCCCAGGGTAGGAGGGGACAGGCTGGGAACTTGGTCGTTGAGAGCAGAGACTGCCATACAGTGCAGATAACATGATGCAGTGACCACGTGGGTCATGCTACATAACAGAAGATTTGATTCTTGTTGATGAAATCACAGATTATGCTCATACCCTGGATCAAAGTTTCCTTATTGTAAAGAGAGCTATGAATATATGGAGAGCGATAATACTTTCATGATAGTTTGCATTACTTCATTCATCGAGATTTTTTCCCAAATACTGAAAGAAAACATCACTTCTAAAATGACATACCATGACTATTTTAAAAGTAAGCTAGCCGGTTCCTCTGGAGAACTGTTTTTCTTGGTCTTAGGGTGAACCTCACTGGGGGCTTGGATGCTACAAGCAGACTATCGTTTCCTTAGCAAGCAAATAAGACACAGCCTGGAGACAGTGTGGATACTTTTCATAACCAAAAAATGACCTAACATACAGTTTTTCATCACCAGAATACCACAAGAAGCATGCCAACCTTAGTAGAGGAAAAAAAAAGAAGACCAGTCCACTCACAAAATACACATTAGCCATTCTTGCAGACAAACAAGACTTGCAAAAATGGCCTGTAAGGAGGAGGTCCAGGAGGATGTTTGAAGCCTTGCTTAGAAAAATAAGCTTTTGCCCTTCCTTCAAACCACCTTGGTATGATTAACACAGCCTGAAATATCAAAGCTAAGGCAAAAAGGAGAAGGGAAACAGAAGAGGGAACACAGGAACAAGGGAATGTGTCAGTATGAAGATGGGTTTTTGAGGCACTTGTATTTTGTATCAGATAGCCCATTGGCTGACTGCAAATTGATTTCTCCCTAAGTTAGATACCCATTTTCTTCAGGCTACTTCAAAAAGCCCAGTCTGTGAGTTTTCCAGCTGCCACAGAATGAGTTGGGGCAGAAAGGAAGGCTAGTGGAGCTCCGTTCCAGCCCAGCTGCCCCATGGCCTCCATTCTACCACTCCCTGTCCTTCTGTGCCATCAACTGATGGATGGATTGTAGTTCAAATCCCTGCCCAAGATCACATTATTGTGAAAAGCCTCTGAATGTGGCCAGTCTCCCCACACTTGTAAAGCACTGCACCCATCAAAAGTATGGAAGAAATGTAGAAAACACCAATGACTCTGTAGAATAAGTGTTGTATTATTAAGCCCATTTATGTACACTTGTCTTCAAAACCACTGAAGCCTGAATTTCCAGAAATGAGTGACTGGCTTAAAAAGGCCTATAATGGGAACATCATGCAATTGATTTTCATCAAAGACAATTATCTGGGTAACATTCTTTGGGGGATATGTTAGTTCATGGGGCTTGGTATCCAGATGGGACTGGATGTCATTAACCATCAGGGAGTATGAAAGGGAAAGAGCAGAATATGTATTATTCCCAGCATGGTGGCTTTTAACCCCTTGATGAAGGGAGCCAGAATTTCCTGAGGCTTAGGAGGCAATTCTCATGCCAGAGCTAAAGGAGATGTGGAGTTCATTTTATTTTGAGTAGGTTTTATGAGTTGATCTCTGGCATTTCACATAGATGAATTCCACTGCGTTCTCACATGTATAGTGACTTTTTCTTTTTCCCAACAAAGGTAAAACAATGATGTGAAATGTGCATGAGGGCTTTATGTATGCAAAATCAGGACAGAAGACAACTGCCTTCTTTGAAAATATTTAGCGTATTTCAACTATTCCCTATATTTTGGTTTTGCTTCCTTTTCTAGGTGCAATTCAAAATACTGATACATAAAACCTTTTCCAGTTTAGAGCTTATCTGTATTAGAGTTTTCTGCATTTTTATGATAAGGTTTGACACTAGAGTTGTCTTTGACTACTCCCTGTTACCACCTTCATCCATATTCACTTTAAACGGAGCACAGTTTCACAGAAAGCTTCACCTTGGCTCCCTGACATGCTGAATTGCAGCAAAATGAATTTGACTTTTTGGGTCTGCAATGAAAGCTGAAAGCCCAGGAATTTTCTCCTGGTTTCGGCTTTCATAGGGACAGTTCCTTGCAGCTCAAGTCCTTTGAGAAGTGCCAGGCTCCTAATGAAAAGGAGCTCGAATTGCTAGTTGAGGTTTCTTGAGCAGGCAGGGGGGAAAGAAAGAGTGAAATTCTGCATTACCCAGAGCTTGTGCTGACAGATGAATTAAAATGTAAATCTGGGCTTAGATTTCCAACACCAGGACATAAAGTTAAGCTCCTGAGTTTCTCCTCAGTCTCTTAAATAAAACAATTTTAAGAAGTCCTCACTGCCCCAGAACTCCCCTGTAGAAATTTAAAAAGGGTTTTAGGAACATCCATTTTTAAAATCCTCAGCCCAATTTTCCAAATATATGCTACTGTAAATCATGGCATTCTTCACAGTTTAAAAGGAGAAGGAAACTGCAGCTTTAAAATTGAATGAGATGCTGTTCTTGTGCACAAAGTCTTTGCAAAGCGTGAAGAAAATATTCAAGTCTTCACCAAACCAAAAGCAAGCCTCAAAACAAAACTGATCAATCAAAACCAGAGGGTTTTGAACTGATGTGTTCATGACGGGGGGCGGGGGGAGTGGGGGAAAGGCCTCATTTTCTAGAGTAAATCCCTGTGTTGACAGTTTTGGGCAGCTCCTTTCCTCTGTGAGACAACAGGCAGGAAAAAAAAAAATTCTACTTGGATTTTAGTACTCTGCAATGGTGTGTGCTGCTTCTCCTGCCCTTCTTGTTTTGAGAGTAAAAAGTATATAAATGATTTATTTAGTGAACCAATGAAACTGAGTTGAGTGGTCCTGCTCATTTGGTGTCTTTGCTTGGTCCAGAATTGCCCTCAAAAATGTGGTCCTGGCTGGTTATTCCCAATTCAGCTGTCTCTGGAAATTTCTGCCTGGCCATGTCCCAAGCAAACGTAAGGCACACAACAAACGATGTGGGTGCGCATTTTGCATGAAGCCAAAATATTTCATGGTCACATCTTTTCTGAAAGGCGCTGAGGGGATTTGCTGAATCAAGACCCAACAGCAGTTCGGGATGCCTTTGAGTTGGCTGGGTGAGAAGCTGACTGATATAAATAAAGTGTTCCTTTTCATAGGCTGCACGGATGGCAGAGAGCGTGGCCAAGTGGCTGCTCTGCGGCGGGGTTTGAATAACATTTTCTCATTCCACTGGGGCGATTGATCCGCCAAGGTTTGTTTTGGCAGGAGCTTGCCTATCGTGGAACGCAGAAGAGCATGGGAGAGCCTCCAGTGGCTAGGGGTGGGGATGATGTTTATTATGAGCTATTTTGTAAAGTATTTGCAGTATGCTGAGCATCAGAAGCTAAGACTTTTTTATATTTTTTTTTTTAAAGAGGGAAATAATGTATGAAAATACATAAATCATTACTTAGATGTCATCTGGTATGAGGTCTTGTGGCAGTGAAAATGTGACCTGAGACTTCACGAGGCAAGAGACCATTGTTTTAGGACAATTAGGCCCATCCCAGCCTTGTCTATAATCTCCCATGGATGATTGTAACAAAAGTGACAGTAAATGTACTGGTGCAAGGAATACAGTGCTGCAAAAATGAGGCAGAAAAATAATCCTGCCTTTTTTTAAAGCCAAGAATGTTTTTAAACCAAGCAGTAGTCACCCATCCCAGCAACCAGTTCTGGAAAAAAAGTTTGTGTTGAGTTCCGAAAAGTCACCACATGCTTCTTCTTGGGAGGCTGGAAAGAGCTGTGAATATCTGTGCCATGTAATACCCTGGGCTGGGAACTTGACTCCTACTTTTAATCTGAAACAGCTTGGTGTTTGGTTGTGTGTGCCAGTTGCTGCTAGGCTACGTTAGGCAGCGATGCAAGTCGTTCTGTGCTGGGATGGAAGGAAAAAGCCTGACTTTCTGCCCGGAGCCACAGGGAGTCGGAGGCTGCCCCAACTGGGCAGACGCTCAGAGAGGTGGTAAGAGGTAAATAGAGGGTTTGACACAAGCTCTTTGGTAGTCTATACAAAGGCAGCATCGCCACATCCCCTGCCAGGAGAGGTGAAGCCTTGACAGGTAGTGGTGTTGGGGAAAAAGCTTTGCAAGAGGAGCTGCTGCTGCCTGAGCCAGGAGGCTGCGCTCAGCTGCTCCAGGCTGGAAGCCACTCGCTATCCGCACACGGTGGTGCCTTCCCGATGGTTGACTTTACAAGATGCAAAAGCTGACTCTGCTCATGGGTCATCAGCTCATATTGGCTAATAAAATCCACACTCTGCTCACAGGCACTGTTGGTCAATGTGCCTCCTTGCTTATGGCTGCATAAAATGATACCATACTGTTTGGCACAGCTGTACATGGAGGAATTACATTTAAATTTGCCCATAAAAGAACCATTACTTTACAGCAATATTAAAAGAAACAATTTATGAGTGTTAAATCTTTATTTAAATATAATCCTTACCATGTGTTGGGTGGAAAAAGGCAGCAGCCTGTAGCATAAGAAAAGTATACTCTGTGCACAGGGTTTTAAAAACATTTCAGTTTTCTAGGTTTTTTTCTTGGGGGAGGGAGGTCTATTTTGCTGGGGGGTAGTCCAATCTCTGGCTGGTGAAACCATGCAAGAAATCATTTCTTTATTTATCTATTTATTGGTTGGTTTGTTTGGCCCTGCAGAGGCACAATGTTAGCCATATATATGTGTCTGAGCTCTAGCATCTGAAAGGAACTGAAAGGGCTATTATGCCCCCACTCCCGAATATCACTTAGTGCAGGGTATATACATTGGTCAGACAATCAAACTGTGCACCCCCATTGCTCTATAACTCGCCATTCTGGGGCTTCCTCGTCTGTATATGTTCTCCATACCTGCCACACTATCTGATTTCTCCTGAGCACCCATAATACAGTTTTCTGTGGTGACAGCTAGTGCTCTTCTGCTCACGCGCTGTGACGAGTGGTTTCAAAAGCCACCTTAGGTCTTGCAAACCTCTTGCCAAGGCTGCTAGAGAAGACAAGAGCTCACAGCCACTCCTGCTCAAAGGTATGAGCAGGATTCATCTCAGGCTGAAACCCTCCCATTAGTGGGGGCAGTGGGAGTCATGGGGAGAGCACAGCTGGAGCACCTGATGTTTAGTTGATAGATGCAATAGCCCTGAGCAGCACAGCCTGCCCTCACCGTATCCCATTCTGTTCTTTCAGAAAGATGTGAGCACTCACTGCTGCTGGCTTCATCTCTCTTTCCTCCCCAGTTGCTCTTCCTACAACCTCACTGACGCTTATAGCCGGCCAGTGCCTCCTCATTAAAACCAATTTTCACCAGGACACTCGGTTTTGACCTCAGTGGAATTTTCTCTGAAAGCTTTCTTTTTCTGGGAGAGTTTTGATGGTTTTTTTTCAAGAAAGAGAAGAAAAATTGGGCAAGACAAAATGTTTGTGTGAGAAACAATACCTTTTTATTGGAAAGAGAATAGGTGTTGGATTTTTTTTTTTTTTCTGGTGAAAGGAAAAAACTGACTTTATTTTTTTTATTTCTTTCTGTTTGTCAATTTTTTCCACAACAAAAATATTTGGCCATCACTTTTTATGGTTGTGAATGCTCTCAGAGGTATCCAGCAAGGCTTGAACCCAGGGAGACAAAAGAGGGAAGAGCAAGAAAGGTCCTTGTAGTCTTTTCCTTTGTTTCAGGGGAGAGCAGAGCTTTTAGTGCAAAATACAGCAGTTGCGATATTTATTTTTCAGATCTCCAGGATAATTGGGAAGATCTATTTCCATTGACCCAAATAAATCATATCCCACTAATCTAATTCATTTTTAGAAAACAGGTGCATCCAGCTCATCCTATTATCTATGTAAATATTCAACTAAAAATCTGTGTACAATAACAATGTCATTTTCACTTAGCAAGGCAAATCTTGACAATGGACTAACCATCTTGGTTTTTTTTTCCTCAGCAACCCCTGTCTGAAGACATTTTCATTCCTTACTGGAGAATCACAAAGCATGGCATGCAATTTGAATAATAATTTACCCTCGATAAAACAGAGGGTGGAACGCAAAGAAGAAAAATATATTCTTTCTGATCCGATGTTTATGCTGTAGTGATGCATTTTTCCAGGCTTTTCTTGCAGCATTTTTCTTTGCGTTCATATCTTGCAAAAGTTGCGGGAAATGAAGGGAGCGTAGCAGGAAGGGTGGATAGAATTTGCTTCACTGTATGTATAATTAGAATTGGAATTGGACATAAACATGGATTAAGCAAATGAAATGGAGAAACTAGTAAACCTTGTTAAGTACTATGCAAATCAGTACAAAGCATCTCATATCACAGTGTTGGTAAAAGCATTGTTATCTTTTTCTAGGCTAAATTCTTATGCTGGAATAGCCAGCTGTTCCAAATTCAGTGTAAATCAGTGGCAGTCTTTGACTCAGGCCCTAAATCCAGGGTTCCTCTGCTGAAATCAGTGCTGGTACTTCAGATTAACACCATGGTAACTGAGATCAGAATCTGATCCACACTCTTAAGTCATATTATTCCAGGAGGAGTAAATTTGCTTAAGTATGTGGCATTTTTTTAACCTGATTTTGTGGGTTCCCTCCAATATTCCAGCTACTCTCCCTTTCGCCTCTGGTTACTTGGCGTTTATTCCAATCAACAGGACACAATGGATGTGCTGAAAAGTGGCAGAGTGGAGCAGCGGTTTAAAATTGCTCTGGCAAATACATCCAGTGCCTTTAGGAAGATTAATCTGAGTGAAGTACCTGAAAAGCTGGAAAAGCCTTCATATACTTCTGAATGCACATATTCATTTGGGGCTGATTGCTGTTCCTCTGGTGCCCTGTAAATCCTTGAGGAATGCAGTTGAGGTGTGGGATCTTCCGCAAAAGGATTTAGAGAGGTTGTGAACAGAAAAATGGAGGATTTGTCTGACTTTTATAAACCCAACAGTTTTAATATATTTTTATTGAGAATTTTTTAGTCATACATATATTAATAAAACTATGCAGTTTGAGAGAATCCATCATGAACCAACCAGTCCAGCCCTCGTTGTATTCAGTATTCATAAGTTTTCACCAGAAAATTTGGATCAATAATTTTCAGACTAGAGGCTTGTTCATGAGCTCTTTACTACTTCTTATTTGTAGCTGGTTACATAGCCTGTCTTTGCCTCCTTACTAGGTTACTGGAACCTCATAAGAGGGAAAAGAACATTGGAGAATGGTAAGTACAGATTAGGAACAGTGAATTTCTGTGCTCATGCAGACCCAGTGGCCACAAATCTTCACAAAAAGGAGTCACACTGAGATAACGCAGCTCATGCATGAGGAGCACAAGTGGATTTTTTCACTTCATGCGTCCTGTGTCCTACACAGAATTATCTTCTTGGCTTTTTGGTAGAATGGGTTAATTTAATCCTTATCAACACAAAAGCAGTAGTGAGTGTGATTCAAAGATGGCAGAAATCCAAATGCTCAGCTTTAAGACTCTCATATGTCTTTTAGGATCACAGTCTGCCTGAACTATCCATGTTGTCAGAAGCATTAGCTGAAAAATATATTACAGATACCTTTAGGAAAAATTTTGTGAGTACTCTGATATTGTTGAGTCAAATTCTTTCTCAATTTTATTATCAAACCAGTTGATGTAGATCAAAGAGTATTCACTCTGTGGACTGTAGATTCCATGAACTGAATATAGATGTACAAATGACAGTTTCGTTAAAACTTTCACTAGAATTGTATTTCTTATATAGAGCACTTCTCACTCCTTCTGAAGGGTCTGTTTTCTGAATGTGTCAGTGGAACAAAACCAAAAACTGCTGGATAATGCGTCTCAGACACAAGTCTGATGTTTTTTGACAAAGTAGAGTGCGCTTTGGGATAGACAATGATGATTTGCAAATGTGTTCCTGTTTTGGCAAAACTGGCACTGAGAGAGATATTTCAGGTTCAGGCCAGAATTTCTGGACAAAATATGATAGAAGGAGGAGCCAGAGCACCTAGTGATCCAGAGGGTTTTCCTGGCACCTTGGAGAGGTCGGAGGTCCCATATCTCAAGCATTTGGTAAAGGGTGTTTCCTGGTGTGTCCCGTGCAGGCAGTTCCCCTTCATCCGAATGCCTGAGGACATCCTCAAGCAGGACACTGAATCTGAGATGTTATGGTTCTGGGAGAGTACCTGAGTCGGTAATCCATCATGGCACAACTGGCAAGCACAGGAAGAGAGAGAAGAGAGGAAGTTCTGAAGCGGATCGAGAATATTTTTGAAAGCTGACACAAATTTGGCAGATCTTATCAATAGCATACTGGTAGAAATCACAACATATTTATGCGATGAAAAGTTCTCTCTCTTATGTTGTAAGTTGCTTTGCTGAGACAAGGAGCTGCTTCTACTCTGTTTTGGACAGAATGGTGGCTTTTCTGCACTGTATTTCTGAGCATTTCTGTATTTCAGGCTACCTCTGATTCTTCCTCAGGACGGTATAGGTGCTCTGCTGCATTCTTCTATAGGCTAACTATAAAGACAGATCTAACTCCTGTGGACCACTTGACTTGCCAGAGAAAAAAACAGTTGCTTTTCTTCTCCTTACTCAGGTATAGCTTATAGTTTGGATTTTTTAAATAGGACCAAGTGAGAGAAAACATGTTGGTAGGGTTTTGTTATGTAATGCTCTCTAGAGGTTGGGCTTTCATTTAAAGATTTTTTTTTTTTTTTTCTGAATTGAATATTTTAAAATTGAGTTTGACTAATGACCTTTCAGAAAAGTCCGGTCATTTGTCATCTCGAATGAGAGAATGTAGCTGATTGTAGTCGATTTTATTTATAGATATTTTTATTTTTGCTCACCTGCTGCTTTCAGAAACCAGGTCATTTGAATCTCATTCCCTCGTGGAGAAAAAAAAAACCAACATACTTTTGATCACTTGCTAATATGATTATCTTCCCAAGTTGCAGAGGTTGGTCAGCTTGGTACATGTGTTTGCACGTACACCTTTGTGTGTCCTCTGACAGAATGGGAAGTGCTCTCTGTACTGACTGCTGCCCAGAATGAGACCAAGAATTAGTGAAGATTTATTGCACAAAATCATTTGTGGAAATGCTTCCTTTCTACAGAGATACCTAAGAAGTTTTTTTTCTTGTTCTTATTGTTGCAGATGATTTGCATAATCATTCTTATCACATCTGATATACCCCACCGTACATCACTTTGTATGTGGTTTGTGCTATGGAAAGAGTTGAAATGATGGAAGCTAAAATTCTGTGGAATATTAAAGTTGTTGCACATATATTTTTTGACCTTGGATTACTGTGATTTTTTATAAAAGGGCCAGCAAGGCTTGGTATGTAGTGGATAAAGCACTAGCTTTTCTCTTCGAGTATTTTTATTAGAAATTTGGATCATGGTTCAAATCACAACTAGAGACCTAAATGAAATGAGTCTGTGTTTTCATCTGAGTCCCCCAATGGACAATAATCCAGATCATAAAATATACCACTTAAACTTTGGCAGTCTTCTGTTCTCAGGGAGCTTTATTGCTTCGTATTACCTTAACTCAAAGATAGTCCTTCCAGGACTCAGTTCAAGCTGAGGTTATTCGGAGAACAAAGTTTGTGTTTCTAACTAAAGCTGGTCTGTGAGTAACTGTAAGCTCTAATAGGGTCGCAAAGCAAACTCGCATACCTTTCTGCTGTATCTTAATGAAATTTAGCTGTTTGGCAGGATTGTGTGTCAGATCATTCCCTCCCTATCTCCAACATGGAGCAAGAAGAAGGTGGGGAGACCTCAGGAGCATTATTCCATGAATCCCTGGAGCCAGAAGCTTTCTGACATCATCACCAATGGCTCAGATATTTTAAAGGAATTCAGCTCAATTTGGGATTGATGCATGCAAAAGGTCACAATTGACAGCCTATATTTTTTTTAAATCCTTACACCTCTCCTTTCTACCTGCGTGTCTACGGATCACAGCCTGCCCTGTGCCTGAAGGGTGACTCGTGTGGCCTGTGTGCTGCCTCCTGGCAGCGCAGCAGCCCCGGAGCCACAGGACTTGTGCTAAGACCAGCTGCATCACGGTAATGGGAGCCTAAGTGGCTGGAGCTCTCCTGGATTTACGTGATGTAACTGGAGTCTCACTTTAGCCCTCAGTGTCGTGTGCTGGCTGCATTTGATGTCATGAATGTGAGCTATTTTTCATGCTTTGATAGTAAAAAGGGTGCCTGGCTTCAAAGGAAATCTGGCTTGGAACATCCTGTAGCATCTCAGAGGCAAATGTGTTATCAATATAGACACCTTTTCCGAGTGATTGATCTAAGGCATAGTAGTCCTTCCAAAACAAAAGGCACGGATGCACTGTGAATTAAAATCTGACATCTCTCCATGCACACCAGAAATAAGGGAAAAAGGTTCATGGGAATGTCATGGATTATGAATGGATCCCATCCAGGTGAAATTCCTTCTGGTTATTTTAAATGTAACAAGAACTGACATTAGTAGCATTTTTTTTACCCTGAAGGTGAAACACTTTTCAGACTGTAGCTTAAAACCAACTCTCAGTTACACAAGTGTAAATCTGTGCCAAATAACTCCAGTGAGGCCAATGGAGTTATTGGGGATTTACACGGGTGTAATTCTGAGCAGAGTTTGACCCTTCGTGGATATAGATATGCACTCAATTTATTACACTATTACACCGCAAGCAGGTGTGCAGGGACAGCCACCGGGGAAGGAAAAATATAAGTCCCAGCTACAGGTCACTTCATATCCCTTTCCTCAGGCTTGCTGTATTTCCAAATCAAAACTCACAGGCAGAACAAATCAACTTGAACTACTGGGCAATAACCACTCAAGGCCATTTCAGCTTCAGCCCTATTATGCAAGGTAAAGGGAGGTGTCTTTTCCCTCTATCTTCTTTTGCACTTTCTGCCTTTCCTCAGCTGCAATCTTACTGTGATCAGGACTGTGGTGGTGGTAACTGGGTAGCTCTTTTTATGTTGGGCTGTGATGGCATCTTGCTATATATATGTGTAACTGAATGACTATAACTGCAGATGCATATACGGAGGGGTGTTGAGCAATCTAAAATCATTTGTATATGTACAAATGTGTGTAACTATCTGTGTGTAACTATTTGTATGTGTAACTATCTGGATAGGTCCTGACTGAGAAACACACATACAGAGCCAGAGGTGTAGAGCGGGTTTATTGCTTATCATTCAGTATTGATTCTAGCTTTTGTGCTGCCACAGTGGCTGCATAACAGCATTTCTAGGAGCAACAGCTTTAAGTGGAATGATGGGGTGAATGGTAGGAAAATAACATATGGAGACCTAAACTGGAGTTTGACCAGCATGCCTAGATTAAAGGTTCTGGGGTCAACATGTATGTAAAAAAGGGCTAGCAAATCTTTAATGAGTGTAAGTGATTTAAATTTTGGTTTTACGTTTCTGTTGAAATGACGGCATCTCCATCATCTCATAACCCCTTTCTTAAACCCTGGGTTTAATTGAAAGGAAGATATTTTATGTCCTGACTCATCACTTGCATTTATGGTCACAACCCTCCTTTATGCTGTCCCCATGCAGCTCATCCTCTCTGCCTCTCACCTCTGCCCACTATGTGTCAGGAAGACCTTCCTTTCTCACAGTCTCACAGTTTCTAGACCATTGCATTTCTGCCTTGAATGGCCATGAGGCCTCACCCAGCTACCAAAATGATGCAAAAAATATTTGCAAAGTTCCCTCTCTGCGCCTTCTTTAATCCTGAAATCTCAGCTCACGTGTCTGAGGCACACCACTAAATAAATCTGGTGATCTTTACTTGGGAGAAATCCCTTTCTTGCCTTCCTACAACTCTTCAGTTGTCACTTGGACTTTGTTCTTGAGATCAGCACTCTCTTGGAGCAGGGAATCTACCTTTTCATAATATTAGATACTATCATAACTCTCAAAATAAAACATTGGATGACTTAAAATATGAACAAAGATGACTCTCTTGAGTGCTGGCTAGATGGATGTGCAGAGAGCAATCAGTTTTGAAACTTGATCACATTTTCTGCTTTCTGGCTTTGAGAGAAGAACAGCGTTTACTGCACCAGCTTCTGCTCTCCCAGGGCAACTTGTGATGATTCTCATGAGATGCTGGTCAAAGTTGGGAGAGGGATACATGCCCACACTACTGTCTGGAAGCTAGAAGCACAAAATGAATTCAATGGAAATGTCAAGAAACGCAAAGTTGTAGAATAATTCTTAAAAGTGCGCTTTTAAAAAATGTTTTTAAATGTCTTCTTAGCAAGTTTTTGGATTAAGGCTCACCTTTTAGGTATTAAAAATCTGTAAAAAAAAATAATCTATACAGAACTGAGCGCTATTTCATGAAATATCCAATGGCACCCTCTCCCCATGTACATAGAGAGGACCACACCAACTGTCTTGTCAGCTCATCAAGCTAAAAGAAGTACTCCAGTGCCCAGAACAACATCCATCTAATTTGCCCACAAATCAGGCAGTCTTGTACCAGGGTGGTTAAAAATTATCAATTCACTAAACTGAAATCTTCTCTAAGTAAATTGCAGACAATTTGTTAGTGTCATAAATTATCCAGATCTACTGTCTTTAAACCTTTGTAAGATGAGGAAGATACTGTACAAGCCTTCTCAGAGTTTGAATTTGAACTAATCAACATCTACCAAACATGCATATTTTCTACAGATGTGGAGCTAGGGCTGATTATAAAATAGATACAGAATATTTAATGTAGAAAAGACATTTTGTATATTTTTTTTTTGAATGGTCAGGTTTCAAAAATATTAACAAAGCAGCTCAGGATTTTCACCCACCTTCCCTACAACTTGGTTGCTATTAATTGTTTACCATTTAGCTTTTTGTGTTCAGTTGTCTCTCTTTTGTCCTGTTCTTTCTCTTGCATTTTCTCTTTTCTGCTGTTTTCCAAGAGAAGACTGGGGAGAAAAAAGTAGTGAAGAAGCAATAGAAAAATTAAAGAAGCTAAGAGAAGGCAGAAAGTAAGCAAGGATGGGAAAAAAATCACTTTTGAGACATATTTGTGAAAAAAAACTATTTGAAAAGTTTGCAAATATCTACCTTTTTTCCCCTTTTTCTTTTTGTTGTGGCCATTGAGGGAAGGGGGCGTGAGTCTCTTCCCTGGAAGCAGACAGCAAAGTAGAGGTGTTGCTTTCACACAGGCAGTCACAGCTGAGGACAACTGCGCTGTCACAACTGCCAACACCTGAGCAGAGAGACTTGGGAAGCGCTATGGACAACCAGAAACCGAGCAGGGACTTTTAATGGTTGCTGGCAGGAGGTAGCTAGGATGAAAAAACATCTAAGGTTAGAAACCAGGAGGTGTCAGGGTGTTTCATAAAAATTCTGCTGCCCATGCAGAGAGAGGATGGACTCCTGCCTGTTTTAGGCCAAAGCATCATACGATCCTGATGGCTCAGGTATGTGCGTAGCCTTTTCTAGAGCAGACTAAGGACCTTGCAAAACCTATCCCACATCAAAGATTACAGTTTGGTTTACTTTGAAAAACAACTTTCTTGCTACAAACCTCTGCCCCCACACAGGGCTGCCAAAGGCAGTTAGTTTTGTTTTTTTTTTTTTATTTTTTATTCACTGGAAGAGCAACGAAATGCAAAGATGCTGAAGCCAGGGCACAGCATCAGACGAGCAAAAGTGTTGGGCCCCTCCACAAGCAAGTGAAAGCCAAGGCAGGAGGAGTTATACCCTCGGAGAGAGAGTGTGAAGGTTGGAAGTGTGCTCCGCTGCTGTGGCTCACTGACAGCTCCCCCAGTGCAACCGTGTGTACTTGTCTCCTGTAAACATCTCTCAGGAAGCTCACTGGAAAGCGGCTTGCCAGCCCTCGGCTGTTTTATCCCAACACCTTCACCCTGTGGCCAACGTGGGGCTGAAGATAACACAGCAATGGCACACATTGACTAATACCCCCATCTGACTTGATGTGTTTGGTTTACAGGTTTCACTTCAGATTTTATTAGCCTGTGATTCAAATCCCAACCCTGCCACGGTTGCCAGGTTGTCCAGATGCTCACAAATGATAATAAATTAGAAATGCTTAATGCTAAAGCTATTTAGTATCATGTGAGGATATAGACCTCCAAGCTGGAACACTGTGCCATGTGTGCTTTTACCTGGAACTTGTTGTGGGATGTTTGCCTGAAGCTTTATATTTGATTTTATTTATTTATTTATTTTATTTTATGTTAAATGTTCTCAGACGTTGGAGAGAGACTTAGAACCTGGAGCATTCTCCTTATGTTCTGCTTGGAGCACTTCGCACTTCTAGGTATAACCATCAGAAGAACTTCTAGACCTGTTGCATAAAGCAGGACATTGGGGTTGACTGCGACAGTCTTCAGAAAGGGAGATGGATTCATGTCGTGTGTCTGACAGCTCTGCTGCAGCCATGCCCAGATGCAGTGTATTAAATCACTGCCTACATAGGAGCAATATTTAAGGCTTCTGCTAAATATAAAACATCAGTGCTGTTCATCCACAGGTATGGCATTGCTGGATGCAGGTAAAACTGCCTAAGGAGCTCTGCAGATGTCTCTTGAAAAATATTTCTGTCGAGTTTAATATTCAGAAGGGAATTGTTTACAGCAGATTCTTCCACTAACTATCCAACTTGCACAAATTGGGCTGGTTTGTACCTTATCTCAGATCCTTGGCCAAACAAGAAATACAGAGAGTGTAAAACTCAGCTTGAATTGCAAACTACAGATAGACACCTCTCACCGCCTCACCCCATTAATAGGGTCTTTAAACCGGTCAAGGCAAGGAAGGGGTTAAGGCTGGTGAGCAACTGGTGGGTGGGGAGGAAGACTGCAGAAAGGGCTTAAAGGGTGGCTCCCAGGTGTTTGGGGTTGGTCCATCAGAGTGCAGCCAGCAGCACCTGTGGGCCAGTCCTGCCAGAGTGAGTGTGCTCCTTAGCAGGGCTGAGGTGGGAGATGGTGCCCAGAAGACTCTGCAGGTAAAATAGCAAGTCAGAGGGAGCAGCTGGTGGGGTTAGGTTGGCAAAACTGATGCTTGTTTTTGTGCAACACCAGTGTTTGATTTTCTGGGTTGAGAAAAAGTGCTGTACACCTACCAGTGTTGATTCAGTTTCAGTGCTGATGTATAAGGTTTTTGGGATTTGGAGAAAAGAGTTTGAACTTTGTATTCTTGCATCCTAATGTGTTCCCTGATCTCCCAGAAAGGACTTGCCTTTTCCAAGGCGTTAATTTCAAAATTTATGTGGCTTTGTCACCACCAGCAATGGCTCCTGAACTCTTTTCTTTTATAACGGTGACATTCTGAACTGCTGTCAGGCTGGTGATCCTGTTGAGGTTTGCAGCTCCATGTCCACTAGACTGTTAGGCTCAGGACAGAGGCAGTCTCTTAGTCCCTCAAAGTCCATTAGAAGCCACTTAGAAAACTAGATATCCTATAAATCCTCTGGCTAGCTGTAATTTGAGTTTTTTTGTGGTTGCAGTTCCCTAGTGGTGTTTGGGTATCCATAGTGTGTGTTGACCATTTCTCCCAAGAGATGCATCGCTTGTTCTTGGGCAGGTTACTCAAGCTGCAGGGCTTTCTTCAGGGTACTTATTTCTACCTTCCCTCACTGCAATGGCCTCCTCTCCTGTCTGGTAAATAGGTAGTGTGAGACCATGTATCTTGAGAGCTACTTTTTCATCCTGAAAGCAGACTACTGGGCATTTTGGTAACTTAGTCGCTGCTTTGGGGCGTTTCTGGACAAATCTGGTTGCAGTGCTCATCCATGTATGCAGAAACTTAGTGTTCAGACAAAGTCTCTGTTTCCTGCTGCTACTCTGTCCTTTCTGGGGGACTCAGTGTGTCTCTAGTGTAAGCACATAAATGTGCATGAAGTAGTACATGGTGTGGAGAACACAAGGGTCTTCAAAGAAATGGTTTCCATAGTCTACTTACAGGTTAAGAAAACAGATGAGGTTCCAGTTCCAGTAAATTGCTTACTGATGTTTTTGTTTTCATTATATATTTATATTTTTTTCAGAAACAGAGATCCCCCCAAAAGCTTTAGAAGATGCTCTGTCAATTTATTATTTCAAGTCATCAGGTGAGTATGTTTTCTGGCAAAAATGTTCACGGGGATGGGTCTGGCAAACCCCCATCTGTTTGGTAATGGACAGGTGAGCAAAGCCACATGTAGCACAGCGTGGGACCATGGTGTTCCTCATGCAGAATGCAGCATGCTACCTCTGGGACTTCTCACAATGTTGAGTGCTGTAAGGATTGCGCTGTTTGGCTGTAAATGGCTAGTGTTGTGCATTTAAAAACTGCAGAGCCTCCACTTGAGCTTCCTTAATAAAATGTTTGGGTTTCGTTAAACAGAGGACGCTTTCCAAAGAATGCAGAGTGCAGAGGATCTCTTCCAGCCAGGCTGGAGGGCTGTGCTGGGATGGGGCTGGTAGTGCAGGAGACCAGGTGCAAGGATTCAGGGCTCATAAACAGCCTTCGCCTCTGGACTCCAGGCACATCTCATCAGGAGCAGCAAGTAAGGAGTCTAGGCTTCAGCCTCACCAGGCGCAAGGGGTCTGAATACAGAGACTGAAGCTCCCTTCATAGTGGTAGAAAAATGTTGCTTGTATCGTTATGAAGTGCGTGTACAGTTTCTAAAGGGGTTGGTCGAGAAAGAAACCAGCAGACACTAAACACATGTTTATATAAAGCCTTTCTCCAAGTTAAGAAATGTCAGGTTTAAATTGTCGTTGTTTATACTCTTCAACATGAGAGGAAATAGCCTTTGGTTTAAATTTTCAGCAGGCCAAGCTATATAGCCTACCCTGAGAGACTCTTGCAGCTCCAGAGGAGGAGCAGTTCTCAAGCAGATGAACGTTTTGGGGGACATTAGCTGGGCATGACATGAGTCTAACGTGGCTGACCAAGCCGTGCTGCTTTAGAGTGGAGCTTGGTGTTGCTGTCATCATGCCACAGCTCCTGTGGGCACCATTAATGTAGAGAGGGTAGTGGTCTGTGCATTGGTGCCTTCTCCTCTTGCTCAGCCTTTCCTGCCCAGAGACATGTGTGGGCAGCAGGCAGCTGCCTGCGGTTCCTCTGTGTGCCCCAGGGCAGTGGGCTAAGCCCCCATCACTGCCTCGGGCTGTGGGCTCACCCCAGAGCAGGGAACTCCAACCAGATTAGTGTCTTGGCTTACAGATTGTTACAGTTAAAGAAAATAAAAGGAGTTAACCTGAACTCCATAAAATTGTCCACATTCAACTTAGAAAATATTCAAGACCCGAATATATTGCAGAAATACACTTAACCACTTGAATCCGTATGGGGAGGAAGCAGTGGGTATTTAGGACTGCCCTGCTGAAGGTGTGGTTCCCAGGGCCAGATAGGATTACCTGGTTTATGTTCAACACCTCCTTGAAGCCCTGTTTACTCTGCTTCTGATTTAAGCCATATTAAAGGTAAAGCCAGACTGTCAATGAACACGCAGTGTTTGTCATACAGTCTGGCTCTATTTCTTTTGCAGTCCAGCACAGGAAATAATGAATACCTCTGAGGTAATGTTTTGTTTTGTTTTCAGGATTGTTGTTAAAATAAGACATATTTTATTGATCTGATTTTTGTGTATGAACATTTTTATTAGGCTTGGTTATGAAGATTTTCATGTTTTGTTCCCTGCCCTGTGTTCTCCAGCTCCTCTTTAAGAGAAGGTGATACCCCAGCTTGTCCATCTGCTCATCTGTCAGGCCACCTGCAATAACTTCTGAAAGTTTTAACCTCTCTAGACAGAGCAGACACGCTCTCAGACTCCAGCTCTTAAACCGCTGAAAACTGATAGATGTGCAAAGAAGGAAAACCAGTTCGGGGAATAAAATCTGTAGGGTGCGTTCAAACATGAAAAAGTCATGTTGGGTGTTCCAGCTCACCAAACCTCCACCTGTACGGGCGGCTCAGCCACACGCACCTCATTTGGAGCCAGCCACTTGCACAGGTTTTAATAAGGGGAAAGAGGAGGGAACTGATGGCACCACTGGATGGCACGAAGCCTCGGAACGGAAGGGGAGACAGAAAGTTGGTGAGGCTGAAGCCAAAGGAACTGCAGAACAGGGGCACGGGATGCAAATCCATAGAGGAGCCAGCTTTGACAGTTTTACTGTGTCTTCCAGTTTTACACTGAAAAGGCTCGTGCATTATAGGGGGAGAAGGCTGTTGGAGTAAAACAAGAAAAATTATCAACCCAGTGTTGAAACAGTCACTTTTTTTTTAATCTCTGGAGGAGAAGAGTCAAAATGAAGGTTCTGCTCAAAACTTAATTAGCTCCTGTAGAAGCTTTGGTATTGATGCAGGGTAATGAGAAAGCGTAAGACATAAACCAAGAATCTCTGTAAAAATGCTACTTAAGATTTCTCTTTTCAATAAGTGACAGATTAACTAACAAAATAATCCATTTTATTGGACAAATTGGTTAGAAAAGTATGGTGTCTGGCTTACCTCCAACACTAATAATGCTATTAACAGCAGCCATGGAATTGATGCCAAATTAAAAGGAGAACAGTCTGAGCTCTGAGTGACAGAAGTGGCCCTCTGCCAGGAAAGGTAAGTATGAATGCACGAGGAACATTTTCTTCTTGTTTTTGTATTTACACTTGGCATTAGGGAGACACCTAAGGGCTGTTAACATCTGAGGTGGTATAAATCTAAACAGGTAAAGGACAGGACAGATTTTAAAGGCATTTCCCAGCAATTCATCTTGAACACACAGCTACTAAGTATTCTCGCTCTTTGAGTGCAGCACCACAAAATAAATTACCGTTCCACATTTTTATTAGCATTTCATTAGAAATAAAATCCAAAATGTTTGACAAACCATATTTTTTAAAAGTTTCTGAGGGTAGATTTCAGGCGAGAGAGGGATTTTTGTTTAGTTTGCAAAAGGGCTAGGATTTGAGAGCTGTGAGGCATTCACTTTTTTAGCACTGAAGATCCTGTTCCCCTCGCGTTGAGCCCTTTTTTTCCTTCCCATGTATACCAGAGATCTCAGTGGGGCTCTTTCTTGAGGAGGGTGCTAGTCACCGTGAGGAGAGGAGGTAAAATCCAGCCATAAATAATAGATGTTTGGGAAACAGGTATGAAATCACTCTTGCCCAATGGCTGAAGACGTACAAGCATACTACTTAATAACAAAAATCAGATCTTCAGCAGCCATAAATTGACTTCTGTGGAGCTACTTTACTTCACAGCGGCTGAGGATGTGGCCCCGTATGTCTGATTTAGTGGTGACTCTAGTCCAGTCCGAGAGCAAAGTACGGTGTGTACTGTCAGGCTGCTTTGCAGAGGTCAGCTGGACCAGCCCGACAGGAGGGGCCCAGACTACCTCTCATCTCACTTCTTCAAACTAAAGACTGTGCAAATAGTCATGGATGTGAGAAACGACTACATCGTGATGTATGTATATACCTCTAATCCCCAATAACCTCTGCTTGTCGTTTCACTATAAAAATGTTTTCAGGGTGACCATTCCTGTATGGAAATTTCTGAATCCAGTTAATGATTCTGGCATTGAGGGATTTTTTTTTTCTTTCCAGAGAGTGTTTTTATTTCCCACTTCTTACTTTCATTGGACTGAATGTAAAAGTAAATGTTAGGAGATTCTTATTTCAGGGAGGAACTTCACTAACTATGGCTCTTCGAAGAAGTGTGCCAAGTGTCTGTCAAGCTCTCCTCCTATCTGTCCTATTTTCCCAGAAAGACTTTTAAAATTATTTTTTTAATGAGTATTTTTTTGGTGTGTGTGTGTGTGATTGGTATAAAGTTCATTCTGGAACTCTATTGTACGTGGAGAAATAGTAGAAATTTGTGGACAAGAGTGAAGAAGATCGGTTCTGTTGAACTAAGAAATCTTAAGATACGTTGCTGTAAAGCTTAGGTCCCAGGTCCACTTTAAAAATACTCATTGGGGACCTGCAGTGTGGTGGCTGTATGTCTTGGCAGTGACAAGATGCCTAAGCACCCTGCAGCCATGCAGGGCGCTTGTGACGTTTGAGGGTTAAGACAAATACTGATGCACTAGAATAACTCTGTGGTTTTGTAGGGATCTCTTGCCTGGGCACAAAGAAGTAGGTATTTCCACCTCTGCAGACAGGACATCTGTGCCCACTTTAGGAAGCTCAGCCCAGGGCTGGGAGAGAAGGGATCTTGGAGGAAAAAAATGATGGAAGCCAATTGAGTTGTCAGCTGTGTGTCTGACTGTCTCTGGGACTAATGACATGTAGAACCCTGACAAATCTGTAACTGAGGAACAAATACCTGCATGTAAAACCTATACATCAATACCCAAGTCTGAATGTATATGGAATTCATATATTTAAATGCCCACACCCTCAGAGATGAGCTGTAGCCCGCTCCTGGTGACAGATCAGGCCAGATCTGCAAGTTGCTAGGGAAACCTCTTTCACTGTATTTATGATCACTTTTACAGGTTGGTAAAAATGTTCCTGTTTCAGATGCTGCCAAATATGTAGAAATCAGAAAGCTGGCAACCTAACTTCCATCAACAAATAGGACTTACTCTTGTGAAGACAGGTTGTTCAAAATGCTCTATTCGATGTCGATGTGCTTGCGACATCATGAATATCAAGGGGATAACAGAATGGTGGTCATTGTGTCTGCCATAAACCTGGAAACCAATTCAACCCATAACAAAACAAAACAAAAAAAGAAAACCAACCAAAAAACCCCCAACCAAACAAAAAAAAAATCAACCCTGAAATATGTTTAACTATAGAAAGTCCTTTTAACTAAACTCCCACTTAGTAAGTAGGCAACTCTGCCCTGAATATTTTCCTGTTCTGAGCAGGATCGGAGGTGTTTGTGCCAGAAGTCCACATACCATGAGAGTGTCTGTTTTTTTTCCAATTGGACCGGAGAGCAGGAAGTGCAAAAGATCATACAGGAGAGCTTTCCTTGCACTTTCCAGCCTTCTTGGATGGAAGCATCAGAAAACTTGGCTAGGACCTGGGTTATACTGGCACTCCCAAATAGTTTTCCAGCCCAAGGCCAGTCTCCAAACCATCTGAGGTTTGCCCATTGCTAATATGTTTAATCTGATCTAATCTGTCTTTTATTTAAACACGGATTAATTGCATTTCTTTGTTCTTTGGTGACTTGATGCTAATCACATGCAGCACACTCCTTAGGATCAGTTACACGAATGCCTGAATTGCTACCTTAGATGATGAAAAACATCTGGGGAAGGAAGTGTAGCAAAGGGGAAAGGAAAAAAGAGGCAGATGGCTGTGTCTGGGGGCCTCAGTTCTTGTGGCAGGAGCACTTGTAAAATGGCTCTGCCTCTCTCTGTTTAAGACCTATGAGTGCTTTTCTGCCTTATACCTCCAATTCTGGAGTTGGAAGGTTCCGGAAGCCTAAAATAAGCAAAAGCTCTGGCTTTTTGGAGTTAAACCTGGGTAGCTGGCAAATTTACACTCAAACCTTATTATTTCTGTTGCAGATTTCCTAAATGTCCTAGCACTGACAAAGTTCTTCAGCCCTCCACAGCTGTGCAGAGGGCTTGTGACACTTTAAGGTTAAGGCAAATACAGTAAAAAAAAAAAATAAATTAAGAGAGAATGGCAGTTTGGACATAAGCTGAGTGGAAATTGATGGGATGGTCCAGTCCTGCCCCCTGGACTGGGCTGTTCAATGCACAGGTGACGTATGTGCAGTTAAACATAGAGGCAGGGTGTCCAACGAGCTGGGACACCCACAAATTAGACTGCAGTTTGGACCTATATAAGAAACAAGCCTTTATTGAGGTCTCTTGACAGCATTAAAGCCCCTAACTTCAGTTAGTGCAGCAGTGCTGACATAACTTCAGCTTTTTATTGAGCCTGGCTTTCTCAACACTAAGGGAAATGGCTCTCAATATGAATATGGATTACTGCAATGGTTTTCCAGGGTCTCTGCAGAGAGAATTAAAGCCCATGCATGGCAAATTGGCTTTTTGTATTCTGTCTTAGAAGTGGTCCATCTATGGCCAAGGGCCCACTGACTGTCAGACCTTTGGTCTAGGGGAAATCCTGGTCCTAGTAAAGCAGATGACAAAATTATGAGTTTCATAGTAGTCAGAACTGAAACCTCAGCAATTCTTGCCGTGTTCAAGGGAAAAAGAAAATGTTTCATTTCATGACTGGATGGGAGGCTCAGCAAGGTAGACAGATTATCTTGCAGCAGTGCCAAAAATATCACCTGTGTTTTAGGGAAGTAAGTAAAGGGACTCCATTGGCCCCATCTCTGAAGAGTGGCAGACTAATCCAGGGGTTAAACTTACATCATCCTCATAACAATGTACAGCATCAGCTCAACTGACTGGGAACAGACTGCTTTAGAGGGGCTTTGTGGGAAAATCCAAGCATCCTTCATACAAATGTCATTTAAAAGGCTGACAACATGCTCAACATTACCCAGTGTCTAAAAATCTAAACCAGGATTGTTCCGTTTTAATGATACTTAAAATGAATGTTCTATCGTATCTAAAGTCTCCCTTACTTGCAAGTGTATTGGCCGTCTTAAGAAGTCTGAAAGAGCCTGGTTGACATGTCTTATTTCATGTATGCCCCTGAGTATACAACATATTTAAATCACACTGCACGTGGTTGGTTTAGTGGAAAACTAAACTGAGGTTTTACCTGCACTTCAGGTTGTCAGCATATTCATGCCAATGGCTGCTCTTGCTTAGGTCAGCAGGAATGAGCACTTAGAAAAACTCTCGTAGTGTAAGCTCTGGTATAAAGTGTGTATAACAACATCTATTTTACTCCCAGAGGAGTTTATAAAGCTTAATTAATGCCAGCAAGTTGGGTGAAAGATGATACAAAACTGTACAGAGGGTGGCTTGTGGCTCTCACTGGTATTTCAGAGCTGAGGGATCTCCCTGTAGATCTATGGTGCAGGGTGAAGCACAGATGCATGAGCAGGTTAGAACAGGTATAATATCATGATCTGTATCCTCTGCTCATATTGCAGGTTGTCCTTCCAGGCTCAAGGCTGCCATGCTGAGCTCAGGAGATGAAGGTGCTGGTCCTGCAGGGTCCCAGTTTGCCTGTATGAAGGAAAACTGTACCGGCTCTCCTCTCCACCAGATGCCTTTGCAGCATGGGTTGATGTTGGCATTTTTTGACTTCTGAGCAATCACAGGTGTGGTCTGGAGGACTGGTACAGGCTGCTCTGCTCAGCTGAGAAGACACTTGCCTCCCCTAAGGCCCTGGCGTATTTGGCTCTGAAGGAGCAGTGGGGATGAAGAGGTACAGCAAGGGGCATTCAGGGCATGAGCATTCCCTTTTGCTTCACTTTTCATTGCCTTTGCTGCTCCAGGGGGCAATGAGGCTTCACAGTACTGTTTTGACAACATAGCATGCCCCGCAGAAATACCACATCAAATCTGTGAGATGACAGTTATCTACAAACTGTGTGATATTTTGCAATTAATCAGATTCAATGCTTGTATGGTCCACTTAAAAGCCAAACAAAGCTAAAAATTTATTTGAGACTGGCCATAGGAAGGGATAACATCAGAAGTAAATAGCTGCAAATGTTAAATTGTTTCTGTTGGAGCCTGTCTGGTTTTTGGCTTGAGGCTTTTCGGTTAAATCTGCAAATTCTTTCTCGGGCATTTCCCTTGAGCAGTGCTTTCCCTATAGCAAAGGTATAGACTGCCCAGAGATGACAGACTTATTAGATCTTTTACCAGTGGAACCTTAGAGTACATTTAAAAATAAGTTAATATCTAGATTAAAACAATGGCAACAACCATCCCCATCAACTCCGAGAACTGTTAAATGATCGAGAAATTAGGATGGCGTGATAGGCAAGCTGAACTGGCATTTCTCAACTCATAAACAACAAGGAGGGAAGTGCCTGATCTGAAAACCTGCACAGATGGTGCTACATTATCTTGTCCCTTACAGAGCTAATTAAGGAGCTCTTTTTGGCTTATAATGGCAGGCACTGCATGTGAGTGCTTGATAGAACTCATTAAGGACCCTCTACCTCAAGACATCTCCAAAGGCTGACACAATGGTAAAGAATGGTGCTTGAGAAGGTTAGCGTTTGATTCAATTTCCATGAAGACAAATTGCACATAAAATAACTAATTGATTATGTACCCACCCTGGAAATGTTTGGACTCCTGTAGGTAGAATGAGGGGTCGCTGGAAGATCAGATTAGAATAAATCTTCTAAATGTGCCCATGGGTTTAATTCTGTGGGTTAACAAAAACAAAAGTAATGGCCTGTGAAGGTTATCCATTTACAGTAGCCACAGATCCATACAGTATCACAGACAGACCTGAAGGTGTTCCTTGTTCGTATGGACAAGTACTCAACACCCAGAGACCTCTTTTTCTTTACTTTGGGAGCTGTCAAACACACGCCTAATTCAGAAAACTGTTTGTATTTCTACAGAACATGAGATTAGCTGCAGATCTATGGTCAGCAATTTCCTTCAACCACCATGTAAACAGGAAAGTTCCCTTAATTAGGGGTGCAATATGTGGCAGCAGAGAATTTTGCTATCTAGTGAAGTTTCTGAACCCTCAAACTGATACTTGAGAAGTCCCGGTAGGTTTCAAACTTGGAATTTATAGGATATGCTGCTCTTTACCAAAATCTTGTAAACCAGGCTAATGCGCCGCTCCTAGGGGAACATGAAAAGCGACCTGGTTATAAATATTTGAGCTGCACTGTAAATTGTGCACTAGGGGCAATAAAGTGGGAACTCCCCAATTCGAGGGAAGAGCAGGGCTAGTAAATGTGAAGTGGAGGACTGTGAGATGTTTCTCCCATTTCTGCATGGAGTTTCTCCCATTCCACATCCAGCGAGAATGAGATAATAATTGCTTCAAAAAAGCCCACTCCCTATCACTGTTTCTTCAGCTCCACTCACCACGTTAGAATTTAAGGAATTCTGCAATTCAAACCCAAATGTTTTATTTTGGCTTTCTCTTAGTTTTAAAAGTATCTTTAGTTCTTAGTTTCCCTCCTGTCAAAAATTTGGCTGGGAGGAATTCTAAACTGATCTATCTAAGAAAATAGCAAGGAAGAACCTAGTGCAAACTTGACTTTTATAATTTCTGGAATATTGATCTAGTTTCCTCTCTTATTGCCAAAAGCAAATACTAGTGACTCATTCCTGATTATGCAATATTTTTCTAGGATTAAAAGTATTTTTGCTTTGGAAGAATGATGTTACGTTAATCAACAAAAAACATTTTTTGGGATGATCTGCGATGATGGAAGATGTATAGCTTTTTGTTCTCCAGAGGTCTGGGCAACATTTAAGGGGTGTGGCAATGTTGTGGTAGACATCAGAGGAGGCAGGGTTTGCTACCAGAATGCTGTAGGATGCTGTCCCAGAGAAGTCTTGGGAAGTCACCTGAGTGTGTTGCCTCCTGTCTCAAGGCCTGATCCAGCTTCTCGTGCAGTTAATGGAGAGACATGTTATAATTTTTTGAGTGGAAGCCCAAATCACCCTGTGGATGATGACCAGGAAACCATTAAACAAATAAACCAGAACAAAATAAATCAGCCAAGAAAATAGTATAATTTTTACAGTTTTTATGTCCTTTATTATGTTGCTGACAAAGGTCTTGTGCTTAACTTCCCTTATCGTCTCTTATTTTGAATTAAAAGCCCAGTTAGCTTAGAGATGATGTATGCTTCCTTAGTATTTAGGACAAATTTTGTATGTCATCTATGGAACTTCTGGATGTTTTTCCCAAGGAATGTAAAGTTGCCGTCACCTCTGTGGTTTCAGTCTGGTCATAGTTAGGATTTTTCAGGCCACACACAGGCCAACTTCTTACTTTTGGCAAGAAAAAGACAACTGGGCTCATAAATTATATTCATAAATATTTAGTGTACTCATATGTGTGGCTTTCTAAATAAAGAGAAGGAAAACCAAGACCTGAGGAAACCTGGTAATTCTGGGGGAAGAATAATTTATTTTTTCAGGAAGAAAAGCCTTCTACAAAATCTGTAAAACTATAATTTACTCCTGACATTTAAAATAAATCATGTTTTTGTACAAGTATAATGTGAATGAAACTACTTCCAGAAAATCAGTATGGGCTTTGACCAGCAGAAGTACTTGAAATATTGAACACTGGAAGCATTCAGCAATAGTGAACAGCATAGGAGAGCATGATTTATTACTCTGGGAGAGAAACTATCTAATCATATAGATCCCATTCTCAAGAGTGGGCAGTGGTCTCTTTAAGCACGTGACCCTTCTTTGTTGAAAGGAAAAACAGGCTGAGGAATGGGTGATGGTGTCTTGAGGCTGGTGGAAATAGTGCACAGCCCTTCTCCAGCCAAGACACCACCAAGGAAAGAAACTTTCCCAGGCTCCTCCTGTGGGCTCAATCTAGCTAGGCTCCCTTCCTCCCTCCCTCTTGCCCTTTCTTTTCCTAGCAATTTATCTATGTATTTATTATTCCTTCTTTTGCTGCTAACTGCTAAACAGATGGTTTTTAGGATCTTCCTGTCTGTTTTTTGTTTCTTTTCTTTTTTTTTTTTTTTTTTTTTTTTCCATTA
>VZRU01017423.1:43120-81096 GCA_013398155.1 Pedionomus torquatus
CTCTTTGGGGGTTATTTGATGTCTAAGAAGTCTTTCATCTCCATGTTGGTATTTCGGGATAAGAACAAAGGCATTCTGGATGATATTACAACTTAAAGAACACTATATATATATATATATATATATACTACATATATATATATAGAAAAATATATCATTATCAAGAATCACCTGCTCCTAAGCCCTCCCACATGAGAGTTTTAGATCACAGAGAGGTGACTGAAAGCAGTTTTTCCCTGAGGAAGGAAAAATAACAATTTTGGAAGAGGAGGTCCTCACAGGCCTCTTTTGGACATGGAAATTGACCCCACAAATAGGAACTTGTTACATTTCAGATTTTTACAAATTTAGGATATTTATGAAAATCCTTCTGTCTCCTGACTGAACCATGTGGCATGGCTGTGCATCTTAATTGCGTCCATAGACATTCAGGTGAAGCTTTTCTCTTTGACACAAATATTAGTGGGAACATCAAAATGATAGGAGTTTCACCTGAAATTGAATCCAGAAAGATAAACTGGGACTAGCATGTGATTCAAGCATGATTTTTACTCAAGTACGGCAAGAGGAAATAACCTGTCAATATATCATATTATGAGATGATATGATTACTCATATGTCTTTTTTTTTTTTTCATCCCAAGTGGAAGTAGACACGTGAAAAGGGCAAGAAATACACAAAAGACTTTTCAGGTAGAGATTTCAGATAAGAGAGGAGTGACTGGGAGAGAGGGAGAGATGCATTTACTTTTAAAGATGATTGGACAGGTTCAGGTTCCACTTTGTATTACTGTGAATTTTTAATAGTTCCCTTGGTCTCACACAGTGCTCTTGCAGGGTTTATGCTGGTGCAATTAATGTCAAAGGCAAGGCCATTGGTTCATGTAAATGTCACCCCGCTGAAGTACACTGGGATTTAACTGAGTTTGATAGCCACTTTTGTTCTCACTTGGTTTTCAAGATTACAAAAAAATTTCCAAAGAATACAAAAAGTCATCTCTGAGTTTAGCCCCATCATGCAATCTGCATGTCATTCAGCAATTAACACAGGAAAAATTAGGGATATCTATGTTATTACTAACAAATAGAGCTGGGCTTGTTAGTATCATGACCTGCATTTGCATCTTACTGTGTGCCTGTTCATGTAATTGAAGAAATAGTCCCAGTGTGATTATTAGTATACTTATAGCATTACAGTTGTGGAGAAGTGGCCTGCAATGAGATGAAGGTTTTAAAGTAGCATTGCCACAACTGGTGTCAATTTGTGAACCAACCATTTTATATATTTCAAACAATCATTGTATGAATTATGAAAAAATTCATTTTATGAGTTTTTAGTTGCCACCAGCTTCAGATTTCATTTTACATCCTATATTTAGGAAGGAAATGGTCCAGGGCACTTTCCTGGGGTCAGTTTACCATCTGTTGGTTGACTCCAAGAGGAGTTGCTTCTGTAAGCTGCCATAGCTGTTATAGAGGTAAATACCTTGGGCAGCTTGAGTTTTGAATGGCTTCCTCAACATCCCTCCACCCACACAGTCCTAAAAGAAGAGCCTGAACACCATTTTCTACTGCTGCAAAGCTATTTCACATCCTGCTTGTAGAAACAGTAATTTCAGTTAACAGTCTTCCAGTGAATAAATGTTGGAAATACTTTGAAATCAAGGCTTGTGTGGGCTGAAGGAACCGATAGGTTGCAACTGCTTGATTTGGTGAACCCATCTCATACCGTCAGGAAACCATCTATCATCATTATTACCATTAATAAAGACCAAAAATTTGCTAACATTTAAGATATTATTAATCTAAACCAATGATAAGGGTAACAATTCTGTTCTAATATAGAGATGGTACTGATACATTTATGCATTGCTTAAATCCCAGTCCCCTATATTGCAGGATTTCATCTCTCTCTGATGGCTTGTCACATATTTCCTGGTGCTTAGGCAGACCCTTTAGTCAACCATAAGTTTAGTAGTTTCTCCCGATTCTTAATTACAGCAGTGAAATGTTAGGAACAGTTCTGCTTGTCAAATGTTTTAAATACCAAACTATTTTAAAGCGGCTTGCTTTATATAAAGATATTTCTCAAGTCACAGAAGCAGGGAACATATGTGATCCATTTTACCAGACTGAAATCTAAGGATTTACCTAAGGACACAGGAAT
Organism: Pedionomus torquatus; assembly: GCA_013398155.1. Classification (NCBI taxonomy): domain Eukaryota; kingdom Metazoa; phylum Chordata; class Aves; order Charadriiformes; family Pedionomidae; genus Pedionomus; species Pedionomus torquatus. Next base: position 45,287 of record VZRU01017423.1, read on the forward strand.
TTTGTGAGGTAATATTTATAAATGTCACAGGTGTTGTGGTAATTGTAAATTGGCAGCCTTACATCATCCTTCTCTAATTGGCTTTGGACCCTGGTCTCCACACAGTCATCTGAATGCTAATAATTTCATGTCATGCTTGAAAGCAGAGAGAAACAACTCCTTTAACTGGAAAAAAACCCAACCTGAGTGACTATCCCTGTGTGCCTTCCACTGCCGTTTGGAGATGTGAGCTGGGAGGGCAGTGCTGGGATTCTGGGGGCACCCAGTTTCCATACAGGTGATGCTGGGTCACGGTGCATCAGTGTGTATTTCCACTGGCAGCAAAATGACCTGAACTCTTGCAAGAAGTAAAAGCTCAAGGAACATATAAAAATTATCTTCTTCAGTGAGTAAATAAATTGTGGTATATAGCATCCAGCTGTCATATGCTCAGTGGAAAAATTAACTCCTTATATTAATTAAAGTCTGTAGTTTAAAAATTAACAGATGTCGTGAAATGCAGAGTTGAGGCTCCTGTTAAGTCAGTCATGGCTCTGTCCCTTATGCCTGTGCTATAAAGGGACATAGGAAAAAGGGAAGTGGAAATGTATTGGATAAATAGAAATGCTATTTAAAATCCAATTCCAGAAAGCACATAAATATGTGTTTATCTTTAAGACTGTGATTTACCCTATCCAAGCCTAATAAAATGAATGGAACCATTCATATGTGTAAAAGTTAAGCACATGCTTAAGGTTTTCACTGGACCAAGGGTTCTCTGTCCTTTGAAATTTGTATAGAACTGCACTCTTAAATGTAAAAGGAACTTCTGTATCTATTGTCAGAAACATACCTATTTAGATTATTTTCTAGATTTTGGGAACCTTAAAACCTTTACTGCTTCTATTTGCTGGTCAAATAATTCTTTTCAGTGTTAATAAAATTGTGTCAGGAAATTTGCTTGCACATCTTAATTCTTTAATTTCTTGGACCTATTCCTAACTTCTTTGCATTCCTCCTTGAAGTCAACAGAAGTGCCCACATAAGCAGGATTCGTGCCTTTATTATTAGTAAAGGCGTAATAATACTATTTTCATTTAGAAAATTCAGATTACATAAACCCATAGGCAGTTGCCTTTGTGACAGGGCTAATCTTATTTGTAACGGTCAAGGTATTAAACAGCACGTGGCAACCTGGGCTTCATAACATGCAACTGGTTGTAGATGAGAAACTAGATTCTTCTTGGGAGCAGCAATATATGCAAACACAAAGTAAATTTAAAATGAACAACTACATTCTCCATAGCTTTATTAAATGTGTTCAATTTATGTGTAAATAAATAGAGGCCTAACTTCATTTGCAGTTGCATGCCTTGCTGACATGAGGAATCCTTCCACTTGCATTTAATGGCTTTTAATATTGGAAAAAAAAACCCTGGATGCTGAGAAAAGCAAAGCAGTGTCTACTTCAACCTCTGGACTTACCTTTCCATGCAAAAGCTTTTTTTTTCTGCCTGTTCATCTCTTATTCTATCTATCTCAAAGAAAAAAAGTTAGGAAGAAAAATGAAAAAGAACAACTAGCATTCAGAAAGTTGACTGCTAATTTAGGAACCAACTCTAAAGTTTAGAAGCCAAGATGATAGCTGGGGAACTAGCTGTAGTGGTCAAGTTAAATAAGGGACAGCCAGAGCAGGAAGAAAAAAACATTCACATATATTTAAAAATTGAAAGGTGTCATCTGTTACAGCATAAACCATAAGAAAGAAGCCGAGTGCAAATCAAAATACAGACACAGAGCTGAACAGGTTCATGGTATGACCATTGGAGTTGCATTCTGTGGGTGAGCTAATTAAAGAAATGTAAAACATTGTGTATAATATTGGAAACTGAGTAGGGGATTTCATTCTCTCTAATTTGGTGCATGCCACAGAGCGGGAATTTTCATGTACTATTGGGAGATCCAGTTAGATATCTGAGATCTCACATCCCCAAGGACCTGGGTGTTGATATGACTCATTGCTCTAGAAAAACCACATAGACCATGAATCACCTGAAATCTGGGTGGTTAATGTAGGAAAGTAACAAGTATTACAGTTTACCTGCAAATGCTCAGCAGAGAAATATGTGGGTGGACTCTAGGGGGTCTACAGTGATGCAGGGACAAGGGGGTCCTGTGAACATGGGAATTTGGGCTTGCCCTGCAGTGAGCTAATTGGGCTTGTTGTGTTTCGTGCTTAACTTCTCCTCTGTTGTAACAATTTGCTGTACTGGGCTGGTGGCTGGTCCATAGGCAGCTGGAGGCTGCTTCTTTGTTTTTTGAGTGTTTTGGCTCAAGGTTTGTCTTTCTATTCACACATTTGTGTTTTTAGTCATACACCAGCTAGCACACGGGGTTCCTGTCACACACCAAAAGCGGCTATTGGTACCGTGGCAACACAAATAGCATAGTTCACCCTAATTTTACTCAAAGTGCTAGATGTTTTTCCAAGCGCTTTTTGAATTATTTATGGAAATAAAAAAATAAAAAACCTCTTGTTGACTAAATTTTCAGCCATATTTTCCTAATTAAATAATAAATTGTTTGCAACATGTAAAAGTAAATTAAGATTTCCAAACCCTTTAGCTGGCTGGATCTCCAAGAGTTTTGGTATAGGTCACTGAGAGTTCAATGTTACTGGTAAAGAGTAAACAGTCTTCTGTGATAGATTAATGACATCAAGTTGAAACATTAAAAAATTGATAGAGATTCAAATCCGAAGTAAATAAAAGATAATTTACTTGAAGTTTTCTTCCCTCCTTTGGAAAAGTAACGCCTATTCCCCAAATGTGTCTGGGAGAGGAGTGTAAATTCCCTTGCTGCTATCACATCCCCATTTCGGTGCTGACACAGGGAAAGAAGAGGCTTTTCAGGGCACCGTGTGCTCAGTTACATCTTCTGTACTCCTTAAATTTCTTACCACAGCTGGCGGCTTTCCATTTCGATGACTGGATCAAGACTAATGCGGGTGACAAAGTACAACTCCCCCTTGCCCTGTCCTTGGCCTTGTTCTGCGCTTACAGCCGAGCTGATATTTTGGAACTGAAGGAGTAATCTCTGCTCTCAGCATTAACTGCTTTAGCTTTAGGGAGGATTTTTTGCATAATCCAGCAGGAAGGGTTGAACAACTGGACCCTAAAGGTGGACAAGGGGGATGAGAGGCTGTGAAAACCAGACAGCTATGAGTAGGCTGGATACTCATCCATTCTAGGAGCACAAGCCTTTTGCTTGTTCATGGCTTCCTGCTCACCAAATTATAAATATATCCCATTCTTGTGTCTTCAGGTTTAGCAGTGGTGGGCAACTGAGCCTGTTCTGCTGCTGTTCACCAGGCCTCCCTCCTTCGTGAGCCTGTCTGATGTTGGTATTTTCACTGTAAAAATCAATACAGAAGGCAACACTTTCAGTCCATTCCCTGGCTGGTTGCGTTTCCTACAGAAATGAATTAGCAAAAAAATTAAGAGAACGTGATTGCATTTTATGTTGGTTTTCCTCCTAATAACTTTTGAGTCCACAGGCCAATTTCAACTAAATTTGACAGAAGGTAAAAGGCTCTGAGATTATCAGCTTCCTACAAAGCCGGGGAAAACCAGCATCTGGATAGAGGAGATAAGGCCAAATGAGTGCCCCCGCAGATGGAAAAGCAAACAGATCCATCGAGCCTGATGTCAGCCCTCTAGCCACTGGAAGCACTGGAATCCATTAATTTTTAAGATAACTAAACAAAACTGCAGTCGTGAGCGAGCAGTACAGCTCAAAAGCAAGCACTGACAATCCGTTGCAGACCATGTCATCCTAAAGTTGGCCCTGTGTATGAAGCTCAGATCAGTGCAGGTGAGATGAGAAATCCTAGGATAAAAACAGAATACAGAGGCAATTTTGAAATACGTAGAGAACTGTCTAAATCTATACATTAGCTTCATTTCTCATGGCCTTATTTCCCTGGTTCTGAATATCCGAAGCTCTCAGTAACTTAACGTAGATACTGGCATTCAAGTCAGTTCTCTTCAGGTAGCTCGATGAATGTGGATTTAAACGAATAATTCTAGATAGCTGAATTTGGTTTTGTGATCTGATTTTCAGAGATGATGAAAATGAGAAACTCCCAGCTGAAGTCACAGGCATATGACCTTTGCAAAAAGCTTCCAAAATGGACCAAATTTATGCCTAAAATTTATCTCTAGCTCTTCATTTTGGAGGGAAAGTAGTTAAAAAAATGAGTTTTAATGTGAGGGGATATTAATGGAGAACATTTCTGAGAAACAGTGTAATCTGTTGCTCCAATGGAAACTTGCCTTCATTAGCTAAGAAATTATCAGCTGACAATCTATAAGGGTGCTGTTACAGCCTCACTGTATTAGGGAAATACCCCTAGATGGAAAAAACAAAGAGGCAAAGGCTCTACTATGGCCTTAATTTTGCCATAGCCACCTGCTAATTTTATTAGGGCTGGGAGGCCCACCAAAACTCCTCCAGTTCCTTCCTCCTTCCTACTGCTGCTCCCTGTGTCTGCCATGGGCAGGTCATCATTCACTGGGTGGTTGTTATCAGGGCACCGTGGTACTTCAGGCACTCGAAGAGACAGCGCTGCAGTCGTGTTAAGAGCTATATGAGCTTTTATGTAGACATTCCCTACCCAGAAGAACTGTCTGGGGAAGTGACACTGGTCCTGACTTCTCTTTAGGAGGTTCGGGTCTGGCATTAGAGGGAAGGAGAAACTCTTCTCTTCTCCTTTGAGGAGTATTTTGGATTGAGGCTATGTGGAAGATCGCACCTTAGGTCTCACAACTCATATAAAGTTTGAATTAAAAAAAAAAATGTAAATTGCTATAAAATCTGTAAGCTCCTATTATCCCTAGAAACAAGAAAGTTGAGTGGTTTTGGCAGAGGGACCTGCTAAAAGCATTCCAGAATGATCTGAGAAAGAAATGCACTGCATAAAGCCATTTTTTTAAAGTAAAAGTGGACTTGTTTAAAGTGTACTTAAAACCAGGAAAGTATTGAAACAGCAACTTTGTTGTTTACCACAGGGATACTGGCAAAGGAGTAAATTCGATCCTACTATGAAGTTAGTATTAAAAGGGCGTATAAGATTTTGTCCAAGGACTTTTAGCACGCCCTTATTGGGGATGAAGATTTAACTTCAGAGTCCTGATCTGCAAAGGCATTTAAACACCTTTTTTTTTTTCCTATAAATGAATAAATAAATATATATTTACTGAATGGCAATTATGAACCTGCAGAGGAGGTACACCTTTGAGCATCTAGACTCATATTTTTATATTGTGTGCATTGGTAAAACAGCTGAATTGAGTCATGGCTATATGATGTCCTACTTGGTGTGTTTCTTTTCACATAAAATTTAATTTCTCATTCACTCTTATCTCAAAGCAGAAGGAGGGTTCACACAACAGAATCATTCCACGTTTTCATACTCTGAGATGGACCCTTGGCCCTCAGGGCAGTCACCAATCTCTGCCACTCCACTGAGAGCTGAAATTCAGATGTACAACATGGTAAAGGTCTCCCTCAGTTCTGATGATCCACCCTATGTATGGCTTTGCCCAATGGTTTTACGTAGTACTGTCCTTGTCAGCCGATGCCACTGGTTCCCTCTTCTTCTCTACCATGCGAGTGCAGAAAGTCACAACAAGACAGGGGTCTTTAATGTTTCCAGACTTAGTTTCTGTGATACCTCCTGGTGTCCACAGTAGTAGTATAGTCACAGAAATACTATCTTCTGCTTTTCAGCACTAACAGTGACTCCATTCTTTGCCAGCATTTGCTTGATGTTACTTAAAAATGTGTAGGTTGAAGTACAATTGGAGGCAACTTTAAAAGGTCTCATCTGGGGATCTTCTCACAAAGGATTCACTAGTGCATCCTACTGCACCAGCACCATCTTCTTGGTATCACAGTCAGAAGAGTAAATCATGCCATTTGCCCTCATCGCTATGAAGAAAAGGGCACAGGGAAGAGAGAAGCTGGAGTGATCATTACCTCTATCCCTTTCCATGCTTCTGATGTTGAAATCTGGCAGCTCTGGTTTCCATAGGTTTGTGTGTGTGTGTGTGTGTGCTTGGAGACTGTCTCAATTTGCATGGTTCACTGCCAGGTGAGAAAGAATAATGCCTGAATGTACAGAGCAAACATAGCTGGAGTATCAGAGTACAGCTTGCTGGAGGGAATTGAAATGGTAGCTGCTCAAGACTCGCAGACCTTTGGCAGGGCTGTAAAAATACAAATAATAATAAAAGAAGGGAGACATTCTGACCCTTGCAGCCGCAGGACACCTTTGCGTGCAAGTCCATCCAGGATCTGACTGTCTCATAAGGTCCATGTGGAATGTGTGAAGATTTGCAATAATCCCTAACTGAAACAAGACAGAGAACTTAACAGCCGAAAATGGCTCATGCAGCAGGACCTTGGCAGGGGAGCAAGCCTGCGCACGGTTCCATATGGATTATCCATTCGTGCAGCCTGGCCTTAATGGCAGTGCCTGTACTAATGCCTGCTTGAGACCAACCGACCAAACCACTCACCAACCAGCCAACCAAGAGCTGTGACCACTCAGCCCTGCTAGGCAATCCCAGGGCCATTATTCAAGACTGGATTTTGGTCCTGACGCCCAAGCCCTGCCCCAGGTGCGATGTGAGACCTGGAGGCTCTGTTCTCTCTCTCTTATTTCACACTTTCTTCTTCATGATGCCGATGCTCCCTTTTCAGCAGGCTGCTCTCCCAGCCCCAGAGCAGAAGTCAGCCTGCTGAGCTGATCCCTGCAAATGTGAGGACAGTGGCTGTGAGCATCGCACAGAGGGGACGAGTCTCCAGCACTGCCAGGCAGGGCTGACCTGCGTCTTAGTTTGTAGGTGAGGATTAGTCAGGCAAAATTACTTTACCTCCCCGGGATTTTCACCTGAGCAAGCACAGCGTGCTGTAAAATCCCAGATTAATTTAGTTTAAAATCTACTGTACTAAGGTTGTTTGTGTTGCTCTTATAGAGAAGGACTTGGAGCACCAAAAAGACTAAAGCTTCCCAGTATTGGCCCTACTCCACCAAAGCCTGCTGGCCCTTGGTGGTCTGCAACAGGATGGAGGGGACAGCCCAAGCGGACAGTCCTGGTGGCAGCGCATCACCAGACCCCACACCTACTGCTGGGTACTTGTTTGTGTTTCGTGCTTAACTTCTCTGCCACTCTCACCAGGATTAATAATTTACTTCTGCAGCCCTTCGGCTGGTGAGGAATGCAGCCTCAGCTGCTGCACTGGCAGTGTAAACATGGCCAGAACCTGGCTTCTGTACATATACATCTGTGTGTGTGTGCATGCACATATACGTGTGTGTAAGAATAACAATCCTATGAACACTTTGGTGCTGTAGAAAAAGCGAAGCGCTTTACGTGAGACAAGCTTTCAGGGGAAAAAGAGAGGGAGAAAGGTTTATCGTTGCTATTTAACTGGGAGTATTTCTTAAAATAAAACCCAGTTTACCATAAAAAATAGCCAAGGGGCTGTGCAAATTTTGCATGATATATGCCAAGTGGAAAAAGACCAGTCTGAAGCCACGCAGCCCTCTCTCCTTGGCACAGTTACTCCTCCCGCAAATACAGCCGTGCAACCAAGACTGCCTTTCCTTTTATAAAGAGATTTCGGTTTGGGGGGCAAAAGGAAAATATGAATACCACTCTGGAGCAGCGCTCCTGGACCCCGTCTCCTATAATAGTCCTAGAAAAACAGGGCAGATGATGTCATGGCAGCTGCTGATTGCCTGACAGACAGTTTCCGCAGCGCAACATGAGGCCCTTTGGTCTCCCTGTCAGGGAGATTGGCAGCTGAATGGCACCAATGAGCGCTGGACTGTATTCCCTCTGGGAATGCTGCCCTCATTGATGGACAGAAAGCAAAGGGAAAGATTGTCTTTGAACCTGAAAAGAATCCCCTTTTTTTTTCTCCCTCAAGCTCCTGCCCCCGCTCTCCGCAGCTCTTTTTTCATCCCCCTTTTTTAAAGGTGTTTTGTTCTACAGCAGTTACTGAGCTTAATGGAACTGAATGACTTTTCCCCTTCACAATCTGTCAGTCAAAAGCTCAACTCCGGGGCCGTTAAATGAAGTCCTTTCAGAGGCAGACAGAGGAGGAATGTGTCAGTCATCCAACAGACCCTGTTGTGTTTTAATCTGTCAGAGGGGTGATAGGGAGAGCAGCCGGGCTCGGCTGGGGCACATTCCCAGCAGCAGCTAAGAGGCCCTGACAAATCCAGGTGCCGGAGCCAAAAAGTCAACGGGTCATAAACACGGGCGAGGTACGGCGCTCCGAGCTCCAGACGGACGCTCTGCTTTGCAGTCGGCTGTGAGATGTTTGGGCAAAATTTCAGCAAAGGTATCGCAGTAAAGCGTTTCTAGCAGAAAGCTGGCCTTGAAGCACGGCTTGGATCTGCGTAAGGCATGGCTTTCAAATTAATATAACTCTTAACTAAAACACTGGAGACAGTAATCCTCTGGATGAAATGCATTTAGGTGGACTATGATTCCAAGCCATTTCTGCCGAATTACCTTAATTTTTTGAGTTTCCCCCATTATATGACATTCCATTAATCTTACCTATTAGGTTAAGACTGATGTGCAATTTGTTCCGGGGCCAGACAGTTGGTCCTATTCACTCAAGCACCAGTGTTTCCCTACACATTATGAGAAGTGCCCACTGTTGCTCTAATGAGAATAATGATCCTCTACTTGCATTTCAAGGGTTTGCTATTTCATCTTTTTTTTTTTTTTTTCCTGCCAAGGGAGTAGATTTAAACAAACAGCTCCTGTTTTTATCAGATCTCATAGGGAATGTCTCTTGCCTGTTTTTACAGAGATGGCAAACTGTGGTTCTGCACACAATGCAGTTCTGTGTTAGTCTGGCAGCTGGGCTCCTGATGCACTGGAATATACAGGATTTCCATCTGTAATAAAGTGGGTTTATATCCCCTGCAGCTCTGCTGTGGTTCCCCTCTAGTTTTGCGTACCTGTGGTCTGGTGCCAGGCACAGCAGAGTCATCAGAAAGGATCCTCTGCCCAAGGAGGATGCTACATGGGAGTAGCATCTCACTTCCTACCCTGCCTGTTTGTTTGTCTGCAAAGTCATGGAAAACCAGTGGCCTCTCACAGCTTTTCATTCAGTAGTTTAGACAGAGTCCATTCAGTCAGCATTTGCTTAAATGCTGCAACAAAATGCATTCCCTCTCCCTTCTGCCCCTGTGCCCCAACAGATTTTCCTTGTATTTCTCAGAGCCATGGAGCTCTGTCTGGTCTGTGGGGCTGTGTCCAGCCCTGGGTTGGAGTTTCAGGACCCCTGTTTTGGAGTTTCATCTACTTCTAGAAAGCTGTCTCTCATGGAAGCTGGTAACTATAGCAATAGAAAATGTCATTGGCATAGAGAACCAGAACACTGCCTGTTCTGGTTATTTAATGGGTTAAACTCTGAAATATAGGGCTTGCTTGGACAGAACCCTAAGAACAGCACCTGACTGATATGCTGACAAGAGAGATTTACAGTGTTGGCAGCTTTTACAATAAATTTTCAAGTCAGTGGCTATGTCCTAGGGTAAACAGAGTGGTTTCCTTTCACTGAACTAGAACAACAACCAGAGCTAACAGCCAGCGGGGTACAGAGCCCTGGCAAGGATCTAAAGGCGTGTAAGGAGTCACCTCTGCCTGGTCTTGACTTGTTTCCCTTCACAGTTGAAGGAAAGATTAATTTATAAAAACCTGCCCAGATCCCCTGTATGATTTAGTTGAGAATCAACAGAAGTGAAGAATAACCCGAGTTCATCTTGCTAAGCTGCACAGGACAGTCCTGAAGAGGATGGTAAGTTGAAGTCCTTTGCACTGGGCTGCAGAAAGGTGTTTGCATTTGTTTAGATGAACTGGAGTTATGTCTTCTAGGGACAAACCTGCTTTACAGAGTAACTGAATTTGTAGTGTAGATGGTCTGCCCCACTGAGAGATTGTTGCAGTGTGGCTGGGATGGCCAACACACATCCATAGGAGGGGAGCCCATTCCATCTGCATGGAATCTGGCTCCATCCGTCACTCAGAGCTAAGCTGCTGGCAGAGGGAGGTGTGGGAGGGCATGAGTGAATGGAGCCTGTTGTCATGTAGATTATTTATCCTCTGTGTGGAGGAGTAATTAGGCCCAGAGGGCAGTCCATCACTGTCCTTGGGCTGGATCAGCGGAGACGGACTGGCTCCTCTTCCAGCGATGCTTGGAAAAAAAGCTGTGCCGCACACTGGGCCCCGTGTGGAGCACATGGCGATGGTGCATCTTGATGTGGTCAGAAAGGTCACCGTCCACACTGAAAGGCAAGAGGAGCCCGAGGAGCACTGGCTGACAAAGGCGGTGGCCTCTTGTCTGAGCATGGACAGGAATGTAATTGCTGAACATAAGCTGTCCTTGTTTCACAGGGAAGGATCAGACAGCCCTGTTGGGGTTCAGCTGATCTGAGGAAAGGCTTGCCCCTTTATGCGTATTAAAAATCTCCCTGTAAAGAAAGGTTCCTTTAACAGTGCCTTAGCTGAGAGCTGGAACAAAACCCAGCCACACTGTCCGGGTCAGCCTGCCTCATGGACTGCAAAATGTGGGAAACAGAATTCCTGCCCTCTCAGAACGCACCGACCTCTCCCCAGGCTGGTTAGCATCCTTGTCTTTTTTCTGGGGTTTATTTTTGCAAATCCATAACTTAGAATGAATTAAACAGATTTTCCTTTGCATGTAGGTCTGCTATCCTATATTTTTAACTATTTATGATATGATCCCATGCACACACAGGCAAGCAAAATATCATTCTGTTCATAGGAATGAATGATGTATCAGTTCAGATGTCTGTCTCTCCTAGCTGCATGCTCGGCCATGGAAAATCATCAGGCTGTAGCAGCTTGTCACTCACTCAGCGAAATAAGTTTCAAGCCATATCAACATCTGCTTAAAAGTGGCCGGACTGCCACTGAATTGCAAACCCTCAATTCAACCCATACAAATGGAAATTTTTACTGTTGGCATAAAAGCATTTACAACCTGAGACATATATTATAATGGGAATGAAAATAAACCCTTAAAAAATCTGCACCCCATTTGTTCAGGCTGTGCCTGAATGTTCCCATGCTGAGAAGCACTTCTTGCCATTTATTAACTGTGACTTTAACTAGAAAGTGAAGCTGTTCATTCCAATAAAGTGCATTCCTGGGTTTCCTACTGGAATAGCTGTCATTTTGCTGAAGGGCTGTGTCTCGGTGACACACGTGCCAGCAGTAATGGCTGCCTGACATTGCCTGGTCCTCATCCATCTGATACTCCCCACTCCTTCTTTCTAAAGCTGCATGATAGAACTCTGAAACTTCCAATAATTTTCCTGACTATTTCAAGAGACACTAGACAATATTATTACTAATAATATATATCATATACTATATATTACTAATACATACATATTACTACTACTAATATTATTATTATAGTAGGCATTACTACTTATTTTTCAATGTTTGCACATTGAATTTTTCTTGACAAAAACCTGTGATTCTGGACAATCAAATAGTGATAGTCACACACACATTTAAACATGGTCGGGCCTATCTTTATCCAGCACAAACTGCAGCTGCGCAGCCAGTTAGTGATGTATGTGTGGGTGGGTATGTCTTAGGGAGATGTTATTCAAAGTTTGCACTTTTATGCCCAGAAGGGTTTGTATGTGTGTGGGTCCCCGCTAACCGCATTGGGGGGAAAAGCGCAGGTGTTTCTGTTTGCAAAATAATGCCTACAGAATCAGAGACCAGGTCGAGAGCCCAATGAACAGGAGTTCCTTCCTTCATTCATTTCCTTCAGTTAAGCCCTAAAGTGCTACAAACTTCTTCTGGTTATTGTTAAGGGGAATGGAAAGTTTCAAAAAATCTCCCTTGTAAAGAAGCTTATATTACCCCTAAAAAGAAATGGGGGGTGGGGGGGAGGAAAGACCCTCATTTGTGGCATGGTGACTTCAAGCAGCGAGCTTGGAAGTCCTGCTTTTAATCCAGGCATTTAATTTCAAACAGTTGCTGCTGTCTGTCCTCCTTGAGACCTGGGGGGTGAATCCCACCGGTTGATTCGGGATCCTGCTTGCTCCAGAGAAAGGGGCGTGCTGCTTTTCCTGCTGCTTGCAGGCGGCAGCTTCAGATCCCCCATGGGCGAAGGAAGAGGTGGGAGCTCGGTGCGATGGTGGGAAGGGGCAGGAGGTCGGGGGCCCGGAGGTGAGGGCTGGATTTTGGTTTTGGGAAACACGTGGGTTGCAAGCCCCACTGCTGTAGGTAGACGCTTCTTGCTTTTGCAAGGAAGCTGAAACGCTCATCTTTTCTTTTGCTGATGTTTCCCACTTGAAAGTCCTGCAGACCACGAGGTGGCATCTTCTTCTCCCGAGTGATTTACACACCCATACACACCTCCCCCGACCTGGGGTCCTTCCCAGGGTCTTGAGCTGTGCCTGGACCTGCACAGCCATATTCTTTCAAGATGTTTAAGCCTCTTTTCATTAAGTTTGCCCCAGTTCTTCCGAGGCAGCTCTTGACCCTCGTTGTCGAGTGCTGTAGCAGGATATTAAACTGGCACCCTCTGTTACACGTTAAGAAAACAGCTATGAAACTGGAAAGAAAGACAGACACACCTTCTGCAGCTTCTCCATGAGGACATTTTTTGAACACCCCTCCACCCGGCCGGGTACAGTGGAATGGGACAGCAAGACTCTACAGCATCGTCCCCATCGCCTTCCCACCAGCTGCTGGGTTTTCCTTTGTCTTCAGGATGAGTGGCAGCCAAACCTCCAGGGCCACCACCTTCCTGGGGGCAGCGGGAGATAGTGGGTTCTCCCAGGGCTCTACCAGGGCCTGGGAGCTGGCCTGGCCCACCAAAGGCTCTTTGTTCAGCTCTTTTTTCAGCCACAAATAATTATAGGTGCAATTTAAGTGACCTTGGTCTCTTAACAACTTGATTTGAAAGCACAATTAAGTACCTAGACATATAAATAGCCTAAATTGGACTTTTCAGTTAATGGTTAGAACAGCAATAGGGGCCAGGTTAGGAAACTTTGACCTTGTACCTGAAAATTAGCTATACTGTACATTTAATCTCCCTAACTGGTTGAAATCTTACACACCCTGGCTTCTAGTCAAACCTCTAAATGTCAGCTTTGCTGACTAGGAGTACGTGTCCTCTGGGGACTGTTTATTGTGCAGCAATATGCCCTTCTAGAAGAATTGATATCACCTTGTCTGTTTACCCATTTAGCCAAATGTAGCAAAGCCTGGAAGAAATGCTCCTTTCCCCTGAGCTTGGCGGTGTGGGATCCCTTTGAACCGAGATACATCCACTCTACCTTGCTGGGTGCACCAACAGTTCCAGGGTTGCAGCCCAACAGACCTCCTGGAGACATGGATGAGCCAGTTCTTGCTCAGGTGATCCTGTTAACATTTGCAGGATAATTTGGGTGAGTAATCGTGAACAGAGTGAGCAGCTACATCTGAATTGCGTGGAAATGCAAAGTCCTCTGCTGCTATGGTACCTCAGACTCTTCCTAGAAAAATCCTTTTTTGCAGAGGGAAAAAAAAAAAAAAAAAAGAAAGAAAGATCTGAGCTGTTCAATAGCATTTAGAGCATGTGAAGAAAGACAGCAGTCCTGGATTTTGTGGGATCAAAAAGGGTTCTTCAGCTGTGCCTGTGAAACAAGCAATTTCTTCTACTGGCAAAATCCAAAAAGCATTGTGAACCTTTGAACTCAGTAATAATCCACAATAATGCTTCCTGGGAACTGCGTTTATTATGAATTGATGTAGCCATCTGGATACGTCTAGCTATTGTTAAACACAATGTTTATATGATGTCATACGTACCTAGACCTCCATAAAGAAAGAAATGCAGTTTTCTGCACCAATGATCTTGTATTTTGAAAGCCAGCACAGTAATTTTCCATCCTTTTATGATTAATGTGTCCTTCCTTAACCATCCTCCAGCAAAACTGTGAACTCTTTAAAAAAATGATACATCTGTAGATGGCTATCTAATATTTATGAACTTATTTTCTTTCATCCTCTTCCCTGGACCTGGAAACTCCCCAGGGTCCTTGGATCACAGACTGAAAACCAGTGGGTAGGATACACCTTTTGTACCACCTGGGACAAATAACGGTGTGAAGTTGTTCATACTTCTTTTAAAGGGAGCATATGCCACTTCTTTGCTAGGAGCTGGTGGAGCACAAGAGTAGGGGTAGCATCTGCTCTGTGGTCCCACTGCAGAGCCCTTTCCTTACAGAACAGCAGTGTCACAGTGACAAAGGGCCAGGCAGGATGTGGGTCTGGTTTAGACTCGACATGGCCAGCTCCAATAATAAACAACAGCTCAGTAACCATTTTGCAACCAGACGTGAGGTGGGCTGTGCTTCCTGTTGTTTCCATCAGCCCTGAGGGTACCTGAATGTCAGCTGGGAAACACCTCCGTTGGTGGGCTTAAGCCTACAGTAGGTGATTGCTTTTGTTACTGTACGTATAAAATTCTCGAGGTGCATGGGCCCTTCTTATGGTGTTCACTGTTTAGCGAGATGCAACACCCAGGGAGGTTTTCACGTCTGTCAAGACTTTGTCAGTGTCTTGGCTTTTCAGAAGAAGGAGAGCTTGGGAGTGATTGAGGGCTGGGCAGCACAGTGAAGCAGCCTGCACCATCAGCGTGGTTTTAATTCGACTCCCAACATTCAGGGAGAGTCGGCAGCCTCCTCTGCTCCTTGCTGCTTGGTCCATGAAGTCACTCTTCCTTTGCAAAGACCCGTTCTTGCCTCAATAAATACAGCTTTCCACTTTCTTCCAGCCATTGTTTGTTTTACTAGGGGAGGTTCTCTTTGTGTCACCTTTCCCTTTTTTTAATTTCAGCCTCTTATGGACTACATGCTGGTTTGCAAAACCTGCCAATCTGAATGAGTAGCCCAGGGAATACAAGTTCCTATGGGATAAATGCTCCAACTTATGACTCATGGACTAGAATAGTAAAAGCTGATACATAAAGGGCCCTGGGCACTAGCATACCACTGATGTTTTAAATTTATCTTCTGCAAATGAGAAAGATGTTTTTCTTCAAGACATACAAAAATATACCAGCTCAGTGCAATCTAAACGAAGTTATGTGGGAACACTGCTCTGCACTGTATTGCCAATCTCTTGTGTTTATGTATAATTTTCCATGGGGCATTCCTGTCTGTAAAACTACTCAGAGCGCTTTCCTGTGGACTCCTTTTGACTGGCAGGAATACTAGCAGCCCTAAGTGTCATGTTGTTCATTTGTGCACAGTGTTTTTACAGCCATTCAATAGCATCTGTGAGTCATTTGCTGGCTCAGCCTCTGCTCTCGGGTGTGCGTTAGGCAGGGGTCTCGGGCGAGCAGGGGGAAGGAAGGAGGGCTTCGGGTCCAGGGTTGGGTTCCGCGGGAAGAGGCACCCAGCTGGCAGCTATGGCCTGAGGGGAGAGTGGGTGCCGTGGTCCGCCACCTTGGCCTTCCTGGTCTGCATGGTGATTTTGGCCCCAGGGAAGATGTTGGAAGAGTTTGGGCCATAAGCTGCTCCAGGGCAAAGCGTAAGGGAGCAGCGGGCTGTAGGATCCCTCAATTCTGCATTGCCACTCCAAGATTTGTTTAGAGAAGTGACTCTCTCCCCGAGGAGAGGGTAGGTGGCTACTCTGCCAGAGCGAAGCAGAGCAAGGACTGATGCTGTCAGTCACACATGGGTATCTGGGCCTCTCCTGGACCCCTAGGTCACTTTTCACAGATTTATTTCTAGTATATCCCTACTAGGAAGGTAGCACTTTTCAAAGCCATCTCCCTGATTTCTGCGTCCTGGCCCAAATATTTGGCATTTATTTCCTGAAACACATGGCACAACTGAAGGTCTTAGCTGTACTTTGAGGAAAAGGCTGCCTTTGTCTCCAGGTGAGGTCCAGCCTGTGTTGCCTGGCAGTGAGGGTGCTGCAGAGGAAGGGAGCGGGCAAGAGGCAAACCTGGGTTTAGCAGTCAAACAGAACTGATTGAAGTCTGAGCATGCAACCTGCCTGTGGGCCAGAAACCCCTCAAAGATATTGGGGTGAAGCCAGGTCAAGGAGGACCTGAACATGGGATGCTCCTGTCCAGAGCTGGCAGCCAAGGCTGCAGCCCTGCCTTGGCAGCTGCCAGCAGCCAAGAGACCTTGGGCTGATTGCCCTTTAATTATAAAACTGAGTTAAAATTGGTGACTTTTAGTAGTCAAGAAAAAGACTGATGTCTTTTTACTTCCTTTCTGTTCTCTGACCCTTCATGTTTTTCATACTGGAGGAAAAAAAGAAGGGGAAGGGTCTGTTTGCATTTCATCATAAAGGAGACAGTGCATTCACTTCTTGATGTTTCGTGTGTGATTTAAAGTGAAATGAAGAAAAAACAGGAAAGTGAAACACTAGACATCACTGCTGCTGTAGAAAGGGTGACAAAACCCCACATTTTTTCCAGAGTTATTTGCATCTAATCCTTGGACAAAATGGCTCTACGTGACTCACTCATTCCTCTGTTTTCCTTGTCATACTGAGTCCTATGTCACATGGGCTTCTGAGAATAACCCTTCTGTAGATTTTGTGCGATAAATAGAAAGGCCAAAGAGGTGAAAAAGAATAAAAGGACTTTATAAAAAGGCACAGACATCAGAAAACATTATAAAATGCCGCAGAACCTCTGGATCATCAAAAAAATTTTAAATATTTCCTAAAGGCCAATGTCTGCTTTCTCAGACACTCATTCTTGTGAGATTTCAGCTGCACCAAAAGTAAAATGACAGCCCAGGTTGGTTTTGGAAGCAGTTTAAAGAATTGGTGTCTGTGTCAGATGCAGAACTGAATGTTCAAAGTGAAAATATCTTAGATTTGAAGTTTCTGTTTTCATGATCTTTACTTGTAAGATTAATTGAACTCTTGATTTTGCAATCAAATGCACTAGAAAAATATGGGTCACTTTTCATGCTTAAGACCACAGCTGATGTGAATTCTGTATTGGTATTGAAACTGTAGTGAAAAGCTGAAAAAGAGCAAAAGGAAATGATGAAACATCCTTATCTTCTCAATTATTTATTCACTGTTTTTCCCCTTCATTTTCACTCCAGGGATAGTAATGAGTTTTACGAATGTAAGGTGTCAGCTACAGGCTTTTCTGTTGAAACCTCTAAATTTATGGCTCCTCTGGGCATTACAAGCATGGATAATGCATAATTTACAAACAGACTTGAAACTTTCATCTTCCTTTTCTCACTCCTTTTCAGAGCTTTTTGTTCAAGGAGTGATTTGTTTTGCTGTAGTGGAAACCATATGCTCTGCTAAATCTCAGCGGAGTGTGGAAATTCTGCAACATTGCCAGATGCTGCCAAAGAAGCATCACCTGACATAGAATTACACAAGCTCCTCTTCTTCACTCAAAACTGCCTTTCTAAGGGGACATTTTTTTTCCCTGCTATTTGCCAGTGGATGAGAGGAGATCAAATCCCAGCCAGCTGGTGTAGGCCCAATCTCAGCATCGGACTCCCAAGGTCCGTGCCCGATTTCTGGTGGGGCAGGAACTGGAAGGTTTAGTGAGCAACCTCACAAGAAGATGGGACAATGGGTCCTAAATGGGAATTCCGCTTCTGGCATCAACTCTGCTTTGCGGCTAAGGACTTAAAGTATTTGGTAAAACCAGTCTAGTTCAGAGTCAGTGTGACCGTGGCCGCGCAGTCGCACGTGACCAGGTGTTGCAGAGAAGGGTGGAAGAAACATCATGGTTGAACAGATAAAAGAAGAGTTACTTTGGCTGAGCTCTCTCTGTTATTTGGCAATCAATGTGTGACTTGAACTAAAAGGCTTTATGTTCTCTCTAAAAACATGTCTGCAACAGATTGTAAAACATCGAGTGCTTTTTTTTTTATTGTAAAAATTCCTGCATTCTTGTGTGTCTCCATGACTGCTTTTCCTTGTGGCAGCGAATCAGAGGGTTTAGGTTCTCTGGGTGCAAGGGAAGGGGATAAATTCTTCCCTTCACCAAAAAGGAAGGATAGTGAGGATGGCCCCAAGCCCAGGGCTGCTGAAGGGACACTGGCAGAACAGAGGTGTGCAAAGGTAGGTAGGGCTTGTGTTTCTTACCTTTTGTGGACTCCTTAGCTGCAGGCTGTGAGTCTCTAGAAGCCTGCTAAAAGCCATCTGTTTGGTAAATACTTCAGTGATTGCCATTTAGGCTACACCTGAAGTGAGGTGTCAGAAAGTTGAAAATCATCTTAACGACATAGTTTTATCTCTACTCCCCTGTGTGAATTACCAAAGGAATCATACCTGCCTACACCATCTCGGGGACAGCTCAAGGATGAGACCTGGACATTGCTTTTGTCACATGGTTAAGGCTGTCCAGGTTGTAAGAGAGTCCCATTTAGTGAATCCTCAAGCTGCTTTGGACCTGACTCTGAGGTTGGACTTACTGCCTTTTAGTGCCTCTGCCTGCATTGCTGTGATACTGATGCTGTGGCTCTTCTACTCGAACACCTGAAGCAGCTTTGAACAAGTCCCTCTGGTTCACACCATGTCTTAAATGTAATCATTCCCAGCTCATGTGGTCATACTGGCTACAGTTATCTCCCTCAGGGAACAAACGACACCAGGTAGGGAAAACACATGCAGATTTAGTTCACTATTGAAATACTTTGAAGATCTTTCTCAGGTTATTTGAGAGAAACAGCAGGAAGCTTCCTGAAGGCAGTGCCTAGCCTCATTCTTCCTCTGGAGCACCACAGATTTCCTTGTGGGTGCAGCATTTCCCCTCATTTTCCAGGTACTAGAAGGGAACTCCGTTCCAGATAAACTGCTGAAAATGATTGGAGACTCTGTTTTGCTCCAAGCCTTCAGTAAGGCCAGGCAGATTCCCACTGGTGTTTTTGTTCAGGCTTCTTTACTCTTCTCCTGCTCTACATGCTCCTCACACCTCCTTGAAAACAAAATGCTCCCGTTTCAGGTAACCCATTAACCCAAGCAGCATCCACTTCAACATTTTCCACTGAGATTTACCACTTGCTGGTCTGCAGATTTAGGTCTTGGTGACAGAGCCTTGTGCTTTCATAGCAACAACTCTCAGCTCCACGTTGACTGGTATTAACTGACAACATTTTAGTTTTCTGTGTATTTCACTTATATGTATCTGTCCACTGAACCTCATTTGCTATGCTGGAGGACACCTTATGGTATAAAATGGTGTGATGGACTGTGATTTTGGGTCGCTCTGTTGTTTGATTTGTTCTGCTGTATCGTGTTACATGTCATTCCAAACCCAAGGCTTCCAGAATAAGTGAAATGCAGTGGTCAGACACTATGCTGTGAGATTAAATGGAAGGTTTAAGTACATACAATCACATATTATAAATTGATCCAACATAATAGAAAAATAACATTAATATGAAATTTGTGTCTTTTTTACTGTAATATCTAGTTCTCATGAGGAATTTTTCTGACAAATAAGAGTGTTAGTTATTTTTTTAACTTAAAAACAAGATAAAGTTTGATAGCTTTATTCATTGAGGCACTGTGGAAATACAGCAAATCAGCACAAATTCTCGGCCTGTCACAGTCATTCTTGCATAAAATATGATCCACAGTTTTGAAACATATGGTTACACAAGTTTTAATTTAGGTGGCATCTTCTTCAGTCAGCAAAATGAGGTCTGGCTTGCCTGCGGGAGGTGGAGTCAGCACCTTCACCTGCTGAAGTGAAAAGGCTCCCCCAGTGACTGGTGTTGCTTTCCACTGCTGGTGTACGGCTGCACAAAAATGCAAACCTTTGCACTTGATGCACACAGGGAAAACCCAGGAGCCTTCCCATCCACTATCTGCAAGCTGCTAGAAATGCAGCTCATCATATACCTTGCGGCCACCCACCCTGTGGTCCCCTTGCCTGAACCCCCCCATGTGGATAACAAGATGCACCCCCGTAAGTAGAAGCACTAAACTTTCCCACTAACACTTGTTTTCGATTTTGCCTCTTAGCCATGATAGGGAGAGCTCCATACTTTTCCCTCTTGCCAAATATATATACACATCTATCTTGTCACAACCTATTTTACTGACGCCCTGGATAGATTTAAAAGCCTCCCTTGGTCCTAGAAAGGAAATAATAATTAGCACCTATTCTCACAATAGGGAACTATCATCTCTTCTGGAGGAGAGGAATAGGGCTTGTCCTCCCATTCTTGACAGCTGCTGCTGGGAGACATCTCTGGGCTGTCAGAGCCTCTTTATGAGCAGATTCCTTTGTAAGTCTTCATTACCCAGACCAATAGGTCTATGCTTGGCATCTGTTTTATCCTGTGATGATTTTTTTCTCACCTTTCTCATTGTTTTCCCTACTTAGTTCATTCTCTACTGCCTCTCTCTTCCAGTCATTCTACTTTTACTTGGTCTTTATTCGATAAGGAAAAAACAAAATGTAAATCCAAGCTAGATTTTGTCTCAGGCTTTCCTGGAGTTTTGCCAAAGGCAGGATTTTCTTTGGACTTGGTAGAAAGCATTAACCGAAGGAAGAAAACTGGATGGCCACTGAAAAGACAGATATTTCACTGTAGAGACCTCATTGCAGAGCTGTGCTTGTAAATATGACGAGAAATGTATCTATAAAGAGTTCACCCAGGCTTTCCCAGCACACTGAAATGGAGTCATCTGACTTTGTTTAAAGTTTTTTGATCCAAAGAGCAGGAGAACATTTCACTCATAAAGAGTATCTACAACTGTGTTTGAACCTTTGACACGGGAAACTGAGGAAATTAAACCAGCTGCTACCAGTTTCTCCGGAGCCAGAAAGATGTAAAGTTTGCAGAGAAACAAAATGGTCTTTTTCCCTCATATTGTCATTTTCAGAAAAAAGAAAAGGGAAGAAGCTATTTTTGGAAGGGGGGAAATATCTGTGTCTGCATTTCTGTCTGTAATACAATGTGTGGCTGATAAGAGGCTTATGTTTTAAATTGTTATCATAGGGAATGCGATGACTTCTGAAGTCAGAGCAGGGCTGGAATGAGGCTGGCTCCTTGGGCTGCCTTTGTCGCGTCCCGAGCTGTGCACTGAATCCCACAGGATCTTAAAATGACCTTTCATCCAGGCTCTATGGAGGTACTTTTAGTCAACTGGTAGGAGCAAGTGACCCCCGACCTCCTGATATTCACTGACTGTGTGGAGGCATTTTCGGCTGCTGATGGGTGGTCCCAGTAGACAGTGGCCACAGATGTCTGCTCCTGATAAATCCAGAGCTCAGCTAATGGGAGGGGACCTGTCACTGGCTCCACTGGAGAGTGAAATATGTAAGCTATAGGCAAGTGTTTCTGCTGGCTTTTAGGCTCCATCACCAACTGTGAAGACTGAAAGCCCTTGACAGTGCTTTGCACTGCTTTGGGATAGGTTTCCGTGTCTCCCTTAAGTCCTTCCCCAGCTGTTCTGCTCTTGTGCTGAGGACCCAGCTGTGTTGCATGTGGACACCTCTGAGCTCCCTTTGCCTTGATAGCTGAGAAGTAGGGTCAGTTGCTGGGCACATGATTTTCCTGTTTGTTCTGGAAGTTGCTCTGTGCATCTGGCGGAAAGTAAACTTGACAGTGTCCACCTCACAGTGAGTTAGCCTGGCTAATTTGTAATTAGGGCTTTCTCACACTGGAAACCTTCAGCCAAGAGCCCATTCTCAGAGTAAGTTTTGCTTCTCTCGTTGTAGCAGCTTTTAGAGTGGTTATCCAAACCCACTACCATCACTGGCTGGTACAGCTTATTCAGCTTCACCCATCCCTCTTGCCCATCCTCTTCTCCTTGTTCACCTCCTTTCTGGTGCCAGCAATTTCTATAAACTATTGTATGCTGCTCGGTGGCAATAAATATTAATAAATCTATATCACTTTACTGCTGGAATAGTGGGAGAAGAGGTGAGCGACGTATATTTTACTTCTTCAGAGGCTTGGCTCCCTTTGGCATGCCTTTTCCTCCCAGAAGAATTGCCAAATTATACTCTAGTTTCCCTTCCCAGATGAACTACATCCTCACATCTGTCTGGCTTTGCTCCAAGCTGCTCCAAGTCAGTAGGAGCTGGGAGAAAAGTTTAACATGCAAATTGAAAATGTCAAATTTTGGCTTTATTTATTGCTAGTTTTGTAGAAAGAAGGAAGTAGAAAGACTTTCTGTCAGAACAGCTCACTGTTATTGTTCCGCTCTGAGTAAACAAACCTCTGGAATTGCAGTAAAGGGAGTGTCTGGGGGAGGCCGAGGGAGACCAAAGGGGCAGTGCTGGAGGAGTGTGGTGCTGGGAAGTGCGTGGCATTGGGACCGCTCCTTTAAACGGTTGAACTTTTTGGACACTGAAAACTGGTGGAGAAGGGATAACTGCAGAATGAGTGTGTTGTTACTCTGAGGCAGCTGTGGTAAGACATCAGTACTCAGTGCTGAGACCTTTTCACATGAGTCTCTATGCTGGACTGACCCACTCTTTCACTCTTTAATTCCATCATTTCTGTTTGACAGACACAACCCTGTGATCACAAATTCCATTCAAACTAAGAAAGTTTATGCAAATTTAACGCATCCTTTGGGAAACCCAGTTTCCATGAAGGGCTTTTGGGGTGCCTGAGATGTTCTGCTGAGAGTGCACCACATTTCAATGACATGGAGCAAGAGTATTTTATATAGATGGTGTTTTGATCTGGGACAAACCAGAAGATGACCAGAAACGCTCAGCTAAAGTTAACTGGTAAATATTAGTAATTTTGTATCAGAGAGCAGTGTACCAGGAAGAGAACTAACCCAAAACAGTGTGTGAGCAGCTCAGGGTAGAACTGATGCTGTCACCAGTATTTGTACAGAAAGTGACTGATATGAAGGCTCCTTGCAATGGGAAAGTTATTCATGTGTGAGCACTGGTGTGCAAAGATGCCCAAAGAACATGGGAGACAGGCATTAGCTGACTTTGAGAAATGGAGGAGCTAATGAAAAGATCCAGAGTTGAGTACAATTCTGGAAAACATGAAGCTTCTTTAGCAATAGCTGCTCCCACTATGGGGATTTGTTCAGTTTTCTTCTGAATGTGTTGTAAACCTGGAGATGAGCAACTTTTTTGACACACTTGTAGAGAAAAAAATGCCACCTGCCACCTAAAATTGAGTGTCAATGTACAGACAGAGAATAAGGCCATGGGCTTAGCTTGGTGGTATAAAGAATTTCATGTCCTTATTTATGGAAGCTGAACTATTATCTGAAATGGACCACAAATCACTTGCTACTATTGCCAAACTGGGTCTGTGCAGCGCTCTGGCTAGAACAGAGATGACATTTAACTGCAGACACGTGGTTTGTTTATCTAATGCAAACCTGATGGAGAGGCGTTAATAACAGGCACATACTAGAACATTTGATGAAAGTCCTCCAGTACGTGTCACTTAGAAAATACCCCAAGGTTTTAATTGAAATATGGATTATAACCCCTGTTATGATTCCATGATGAAAACCCACATGAAGTCATTACCACAAGAACAGTATTCTCCTACCTTCCCTCACCCATTCAGAGAAGCAGCTCCTTAGTCTAAAGGGGATTTTCTCTAAGACAGCAGCAAAGTGATTCATAAGGAGTTGAGGAAAAATTGTTGAAAAAGATAGATGAAGGTTACTTAGGGATAGAACAAGAGAGGGCCTAGAGATTCCTGGTGAATAATGATCCTGAGAAAGTTGTCTAGGCTTGTTGCATATGTCAAAAACACAGACCACACCGAGTGGAATATTATTATATTGGTGTTCTGGGGAAAAATAAGCACTTATACTATCCATATACTTATTGGACTTGTGAATTTTTTTTTTTTAAGTTCTAAGATAAAGGCAGTTTTGAAAAAATGAATATATTCAGGGAAAATCACTTTTTAACTGAAACTTCAACAAATCATTCTGTATTCTGTTATGTTTTTAGTGTCTTTCATGTCTTGCCCAGTTTTTTTTTTTTCTATTTTGCTTCTTGACTTTTCATGTGCCAAATCAAAGCAGAGACTGCTTTTAAAGATTGTTTATGAACACCTAGATTTAAAATAAGTTCAACCAACTTCATTGATACAGGTGGGACCAGAAAGACAGATTTCATTATGGTTGTTGATACTGTTCTTTTAGTTGAAGTGGATCCCCAAGCTACAGAGTAGTTCCTGGAAAGCCTCTATGGGCCAAGGTCTATTGAGTTAATCACTGCACTTAAATATATCTGGATTTGGAATAACTGGGGAAGAGTATAATTCTATATTTCTATGTCTGATTCTGAAGACCTTACTCACAGAAGTAGTGTGAGTTAAATCAATGAAACTATTCACATGGATAAGCATTAATCATCTGAGTAATGAGAAAAGGTTGAAGGGTCATTCTTAAAGTTGTTAAGAAACTTTGCAGCTGCTTCATATGGCCTAACTATCATTATATTTCCCAAGATATTGCTTCCAATACGGTAGTGATTAATTAAAGTAGTGTGATATTGACCCCATGCTGCTTTGTTCCTTGTTCAAGCCCCCTCTAAATGGTTTCTCGAAGGCTGAAGTGGGTGTGAGAGGTCTGCAGGACAAAGCCTTCAGCAGTCCCTCTGCATGAGGTGCATTCTACCCTCTGCTGGTTTCCGATTTCCTTCCTCAAGAAAATTGTCTCGGTGCCTGAAATAGAGTTTCCAGTCCCCATCCCCTCCTGACAGCCCTGTCTGAGCATATCAGTTACCTTCTCACACTATGGCACATAGGGCTTAGGATAAATATTTATAGCTAGCCACGGGTATCAGGAGAGATTTTCAGTGTTATCTTCAGTTGTTCTACATATACCTATATTAATTGCTTCATTTCCCTCAAAAGTGAGGCAACATCTTCCAGTTGGGTAGTCTGATTGTATTAATTTAAGCATGTGCTGATATGCTTTTGGAGTTATGAATGTTTTCCTGAAACAAAGTCAAAGAGAACGTAAGTCCTGCCTTAAACCAGAGATGCTAGGCTAAACAGAGCAGGTCAAAATTATCTTAATTTGCCATTTTGAAAAGATTTCAACAGAAAAGGGGTATATTTTTTAATTTTTTCATTGTTGACGTATTCCCTTGTTATCAGTGCAGTGTGACTAGGAAAAAAAAACCAAAAGCCAACAGTCCAGAATGTGTTCATAAATAAAACAGCTGTTCAATGAACAGAAGTGTAGGGGAAGACTCTTCTTGAAGTCATGTGGGACTGGTCATTTGATCATATGGGCATTAAAACAGAAGAAAAGGGAAAAGGACAATGATAATAGGCATTTTTATCACGGATGTTTAATGTATACTGCCCCATAAAGCTTGCTATCCTTTTACCAAAGAAAATGCTCATGTTAGAAGAAAAGGAAAAGGAAAACGAAACCCAACAACTTGTGTGGAATATTCCCACACTTGATTCTCTTTCAGTTCCTCAGAAGAAGATAGACCTCTGCCAGCATGCCCAGGGAAAACATTATTTCCAACTCCGGATGAATTCTTTCTTACCCAAATCTTACCCACTTGGTCTTTGTCTCCTGCTCCTTGACATGCTTTTCTTTTGCATTTTTCATAAACAACTGTCTATCAAGCCCTATTGCAATCAATTCTATTGCACTCAACAAGTTAGCTGTTTCCAACAAAGAAAGAGGGAAACAAGAAAACTTGCCTTCATGGGAAAGAGCTTTTTAAAGAAAGGCCCATCCCACTGGCATAAATCAACAAAAAAGCAAGTGTATTCATTTAGCTATTCAGAAAGTCCTAATATGTCATCATGTCATGTACAGCATTCGGCTGCTTTAATAGTGTTATCCTTTTCTCTTTTTAGAAAGGAGTTCATTTCAGTGAGCTTGTAAAGTACAATATACTGTATTAGAGGTTTCATTATTCACAGGGACCAAAAGAAAAAAGAAAGATCTTTCCACACATGATTAATACCTCAGCTGAATACCATGTGCTGGACGTGGGCCATCCATCAGCAATTTAACATCTGTAATCTGGCCATGGTGAGTCACTGGTAACATCATGAACAAATCATGGATGCCCTGCGGTCTTAACATGGTTTATGGGCCTTGTATGAATTGAATGTGTGTTCAGCCTGGGGATGAAACGGGGATGGTCTAAATTAGAGGCAAAGGGAGTTATGAAAAGAAGCCTTGCCCCTTATTTATTTATTAAGTAGAAGTATCCGAGAACTGTGAAAGTCTGGCTTTTAGCCCTTCCCTAACAGGGAAAGGTTAGAGGATGGGAACCAGTGGGATTTAACAGAAAATCAGCAATAAAGAATAATAAAACAAAGGGAGGTGATCAAATCCAACACACAGGCACATGCTTTAGCCTCTCAAGGCATGCACAATATTTGAGGGTAAGTGTGGTTTTGTTTAGTCCCAGCGAGCGCCGTGAGCTGTGGATATCTGCACACTAGTATGGTGGACAGGTGTGGTGTGGGCTTGTCCACCACCAGCATCTCCCTCCCTGACAACAGACAACAATTCTGCTCTGTGCTTGCTCAGTGCTGTGTCTCTGCCAGCTTTAAATTGAACCAGGACTTGATAAGTGATGGGGAGGCAGAAGAAGCAGCCCTGGGATAACCTGACAATACACACCTCTTATGTAGGCTCTTGTCCACCCCTAGCTGCACTCGTTATTTGTCAGCAGGAAACTGCTCCCCCATCTAGATAAAATCCCCTGTGCCATGATCTGTTCATTCTGGGTGTGCTGGCAGCAAGTGGCACGTCTCCGTGCTGACTCAGGTCCTGCCTTTACCCTGCCTTCAGCCCCAGCCTTGGACACCACTGGAGATGCTCATGCTGGCAGTCTCCTGGTTTGTGCCTCTGGTGAGCTCTGGGACAAGGTTCTTGGGATGAGTCCTCACCTTTGGGACACTCTGTCTCCCTGGGTCTGATGGGCAGAATTTGTTGACTGTCAGGGACTGTTAGAGAGTTCAGCTGATCTTTCAAGCATTTGTGAAGAGGAAGGTGAATTTGTATTGGAAGAGTCTTTTATTTTCTTTGGTTGCTTGGAGAGTGTTACTGAGACTCCTGTCATCTTAGATATATTCTGTAGTACATGCTTAAAGACACTGATCACTCCTGCAACTTGATTATATGATAGTTGTGTTCAAATAATTCATGACATGCCTGGTGCTGTTTGGAGCTGCAGAGCTGTATAATTCATAATTTTCGGTCTTTTTCATTCATGAAGAAAAAAATCTGATCCAATCCAGACTCCTGCTCTTGTTTTGTCTCTACCTTCACAGAAAAACAGTTCAATATCTCCGTCAGGCTAAACCAGTCAGGATCACTTTCTAAAAGTTCAGTTGAATGGCAGGTTCTTGAGGGGAACATGAATAACTTTTGTAAATTGCCTTCAAAAGTAGCACAGGATCTTTCAGTCAATTTTAAAAGAACTGTTTACTGTTGCATATGGCAGTCATTATTCAGAATAATAAACCCGCTGAGAATCTGAACATGCATGGGCCAACAGATGGGTCATCTTGCTTAGCAATTTAAGCAAGTAATTTATTTCAATCACTAGGACAAAGCACATGAAGGTTACTAATTCCCTTCCAAGACACATGCAACAAAGTGCCACAGCTTTCCAAATCTTGCAGCCATTATGGAAATGTACACCTGCTCTTTGGGATTTGGGACCATTTTTGCTTGCTTGCAGCCATTTGTTTCATATTTCTTACCAAACACCTCCATTTTCCGATTCTCATCAAGAGAAGGCAAGAACTGAATGACTATAAAGTTGTATTGCAATATACGACCACCTTTATTTGGGCATTGCCATACAAATACTGAGCACTAAGCATTAAACCAGAGAATTTTATTTTTAGTAATAATTATGCATCCTATCTTCCTCTGGAATGATAAGAGCATCATCCAGGAATAATATGCAAATACATATTTCACTTATCTCTGGTAGCAATAAAACAGAATTTGCTACCTTATGGTTTGCCAACTGCATTAACTACTGAGATCTCCTGTTCCTCCACTTTGAAAGTAGATGTTCAGCTCCCAAAAGGCACTGAAATGATGACTCTCAGAATGAAAAGTTTGCAATAATCTCAAGGGAGCAGGCCATGCAGGCAGCTCAAGGCCCTTGACACCATCACAAACGTGTTTCTGCTCTGACTTAGGGCTATTGTCATCAGGGTGATTCAAAGTCCATGGAGCGTCCTGTGGTGTCTGCTGTGACTGATGGTAGGGTGCAGCTCATCTCACCAGTGAGGGTGGCTTGTGTAGTGTTTGCTCACCAGTCCAACATGAAAATTTGCTGTGAGCTACCCTGGAGCTCTAGCTGAAGAGTACAGCATCCCTGTTAGAGAACAAAGTGTTACCCCAAGTAGTTGTCCCCCTAGGTGGGACAGCCCTGTTTCAGTGGCTGAGCTTTACTGGTATGCATGAGTTCTGCAAGAGGATCGGAGCTGCTTTGGGCAGAAACTGTCTTTGCAAAAAAAAACCCCAAACCACCCCACAGAGCTTCACAGTGGTAGCATGCCTGATGGTTTGCAGTTGCAAAACAATGCAACCAGAGGTGGCTGCAAAACAACATGACTGGTTTTGGCATTCTGTGCCAGAGCAGCTGCGCACCAGTTCCATGAAAGCTTCCCACAGGTCTCTTCACTGCCTGTGTCACTGATGGCAGTATCGTGGGATTACACTAATCTAGGTCATGCTCAGCCCCATGACTGATCAGGTAAGAAGAGCGAGAAGAGCCTGGTGGGCTGCAGTGGGAGCTGAGGCACGTGGTGAGTACGGTGGGTCCCTGTGCAGCAGCAGAACTGCCACAACTCGCTTCTTGAGCCCTCTCAGCCCCTGGCAAAGGCAGTCAGATACATTTATCTAAACTGGAGTTCATTTAAACCTCTTCTCAGCCAACAAGGAGCTCATTAAACCTACATAACTCGATTGTGTGCCTGTGTGTTAAGAAATAGTAAGCTTTTGTGAATACGTAGCGTGTTCACCTAAACCTCTGCAGTATGATCAATGTTGTCATATAAAATTTAGCTGCTGATATTTCATTTTGAGCCATAAACATTGAATGAATTGTTAAAATGAATTCTAAAGTTGCAATATTTACTCATTAGCCAATGCCCTGTGTGAGCAGAAATAAAACTTGTCACCAGTACGTTGTCCTAGGGATTAAAAAATTGTGAAGGAATTGTGAAGAGAAGATCCTTCCTGGCTTGAGAAATCTATGGATGGTTTTGAGAAAAGTTTAGGGAGTGCTGAATTGCCTTAAGAAACAGTAGGTACCCCCCAAAGGTGGAAAGGGAGAAAAATTTCAGCCATTAGAAAAACATGATAACAATGCAAATTCCCAGTGTGCACTCATCTCAATGAATGCTTCTTGTCAGAATAAAAAACTGCTGCCAAGCTTTGAAAAATCAAAATATTTTACTGTGATGTTTTCAAAATGAATATTTTTGATGTATAATTTCACAAGAATCGGTTCATCAAGAAACAATTCAATTGAAAAAGCTTGGAGACAGTGGGTTTTTTTGGTGGAATCCAGAATTAATTTGTTCGTGTTTTGGTTTTTTTTTTTTTTTCACCAAGAATGATGAAACATGACTGTTCACATTCCGTCTGAAATTCTGCTGCTTTTTTTCCCCTCTCTGCTCTGTACCTGTGGCACATCTGAGCCTTTTGCCGCGCTCCTGATCTCTGTTCTTTGCTTTGTGCCCCCAGCCCGGCCTTGTTCCCTGAGCAAAATTCACCAGGCACGGAGAGCAGTGGGGACTGGCCGTACCCTGTGTGACCTGTCCAAGACTCTTGAAAGCCAAAATGGAAATTCCTGTCGTGAGCCAGCTGGTTTTGGATGCATTAGTGGTTTAGCCCTACTTTCCCTTTTATCTCTAGTATTTTAGCAACGCCGCTGTGGTTTCCAAACTCTTTGGTTACAGCACACACATCGCCCTGCCCATTGCCCTCAGAGCCTGCTAACGCCTTCAGCCCTTTTAGAGAGCCAGGTCTTAATGAATTTAGAAGTCAGAAAAGAAAAAGTTCCAGATGTTTAGCAAACTATCAAAATACATTGGCTTTTCTTTTTTTAAGAAACTTTTCACAAGCTGATAAAAGCCTATTTTCTTAGCAAACAGATTATATGTCAGCTGGAGGTGTGAAACCTTAATAGAAAAGAACCATATGCCAGTTTGGAAGAGAAAAAAAAAAACTAGTCCGCAAGGGTCACTACGTGCATTCTAAGTCTCTCTCAAAAAAAATTCAATATCTAAGAAGAAAATTAAAACAAAGTGTGTTAAAAAAGATAAAGGCAAAACAGAATTCCAAATGCAGCATCAAACATATTGACACAGGTTTTTAGTTATTTTTTTTTCACTTTAGGTGGGAAAATATGCAATTCACAAACCACAAGGGTTTTTCAATCTTCCACTGAGTGAGTCTTTGCAGGGAGTGGATGAACTGGGCTCCATTTGCTGAAGTGGTGAGCGTGAATCCCGTTAAGGGACCAAATCTCAGAGTTAAGATAGTACATTTCCTGCATTGTGTATTATAAATGTTGAAAGGCTGGTAAGTTGACACAGCAAAAATATCCTCTGCCTGAACATCTTCTCTCGTGTCATGACAGACAAAGCATTTAACAGGAAAAATGCCCAACAAAGTCCTTTTCATCAGCCAAGCTCAGAGTACTCGGCAGATACCACGTACCTTGTCTTACAAGTGGAGATACAGAGCAGCAGCAGCTTCCCAGGGCAGAGCTGCAATGGACTGGAATGCTCTTGGGTATGAGCCTTTCCTCCAGCCACCATCCACTACCAAAAGGGAACACAGATACTGGAGAGGAGCCTTGAGACACTGTGGTATAGTAGTAGGGAAGTCTGTCCCCTTTGCCTGGCAATTTGTTTCCTGACCATAGATTTTAATTTAATTTCTTTCTTGCTCCTCCAACTCTCCCCCAGTTGCAAGCGTTATTCTGCTGCAGACAACACTCATTCCTGGCCTTTTGCAGGGATGTGAAGAATTTGTGAGTCTGGCAAAGGAGCTCCTCCATGCTTTGCTGGCTGCTGTGGCTCTGAGGTGGGGTGCGTTCTTGGAAAGCTGAAGGCCAGATGATGTCTGGTGAGACCTCAACTGAAAAAGTCTCCAGCTCTGGAGACCTAAGCATAGAAAGGACATGGACCTGTTAGAATGGGTCCAGTGGAGGGCCACAAAGATGATCAGAAGGCTGGAGCACCTCTCCTATGAAGACAAACTGAGAAAGTTAGGTTTGTTCAACCTGGAGAAGGCTCTGGGGAGACCGTATACCAGCTTTCCAGTACCTAAAGGGAGCTACAGGAGAAATGGGGAGGGACTTTTTATCAGGGAGTGGAGTGATAGGATGAAGAAAAATGGTTTTAAACTTGGAGACAGTAGACTTAGCTATTAGGAAGAAACTCTTTATTGTGAGGGTGGTGAGACACTGGAACAAGTTGCCCAGAAAAGTTGTGGATGCCCCATCCCTGAAGGGGTTCAAGGCCAGGCTGGATGGGGCTTTGAGCAACCTGGTCTGGTGGGAGGTGTCCCTGCCCATGGAAGGAGGTTGGAACTTGGTGATCTTTAAGGTCCCTTCCAACCTAAACCATTCTGCGATTCTATGTCACCTCTGAAATTTCTGGGTGCCATATCGCAAATGCTGCCTGCCTGGCTTGGGCTCCTCCGGTCCTCGCATGTTCTGCAAGGCAAGAGGCTGATGGTTTCGCACAGAGTGTGGGCATGTGTAACACTCACCAATTTGCAGCTGCTAGTGAGCCCAGCAAGCACAGCCCCCCACGCAAAGACCCCAGGGTGGGAATTAGGGGGATAATGGATAGACCCGCTTGCAGACCACACGTGCTGCTTTGATGACTGGTCTCCTGCTAATAGAAAAGCATTTTGCCAAGGGCCAAATTCCTTGGTACATATTGTTCTGCCATGCTAGAGGGATTAAAGTCACCTGCTGTACTTGAAGCTCTCAGGATGAAAGGCTTACTGACCTATGTGGGATGATGGTCTCTCACAAAGGGCTGCTGGTCGCTGATCTCTTTCTCCCGAGTTGAGTATTAGGTTTTGTACAATTTTTCTTATTAATTTTAAGCCATGGATTTTTCAGAAGCTTACTTGTTATGTGTTTATATATTTCAATATGTTTTTGGCATGATTGTGAGTTCCTGTGTCTTTCCGTTGGGGTGAGCAGCAGCAGGCAATTAAACAAATGCAGGACTATACTAAACTTATAAATGTGCATACTGAAAAAATCTTTAGGGTGCGTTCAGACCCGCTCACTGCTGCCTAAATAACAAAGCACAACGAGCTCTTCAACTTCAGAGCAGACGTGCAATGCATCCTTTGGAAGCTAAACATCAGAGAAGGCTTTGGGGAGTTTTGCTGATGGTGACACCTGCCCCACACACGGCCTTGCTCACCTCTCTCCTCATCTCTGCTCATGTACATGGTGATGGGCACTGCAGGTGTGGAGCCAGGAAGGATTTTTACTTTCTCCCCACTATCAAATCGCACCCAAGGGCTGTCTGTCCCCCTTGTGCGTATCCCTAAGGCCAGGCCAGTGAAGGGCAAAAGCCAAAGCAGCAGTGAGCCACAGAGGAGAAGCATCTGGCAGTGGAGCTGGTTCATGTTGGCGATGAAGAGCCCTGAGCGCCTGCAGCCTCCACTCCATGCAAGCTTCCCTGCAACCTCCAGAGATAATTTGTGTGTACAACAGACAAAAACCTCTCCTAGATCTAAAATGAGGCTAATGAGGAGCACTATGGAGCATTAATATTATTACTATGGAGCACACTAATGTGTGCACACTATGGAGATGACAAAGAATCAACAACTGGGTGAGACAGATAGAAAATGTGAAGTAGAAAAGCACAGGTAAATCAAGCAGAGTTCCACAGAGTGTGCACTGGTCTGTCTGAGCTGCAGTAAAAAGCAAAGCATGGGTGAAGATTACCTCATTTTGCTATAGGTTGTGAGGAGTGTGCATACGAAACCGAGAGACAGCAGGGTTACTGCCTTGAGTGCAGTATCATGACAGAAAATGAATGGGCCATCAAATGCAAACAAAAGATCTTCTTGTTTAGCTGGAGCTGAACACAGGAACATGATCTAGCTTGGTGCTAGAAAGAGTGATATAATCATTCCCCTGGCACTCCTTTGGCAGTGAAGCCAACAGAAAAATAAAGTAGTATATAGAACTTGGCGCAGTCATCTTTTCTATGTGGAGTGGCAGTCTATCAGCTAATGTATTAATTTGCCACAAATAGGAAGAAAATACACTTATCTTTAATTATAGCAAGATAAGATGCATCCATCAATGAGGTAAAAGCATGCCTGACCTTTGATGTCAGCAAAAAGAGCCCAATCCGCTGGAAGGGCAGAGATCACTTTTTCTGAGGAAAGGATGAAGCCTGTTTTCTAACAGTGGCAGAGACAGAGGAAGAGAAGCTGGAAGACTGAAAACTTTCCACAACTCAAGTCTGAAAGCAAGTTCCACTGCACTGCAGGTGGGTTGGCTTTTGATCTCACAGCCATGAGTAAAATCCTCAGACACTGGTCAAAGTATTAAAAGGACACATTCCCTTGCTTAAGTATAAGCCCAATGGAAGAAATTCAATGTGCAAAAGGATCATGTTCCATTACTTCTGAGTGGAGACCTTACTGAAACCAAATATTTTGTTATGTGTGATCCATCAGCAGGGTTCTGGCACTCTCCTTAGGAGAAATACAGAACACGTTTGTTCAGACTTAACACCTTATACATGCAGAAGAAACTATTTCCCCTGCCTACTGGTTTGGTCGTGCTTGGCACCTATGGCAGCTCACTGGGAAACGTAGCAGGTTTGTGATGGTCTAGAGGTTACTAGTGTCTACGTTGGTGACACTTTACTTCTGGGAAAAAAGCACGATCAGAGGTTTCTAGCAACTCTGGACTGAGCCACATCTGCTAGATGAAAGCTAAACAAACACCACCCCCATGGGAAACAGCCCAGGTGAGAGAGCAGGTAACAGTGCAATGTCCCAGGAAATCACAGTAAGGCCGTGACCATCATGAACATGGCTTCTAAATAGGCAAAAAGGTGTTACAGAAATTGTGAATCACCTGGGGAACTGCAGCTCTTAATTAACTACCTGAAGGAACAATCTAATTTCGCAAGGGCAGGGATCGACAGAAAGTTTGCAATAGCCCTGGCAGTTACGAGGGAGTTACAGAGACTCTAGCTATGAGGCTTTCTGATGATAAGCACAAAATTCAGATATCCCCACATCGAGGGCACAGTAAGTGCAGGTGGTCTTTCTGGAGCCTGATCCCACAGCTACTGCTGTACCGCTGCCTCAGGTAAGACCCACCTGGGCACATGGCAGTGCAGAGGCTAATGAAGCATCACTAATCACAGCCAGAATTGCACACTTAGGGCCCAACCCTGCCTTTATTTTTGATCCAGTCTAGTATGTATTAATGTGAGTAGCCCTGCTCACTCAAAATCTTCTCAAGGTATGTAAATACCTGGAGAGGGTGTAAAGACAGGGGTGAAGCTCCCAGTTAAGTGGTGTGGGTTTTCAAGTTGTGAATTATTCTGATCATTCACAGGCAGGCGTGCTAGGTGAGTGGGCTGATTTCTGAGGGCTTGTTCTGTCAGCTTGCTGTACCTCACACAGGAGACAAGGAGATCTGTTTGACTTGCTTTTCTTTTGTAGGTCCTTCTGGGTGTGCTTACTTGTCTTTCAGCAAGTGCTGCTCTATTACAGACCTGTTCTGTCCTGATCGATGGCCTCCTGCAGCTGAGGATCTTAGACAAACCTGAAATACTGTGAAATAGCTGAAAAAAATATCAAGACTTAGCAGCTCTTCCTGTTGCTGCTTTATCCAAGATAAATGGATCACCTCTTAGGAAAACGCAGCAACATGCACAACAGACTGGAGAGAATTGTTCTTTGGCTTATCTGTAAGATGAAGAAGTTGATGAAGGAGACTTTTGCTCTTCATACAGTAACTGTATGCAGGTAATGAAGTCTGTTACATGTACGTGAGAGAATAGAGACAGCCTTGGTAAAAACATTAGGTTACTGCCACTCTTGCAAATTCCTACAAGAAGGCTTATTAAGAAAGCTTAAAGATGTATTGTATTTTGTGTGGATACAAGCCTCAGGTGTAGTTCAGGAGAGGGAGAAGGCAATACCGAAGGGAATGCTAGGAAGTGATAAGGAGATAAGACTTGATATGGAAAGCTGGGCTTTTCCTTGGATGCATCAGGGCAAAAGAGGAGACAATAGAGAAGGGAGAGTTGATTGATGCAGGGTCAAAAAATAGTTCTCCAAAGATAAGTTTGCTAGCTACCTTTTACCTCAATACAAACATGTTTTTTTTTCTTATATTTCATTGATGGATATCATATAAGAGGCTGTCTCTTCCAGTAACTCTTGGCCAAGAACTGTGGCATGTCTTTCTGTAACTGTTTTTTCTGGAAGTTACCCTGTTCCATACTTTTAACTCTGGTAGATACATGTTTAATTACCAAGATGATGATTTTTTTTTTTTTTACTTTTTTTTAAATTATTTTTATTTTATAGAATGTCCCAGGAATGACCCAGGAATTCTTTTTAGGATATCTGATCTGTCCCTGTTCTTAATTTCAGTCATCAAACATTGCTTTCAATATTTGTTCAAGACACACAGTTCCACAAAGCAGAGTGGCGTCTTGTGGTTACCAGGAACAAACAGACCAGTGAAGTGAGAAATAACTGTGATTAGCACAATAG
>VZRU01017423.1:82313-95344 GCA_013398155.1 Pedionomus torquatus
ACATCCAGGTAGTTTCAGAAGGATTGATAGGTGTTTCTGAGGGCCTAATTCTAGTTGTGATCTTCTACAGTGAAGAAAAAAACAGTGGTACACAAGTTTAGGGACAAAAGTGTTTATGGGCAGAAGCCAATCTCACCCTGTCTTACCTTATTACAACAGTAGAGTGGGCAATAACCAGGATCTTATAGTTTTTCTTTCCAGGGTTTTAGACAACTGGTTTCTTCCTCTGCTTTCTGTAAGAATCTTTAAATAAGTCTCAGACATTTATTTTTTCCATGAGTGTAAAATAATATAGCACTTACAAAGCTACAGGTCATTATTAAAGACATTCTTGCAATTCTGCAGAATTTTCTATTTTTTACTCAGAGTTGTTTTTAGAAGCTGACAGAAATTATTCAATATTGTTTTAGGCTATCCTGTAAGACTTAAACTATTTTCCACAACATCCTTTGGAGCACTTGAAGTGTTCCCTCTACACCTACATATAGATCACTGGTGTGCCATGACCCTGTTGGGCAATAATGAGGTGTGACTGGATCTCTGTTTCCTGTCCCAGGCATTTTAAATGAAGATTCAGCAGCTGATTGAATCAAATAAAACGTATGGAAGGATTGACATTTATTTTCAGCTTTTAACCCAGGGTTACTTGTTTTGATATTTCTAAAAATAAGTGTTTCTATTGGAATTATTAATTGTCCCCGTGAGAGCAACATAAAAATTTCTCAGGAAGATGCACTCAAACTTCAAATGGAATTTACTCCAGTTGCATTTATATTCGTTTGGCGTTTGTTTTCTACCAACCGCATTTTACTCCCAGCGTAACCGATGGCAAGTGAATTAAGTTCACATGCTCAACCATTTGCATCAGAAGTGATGGATTTTATAGGGGACAAGACATCAATAGATCAGGTTTCCTTGAGCCATTTAACAAGGCCCAGGCACAGAGGCAATTAAATAAAACATATACAGACCTGACTACGTTCTTCTCAGCTAGGAGCCAGACACAGCAGCAATTCTGCGATGCCCGTCGCAAAGGTGCTGACAAAAATTACAATTAACAATGCAATCAGGTATCAATCACATTTTATATGGGCTTGGACACTGCTTATTAACAAGCACAGGAGTAGCAGGGTCATACACAGTAAGAGAAGGAATACGTTCAGACTCTGTTCCCGGCTAATAAATTTTATAGTAGCTTTAATATTTTTAGGTATGTTGCTGAAGGCAAGTGTTATGAGACCCAAAAAGAAAGTTTTGAAAGGGCCTGAAATGCTATAATCCTTTTTATTGGAGCTTTGTTTTAGCAGGTTGCTCTCTATGAAGTAGTCAGGCTCACAATTGTGCCACCTGGTAATGTGAATGAAACTTATCTATCTGATCAGGGAAAAGAAGTGTTAAATTAGGACTAGGAATGATTAATCAATACAGCTCACATTCCAGAAATAGTTTAGCAAATTATTTTTCTAATTGTCACAGATTTTACTTGAATAAAAGACAAAAAAAAAATCAGACAAATCCTATTCTTTGTGATGTTGAATTAAAAACCTGAGAAGCCTCCATCAGAAGTAGAGGTTAAATTCATTGGAGGCATCATTCATCCGTGGGCACCGCTGCCTGCCCAGCTCCAGGAACTGGCTGGAATTGCTGTGAAGAGGGGATGCGATCCCCCAAGGATGGGCTCCCCAGCCCAACACCAGGGCACTGGTCAGCATCTGCTCCACTGCCACAGTGGACACTGGGAAAGCCTGGTTAGTGGGTCCTGATTCCTGCCCCTGCAGGGTTCTACCTGGTTTGAGCAGGCAGTCAGTTGCCCCCAGCGACTCTGGCCACCCACATGCACCCAAACTGCTCCTTCCTTTTGTTCTAAAGAAAGTACGCTTGGGGCTTGTCCAGGTTACAAAGTGTCTTTGGATCAAAACTTATCTGGCAAATATTAAGAGTTGCATATTGTTATTATTTCGGCTCTCTAGTAATCATGGTCTGATGCCATTAAGATTTGCACATTAACGTTTTCTTTTAGAAGGATCTTTACTTGCACCTTCGTGCCAAGCACGTTGCTGTTTTTCTCTGTTGTTAGCTCAGATACAGGTACCCGACCAGTCGTTTCCCTTCCTATTCATTGTGTGTTCTGCTGTTGGGGTTCAAAAAGTGTAATGAATTACCTTAAATTCAAAGTAAATACAGTCTTCCATTTAAATTTGAAATGAACTTCTGAAGTGCTTCTGTTAATCTTTGTTTTCTGTAAAATTATTTTTGACCAAAATCTAAATTTGGGTCCTTTTAAATTATCCATTGCAAGTTAGCTGGTAAGAGTATATATTTTTAAGTTAAGAAAATGTGTGTTGCTTTTTTCCTGGGGCTAATTTGTTTCAACCATATGGTTATCTTTCTGTGAATGGCTGGACTTACTGACCCGTTGCCTTTTTATTAAAATTAATCCCATGCATCCCTCAGGCTTTGCAAATACAGAAGCCTGAGCTGCAGAGCCAGGGATTTTTTGTATTCAACAGTTAGTTCTTGGACCTGCTGGGCTGTAAAAGCCTTCTTCTGACATATGTATCAATGGGAGACTGATTAGATGTGGTTTGAGTAGGACAGGTATAATTGTGCCATGGCGATCTTCAAAAGTATTACATCTTTGTATGGAAAAGAAATAATCCTATTTTATTTGTCCTTACCTTTTTTTAAAGCTCTGGTCTTCCCAGAATGTTCATGTGAACAGAGGCACATAAGTAAATAGTTTAGATAGCTATGCCTGCTCTTTCTGCTTTTGTAGCATCTCAAATACAAAATGTGTATCTGTACCTCCTATGTGTGCGTACCAATGGGCTCACGTGCTACACAATATAGTTATACTGAAAGAACATTAAAGTTGCAAATTCAATCACTCTAAAGTTGGGAACTGCCTGAAAAAAAGGGCACTTTGCTAATGGCTTTCACAGGTATTTGTTGAGAGCAGAGGAATGCAGAGGCGGAGGACTCTTTGGATCTATTTCAGCTCCCTTGGGAGCTGGCCCCATCCACCATTCCCTCCTGACCCAAAGCACCAGCGCTCCTCTCTGGGGCTCTCTGCCCTGATGCCCCTTGCTTTGTTTCATGTGTCCTGGTCTCAAGCTCCCTGCTCCTGAGGTGCCCCTACCAGGCTTGGTGCCCCAACCTTGAAACCTACCTGGGACCTGAGCTGTGAGTAAAACTTATTCAGGGTCTTGGCACTAAAATGACCATCAGAAGGCAGCACTTTAAACAACAACCTGGAAAATAATTCATCATCCATTTATTAAAACACCAAGCTACAGGGAAAAGAATATTTAACTGATAATAAAAAGGATAGAAATATGTTAATGCTATGAAGAGACTAAGTATAGTATGCATAGATTATGATCTGCTGTTTTAAATTTATTAGTCTCTAGTTTTCTTGAGCCCAACATTCCTGATGTTTCCATTCGTAACACCATAAAGCCTATCATCCCAGCATAAGCTTTGGTAGCTGCATTTTTCCAAGCTTCATTTGCTTAGGTGTATATGTAGATTATCCTGTGGATTTGCCAAGATTTATGGCAGCAGCTTTTAATGTGTTTTCTTTGACAGAGCCAATAGCATGGGCAGGCACCAGAAATAAACCAGTTTTCACGTCTTACTAGGCATGTATTAAAAAGTTTCGTCCATCAGCCTGCACAGAGTTCACTCATATCTTACCCTTCATTGACTCTGACAGCTCATATATTTACTAGGTGGCTCACAGTGCTGCAGTTCCCATGGCTTTCAGGCAGTGGAGCTCTGCAGGTTTTATTTAGCTTTAAAAGCTATTGCTTGCCAAATTCAGACCAGCCCCTTTTTGCCCTTTGTGAGAGGAAAATGCTGTGGAAGTTGTTGTCTCTTCTTGTGGGTGCCCCTCAACCTCTGAGCACGTATCTGTCTCAGCAGATGCTGCTCTGGTGCTGCAAAGGGTCTCTCTAGAGGTGGTGGAATCATGGGGTGCAGGTAACTGGCTCCAGCTCAGCCAGTGGATGACGGGAACAGGGGGGCTGCAGTGGGGCAGTGTGAATTTCAGATTTCCAAAAATGCCAAGCAAGAGGTTGCTTTTTGATCCATCCCCCTGTGATTTAATGGCATGTACCATGCAGGTTAAATCGCCAAAAGGACAGCAACAATTTTCTGCTTCTCGTCAAAACCATAAATTTTACTGTGCGGCCTCAATCCTTTTCCTGTTCTCTGAAATAAATATTCTGGTTGTGAAAGCAAAGCAAAATCCAGTTTGGAGTCTGTGCTAGGGTGGAAACCGAGGAGGTTCTCGGCCTTGCAAATGCTCTTGCTCCTTCTAACCTGCTGGCAGCTGATGGGCAAGTTTTGCCTTGGCTCATTTTCTGGTGCTTGAGTTTCCACCTCCACTTGCCCATTATGTTCTTTGGTGAGCAAAGGGAATAGAAAAATAGAAAAGGAAATATGGCATTTTACTGCCTCTGGGGCAAGCTAGTAAACAAGGTTGGGGACCCAAGCCTCCCCCAAGTCCTGCCGAGAAGACCTGGGGCAGACTTGGCTTCTGGAGGTCGAAACTCTTGGATTTCCTCTGTCTTGAACAGGCAGCGAAGGCACAGATAGAGAAAGCCAAAATACAGCTGGGGCCCCAATGATGGTCCCAATCTTTGTCACTGCTCCAGGATGTTTACTTAGGGGCATTTGTAAAGGTATTTCTTATTTGTTGGCTTGCAGTGGTATAAAACCCAGTGTGTCCAACCAGCACAGGCTCCTCTGCCAATTGGTGCAGTACAAAAAACCATAAAGCCTTTGTCTGCTCCCCAAAATGCTCACAACTGAAGAGACAGATTGTCCTAATATTATGCATACAAAGAAAGTTGAAGAGAAGCTGAAATGGAAGCTGGAGAAACAGCAAAGTGCTGGATAGGCAGCTGGAGGAAGCAGCACTCACATTCATCCTTGCTTCGGCTGAACCTGACTGCTGGCAAAATAACTGTTTCAGACACTACGAGTTGAAGCAAGAGAAGACGAAGAAAGCATTTAAGGAGGCCAGGAGAAGCTTGTCCTCCTCACTTTGGATATCAAATCCTTCTCTAGCATCTCACAGTCATGCACTCAGAACAAAGGTGAAAGTATCACAGTCAAGAGCCTTTTAACATGTACAGTTTGACTTGTATCCAGTTTATTGTCTGCCCTCGAATTTATTAACAGAGTGCTATGGTTTAGGAAACGTGAGCAGGGGGATGGATAGTCTTCTAGAACAAGAGGTGTGCTGGTCAGTCAAGGATCTCTGCCAACCATCCACAGGCAGTGCTGCTGGCTGGTGGTTTTGCCTTTCTTTCATCGCTAAAGCCACAGCTTCACATTTATTGGCAATAACTTTCATGCCATTGAAAGAGACCCTTTCATATAATATCCTATTCCTGGACTAAACTGATTACTGCTGAACTTGAATGACTGCGATTGTTTTCACCTCAGTTTGTGCTATTAAGTTTAGCAATAATTAACATCTCTGTTCCTTAAGTTTCCTCCAGATGCCTGCTATTAAATTAACCAGTCTCCCATCTGTAACAGCGTATCGTAACCAGCACAGTGGCCATTTACTCTAGTGCTAGGACACTTTGGAAACTCTCCTTTCCTGATTTCCTTTATAGTGACAAAGCAGTTGCTGGTGAGAAGATAATATCAAGTGTTGGCTGGTGGCACAAATATGCCAGTAAGCATGTCTTCTCCTGTTTCGTTAATATTTGTTATTAGTAATTAAACTGTAAATGGGTAGGCTGATCAAAGAGCTCTGTGGTAAGCAAGCTTCTTGGAAACAGCTGACACCTTTACACACTGTTTTTTTCCATGCCAATGATGCAGACAGCAAATCCTGCCCTGCAAAGCGTGCCCCAAAGGTGGACCTGCAGCGAGGGAGAGAAGGGGCAGGTCAGGACTCCTAATCTAAACCTTCCTCCCAGATACCTGCTGGGAACCCTCACCCTCCACTTCTCTTTTTGGGGAGATAATCTGTAAACAAACTAGGCAAAACCTGGCTTCCCATTCTGTATGCAAAATGATGTATTGATCCGTTGAGGTATTCTTTCTCCAAAGAACTAAGAAGCTATACTTGCAAATGATCCATCTATTAATAAGCTTGTCCCTGTAAGAATGACTTGGAATGGGAAAAATATCCCCATCTTCTCCAAAACTTTGGCAATTTTTTGTTTTAATGGCAATTTTGCAGACAACTTCAGTGGTTAGTGATAGATGAAAAGCAAAAAGTTCTGCTGAGGAAATCTAAGAAATCCCTTTATCATGTCTCTCTGGGGAAGGTGTTATTATTATCTAAGATACTTTGGCAAAGTCTTTATTTCTAGTATCTTTGTCTCTTTTTATAATTTTCTTTTAAATTATTTTTTATATGTTGTTTTGCACTTTAAAAGAGAACAAGACTTGGAGAAATGATCTCTTTTTTCAGCCTGTCTTCTCAAAGAAATATCTGACATTTTGAGCAAACTGAACTTTTAGGACAGGCATTCTGACTGTTGGAATGGAACTGGAGATATCCTCCTCATTTAACAATGCTGAAGTTGATGTTGCCTACTATATGTATTTCATAAAGAGAGAACTCGTTTGAACAAAATTTTGTATTTCTTATTTTGTCTTAAAAACAGAGAGTTCATTCTGGATTCTGTTACTTTCCCTGTCATACTGAAATTAATGTTCTCTCTGCTGAAACCTATCTTTTCCTGAAATTCTCAATCCTGTAATGAATCTGGCACATGACAAGGCACAGAAACCCTCCTGTCAGCTTTAAGACAAGGCAGATGGGACTCCATACAACCAAGCAACGGAGAACCCACTCAGCCGCATGTGCTCATTGAATCTGACATCTCCAGTTCCGCAGAGTCTGTTTGCTGGGGGGAGGAATTTTCTCAGTGGTGGCTCCAGACTTTCCAAATTGATTCCCTGCAAAACATAAGAAAGCATTAACTTGGCCACATTTAGGGAAGGTTGTTGCAAAATGTCACTTTGTTGTACAGCCTTTCTCAGCTAACTGATTTTGTGTCCCAGGCGAGAGGCAGCAAGAAGGTGTAGGACTTTCTCTTTCTTACCAGAACATCAAATGTGTCATCCTGTGGGTAGCTCTGACACCAGGGAGACTGGGCATCAGGTAAATAAAACTAAGGACGTCACAGTGGGCTGAAAATGGAAGAGCAATTTAACAAAGCATATTATTAAAGTTGTTATTTTTGTAGCTGGTTTCTTCAGAGAAATAAATCTATCTTAATATCTGCACAAACTTAGAGATAATTGTCTCTCTTTAATTAGATGAAAATTCAAAACTTTTGTCAAGGTATGCCGGTAAAATGAGGATAAACCAAATCCTATTGTCAAATATGAAGTGTGTTCCTAAATCTGTTGCACATACAGTGTTGATACTAATGAAGAGACGGGACAAAGCAGCCATACGATGTCAAGCTTGGCATGGGACTTATGGGAGGGAGGTTGTTACAGATGGGGAAGAAAACGTCTCCAGTGAATTTTTTTCAGTTTCTTTAGGAAGAAAAGAATAAGCAGTTACAGCTTTGATTTTGCTGTCAATTGTTCTGGGGAAACCTGGGGTTATTTTCTGGTTTTAATCATGCTAGACTTGTATGTAGAGAAGCATCCTGTGAACTACAGCCCATATTCATAGCATAGAATACCAATCTCTCCTTTGCCCTGTGCTGCTGCTGCAGGATTATCGTATTGTACCAGCTGGTACTACACTCTGGTGAGTTACAGCTCTTTGGTGCTTTAACCTTAACTCCAGAACTTTTATCAAAACTAGTTTGGGTCATCAGATCCTACAAGAGGCATTACTATTATAATCTATATTATAGCCTGTATTTAACATTTTATTAGAATGCAGAATGATATATTCTGATTATTCAAAAATGAATCATTTTTGCAACTCAGTGTTTGAACCATTACAACAGCATTTCTATAAACAGTGATCTATCTCTCCAATAACGATCATCAAACACAGCCCTATGAACACTCAAATATTTCAATTTTGGGCATAAATGGTTTAACAGTAATAAAATTGAAATCTACGCTCCTTGCCTTTTTCCTCAAGGGATTTTAAAATTGCTTTTCCTTCCTGACCACAAGTCAAATGTTTGAGTATGAAAAGGAAAGGCAACATTTGGCCTTTGCAGAGGACAAAAAGCAAGAGGGTGGTCCTGTTTTTTTCTCTTTTGAAGTAACTGTCTGTTCAGAAGGACCATATATAAAAGCATCTCTGTTACAATATAGACTTAAGAAAATGCTAAAAGGCTACTTAGAAAATTTTTTTTTTTATACTAACACTTGCACTCTCCACCACATGCGTAGAGATTCCAAGGTGCATGGGGGTGCGTTGTGGCTTGATCTGAGAATGGTTGGTGACAACTCCTTGCACCGTCCTGTGGTCACCGCAGTGTCATTTCTGTGTAGGCACAACGGTGCCCAAGAGGCTCCTTGGGCTGAAAGGTGCTGTAGCTTTATGGCATAACATACAGC
The DNA here is from genome assembly GCA_013398155.1 of Pedionomus torquatus. Taxonomy (NCBI): domain Eukaryota; kingdom Metazoa; phylum Chordata; class Aves; order Charadriiformes; family Pedionomidae; genus Pedionomus; species Pedionomus torquatus. The sequence goes on from VZRU01017423.1 coordinate 90,822, forward strand.
CAAACAACCCAGAGCACAGAAACAGCCCTGCCCTCAGGGTAGCCCTCAAGGAACCATGTCAGCTTTTTAAGAATTATTAAAAATGTAGCTTAACTGAGATGGCATTTTTATAAGTGTAGCTAGTGAAAAGACATTCCATAAGGAAGAGCCACATTTTACACAGCGTAACACCCTACGCGGTCCTGGATTTCGACTGAGGCATTATTCTCTTACTGAAACATTTTGCATCTGAAAGGCAGTGCTGCCAGAGGGCTGATGCCAGTTGCACAATTTACTGGCTATGGTTTATATTTACATAATTCCTTCTTCTTCATTTCACAGAAGCAGCCAAGCTTCAAAACTGTGGACTGTGTGGGACCGTTTGAATTACCTTTTAATTTCCTATCATTCTTTTAATCAAAATGTAGAAAAAAGCCATACAAACACGAAGAGCCTTTTCGGTTCCGAGGCTGGGTTAAGCTAGTAGCACACTGAGTGATCTGCAGCTTCCAATTTACTAAAATTAATGCTAAAATATTAAGAAATAAGGAAAATGTTTTTCTACATTGAATTCCATAGGAATGGTAGATGCTTCACAATGTCACAGGATTTGGCTTGAAATTACAGAAAGCAGAAGGGAAAAAGTGAGTCTTTTTCACAGCTACAGCTGCTGTAATCCTATGATGGAAAGAGCAAGAAGTACAGAGAAAAAGACTGCTAAAACACCAGGTGTTAAAGACCCTTTTAAACTTGTGCCATAATAGCTTCTGCCAAGACTCTCCTGGAAAAGAGCAAAAGCTCACAATGGTGAACTCAAGTAAGATGCAAGACAAAAAAAAACCCCTCTGCTTGAAAATACCAGCAAGGAAACATAAAGAAAACTCAAACATGTTGTTACTTTTGCAAAGCTGTCAGTGTCACAAGGTTTTTAATATTCACTGGAAGTTGCTCTCTGACTGGCGCTCAGGACCCTCATTTCCATGCAAGAGAAAGGGAAGAAATTAGAGCAATTTCAAAAATAAAAATGCTGGTCTGTGTTAGGAGATGTATGAGTGACGATATGCTCAAGAAGTCACCCAAAGTGGCAGTCAGGGTCTTAAAAGTGAATGCACCCCAGATCCCTGTGGAGGCCATACTCTTCTCATTGTCCTCATTCACAACTTCACTAGGTTGAGAACTAGACATCTAAATTCAGATGTATCTGCTTGAAAATGATCTGCTTTCCAGAGGTCCTGAATGATCCAGTTCAGCCGATATGCAAGGTGGTATTTTGCTATGGTCACGTCTTTGTCCTCGCACGGAGCTTCTGTGTTGTATTCTCTTGTTTAGGTGTTGCTAGTGGCAGCACTCTCTCCTCTGCCTGCCCTCAGCTAGTCTTTTAAAATGTTAATAAATGGGATGTAATGGCAAGTCCAAGACTTGCTCAGGTGAGGTTTTCCAAAGGTTTAACATGTCTCACAGCTTTTTGCATTGAAGTTACTGCCAATTAGTAGAGGAAAATATAAAGGAGTGGCAACAAAAAAATAGGCTTAAGGTGACCAAAACCTGATAAAGTGAACAAGGAAATAAACGGATAGTGAGTGTTAAGTATACATGACGAAGTTTGTAGTTGCATATTATATGGCAATGAAGAGTTGGAATATAAAATTACCTCCACCTGGAGGATGAAACTCCAGGTGTAAATCGGTAACTCACAGTTGACAACACCCAGTGAGACTATTAACTCCCCCCCAGTAGCAGTGATAACTTCATTCTTTCATTCCTTGGGCTGTGTATTTCATTGTGTATGGCTGAACACTTCAACACTTGAGATCACACCCTTTCCCTTTTAAGATTTTAAGACGTTTTGGTTTTCCCAGCACAGAAAGCATGAAAACCTGAATATTGGAATAAAAGAAGAAAACTTCTGGCTATGCATAGCTAAGAGGAGCCCAGCTGCCTGGCTGCGAGTGGAAATGTGGAAGACAAGGTACCCATTGATGTTGAGCTGCTCCTGGGATCCTCATTGGGGGTGTTTGGGACAGTGCCCTACAGTACAGCACCATGTGCTTCCCTTGCCTGGGCTGTGCCTCTTCCTCTCTCTGATTGCCCTATGCAGAAAAGCAAAGGGTCTTTTGAGCCATTTTGCTATAAATGGCAGCTGAAGACTTAAGTGATTATTTTATTTAGCAGTTTCCAATTATACACACTGGGCTGGAGCCTTGCAGTCACTGTGAGTGGGGGTTTTGTTGGTTTGTTATCCCACTCTTACTTTCTGTTGGTATATATCAATCCAAAAGTACCTTTTCACAGAATTTTTCCACCTTAACGTGTATCAAAATCCAGTGCTGTCAGTGTAAAATTGTCCTTTGGACAAAAAGCCAAATTCATGCTGGTTTCAGTGGAGGGAATACCAGTGACTTCAATGGTCCTATGTGTGTCCGGTGGGTGTACAAAACTAGGCTGGTCCGTTAACATCAGGGGCAATGTCATTTGAATTTTTACGGAGCCGGTTTTCACCCAGATATTCTTTGGGGTAGTGTACGTGTTGTATTTGCTTATAGTCTAGATGTACCTGCACAGGTTGTTGTTTATTTACTGCGTGACATTGGGCAAATCCACACAGATTCTCCTCAGTCTTTGTTTCTTTTTAGTTATTTTATTTCTTTACTGCACAGGGCTGGGAAGACAGCAATTGTGTTACAAAGTGGGAATCACTCTATTGGTGAAGGTCCTGCAACTTCTTTAGATAAGTGAAAACTTTCATATATAGCAATGCATAACTTACATTTATTGTGGATATAACTAACTAACCTATATTGTTTTTATTGTATATCTTACCAACCTATTCAGTACAGATCCCACAGCATTCCAACAAGCGCTACTGCCATCCTTGCAGATGAACTGAAATATTATCAGTGTAAAACAATTACATTAACCCTGTATATTTTACCTGTTTATTTCCAAGATGAAGCAGGAAGCATGAGATTAAATTGCTCTGAAACTTCTGGTGACTTTGGACCCAAACTTGAAAACTAATTTAAACTTTGTAACCTTAACAACTGGTCAAAAGGAAACAAAAGATACCTTTCCACCTCTCCCCCCATACACACACAACACATGCATTGTGCACCTCCATATCAGACAGGCAGCTTGCAAACAATTTATAATCGTTTATGTGAGGAAATCTTGTCCAATTTTTTCTTTTCTATTTGCATTTTGCTTTTGGAACTCCTTAATGTTTACATTGTCATCCTGAGCATGATATTCCAGAAGAATGATATCATTATTTATACTTTGCCCTCAGAAATCTGTTCAATATAATTGTGACTTTTTCGGTTTAAGGTAAACATTAGCATTTGATGAAAGCTCAGTCCTTTACCTCCTCCCTTGGTAGCTGTTTGTTAAGGTCTGCTGTGGAGCAGCAGTCAAATTAAGAAAGTGGTGTTATTTCAACAAAGCCAGAGACCTTCTTTTGCTTGTAAATATTAGTACATCCTGCAAGCACTGGTGAGTGCTGCCAGCCATCCTGTCACTTAAACAGAGTCAAGACTGATGGAGGCCAAGTTCCTGTCAAGATCTGAAACTCAATGCATTAGCTCAGGAGCTCCGTGTAGACATGCATACATTTTTATTTTCACATCTACTCTTTTTATGTCAACAAACTTTATGGGTGCTGGTTTCTGTCACACTCCAAAATAATTAACCCTGAAAGAAACATTTTATTTAATGTTTTAAGAAGTCGGGATTTGGTAACAGAGTAAAAAAAGCCAGATCACGAGCTGACATCATGTAAAACAGCCAAGTGGCAGGACATTTAATAGATGGGTGGCCCAGAAAGCAACAGAAAATGTATATGCATAATGCTTAAATTAGGGCTATCATGAAGATTCAGATGCGTTACAGACACACTCTCCCTTCTGACAAAACAGGTAAGATGAAATAATGAAAAAATATGCAGCAACAATAAGCAAGTGGTGATTTACAAGTGAGTTACTGTGTATATGCATGGAGCTGTTGTTAATGTAAGTGATGGTTCATAAACAACTTACCAAGAATCAGTGCACTTAATTAACATTCTGTGATCAAAGTAAGCATGGTTCTTCTATTGGAAATAGCAAGACGAAAACTGTATAACATAAATTAGTGCTTAACTCCCTGTTCATAGGACTTAACTGGTTTTGGGTGTGTTCAGCTCACACAATGCTTTATCTCTTCATATTTTACTCTCTTCTCAATCGTCACTATCTCCTTAACTTTTCTTCTTACTTGGCTCTTGACTTCCTACCCTGCACCACATCAAAAAGACTTCTTTTTTCCCATCTACTAAACATTTCATTTCTTCTTTTTGAACTCTGACTCTGAGGCCCTTCTTGTTGATTGCTTCCCTTGTCTTGTTAATTGGAAGCTTTCTTTGCTGTTTATGTCCCAGTACAAATTTAGTTAGCTAGAGGAAAAAACTTCCTAGCAAATAGCCCCTTCAGGAATAACCCACAAAAATAGCTGGTGGTATATGGGCTCAAAATCAGTTTAAGTCCATACTCTTGATTTTTTTTTTTTTTTTT
>VZRU01017423.1:95487-139777 GCA_013398155.1 Pedionomus torquatus
TTTTTTTTTTCCTCTACAATTTAAAAAAAAACTGTGAAAAGAAGGGGCCTGGATTAATACAGACTTCTCATTTCCACAAAAAAAAAAATAAATATTTTTAAGCCCAGAAAAAATGAACAGTTACTGTTTTTTATAGAATACAATAAGTTTGTGATAAAAAAAGAAAACAATTTTTTGAACACACAGCACAGCTCCACCACAGTGAATACTTGCCCTGGCTTGAATATCAGCCTGCATTGAGTGAAGAGAGAGAAAAAAAAAACGCTCTAACACAAATTGATGGCTTGTGTAGAAGCAAAGTGTTTGAATGTCACCAGTTTAGGACCAACAGCTGAAGTTCTGATGTTTGCATAAAAAATACCTGTTTATCTAGTGATGTGCCCAGTAAAGCCCCAATGTCTCCAAAGTACCTGGAAAGCTTGCCCTTATTTTTCATGCTTACCATGATGTGGAGAAATCATCTCAGAGAGAAATGTGTTTGGAAAATCTGAAGAAACAGTAGGGGATTGGGAAGTGATCTTTGGTCATTTCAGAGATGTGTGCATCGGGCTTTTGCTCACAAGGCTGGGAGTGACTCATGAAAGTCAGAGAGACCAGTCGCATGTGTTGAAGTTGAGCACGTGCGGAAGTGTTTGCAAGAACAAGGCCTTGATAGCCGAGTCTGATAAAAATAAAAATAATGCTTTCCCATATATTACAAGCATCTCCTATGAACTGTGACTACCAGCTATGCCTTTTAAATTGCATAATTAAGAGTATGCTTCTAATTACCAACTAATCAAATCAAGCCTTACCTCATGTAAACAGGACTCTAGGACTTTTAACAAGGTCTTCACTGCATGATCGCTCTTAAAATAGCAATTAGTTTTGTTTCTGGTCCCATTGATAAAAGTGACTAGTATGGAACGAAGCTGTTGGCATCCCTTCCAATTCATAAATGACATGAAGTTACTGGGAAGTGACCTTTGATGAGGCAAGGGGGAAGGACTTAAAGGCCTCCACTGAATAAGAAGGCTTGCTTTCTCTTTCATGTCATTCTTTGACTTATCTTATTTAATGGCAAACCCATCTGTGGTACCTTCCACTTCTGTAAAGCTAAAGGAAGTATTTGATGTGGTGGTGTTACCAATGAGACAAGAAACTGTGCCAGGGTCATTCACTGAGTGGCTAGAATAGATGTCAAGTGTTACAAAAACCACTCAAACACTGATCTTTTTCCTAGCACAAAGAAATACTAATCTGGGAATATAACTGCCATCACATAGACTTTGAATATCTTCCTCTATAGTTTATTTTTTATGAGACATTCCAATTTCTTTATACCTGCAAGGAAAAAAACACATTCTGTTTTCTTGATCTCCCTTGATTTTCTCTATGCCAAAATTTGAACAAGGCTTTCTTTAGCGAATCATTCTTACAAAACCCCCTCAGATTAACACTCCCTCCCCCTTCCCTCCTTGGGAAAAAAAAAACCCAGCCACCACTAACCTACCCTGTATTCTCCATTTCACAAATGTTTCCTTGTTTTTTTTTCTCTTCTTGTCTCCCTATGACAAATATTCCACAGTAGGCAGATTCCTGACCTGCAATACAGAATGTTGCTAAAAGAAACATTGCTGTCAGATGCCCACATCAAATCCAATAAGCCATATCCAGCTTCGTGTTGACAGTTGCATTTTTTTCCTAATGCATATTTTAGCCTTGCTTGACCATCAACCATATGGCAGGGTTGTCCTGTGGGTAAGTTTATTATTAACAGCTTGCAGCTGGAGATGCAATAACTACATGTAACTGTGACATTGCACTAATTGATCAAGACATCTCCAAAACAAGATGCAGAAAGTGGCCACTGCAAACAGCTTCAGATTAATGTTTGGGGAGCATTAAGACAAACAAACACCTCTGTCATGCACAAAATATCTTAAAAACTGGAAGTTTTCAACTTGGGACTTCAGTAAAAGGAATTAATTTCAAACAGACTTCTTTTGACAGGAAAAAGACATTACTTAAGCCAAAGTTAAGCCTGCACACCAGAAGCTCAGACAATTAAATCACCAAATCTGCTGGGTGCCTTCAGTCCATACTTTCCCTTCTAATCCTGCTGTCATAGCAGAGAGTGACTGAGGTTTAAGAACAGCATGTGTAACATTAATCCATCACTTCGCATTAAGGTCAGAGTGCTAGATTTTTGATGGGAGGGAGAAAAAAACAGCCTTATTAGGGATTAGGTAGAAGTTAGTTGGCTACTGTTCAGGGGTAACTAGTAAATAAACTGCAGAAGTTAATTGCTTGCCTTGTGTTTGTCTCCAGGTAAATTTATTTCTCAGATGTTTTTACCAAGCTTGATTAAATGATCTTGAAAGCAATGGAACAAACCAAGTGAATTCAGTGCTCACTGGTGTATCTTTGTAAGCTGAAGCTGTAAAGCTGTCAAATGTAGAGCACTTGTCATGCAACCTGCAGACTTCAAGGTTTAAAAGAGAAAGCTCTCCAAACTCCTAATTTAATGAAGAGGTTAGTTAAAGCTCATGCAGGAATGAGAAGCATATAGGAGGAAGAAAATATGATGACTCCACACAAAGTATCAGATAACTAGCACCAGGCTTGGGCTGGAGCCAAAATTGAAAGTGCTTTGTTGGCATGTCAAGGCTGTAAAGCATATTTTGCAAATTTTGTGTCAGTTGAGCAGATTGGATAAAGCATGAGCAAAACAGTCCCTGGTGCTCTCTTGGTTTGATGCTTGGAGTGAGGTGATCTGTAATCACAGCATGGTGAGTCTTTCGTGAAGAGCATTTTATCTATTATATTTAGGTCTTGCTTCACAAATACTGACAAAAAGGACCTCTGTTTACACTTGGCAATCCACTCTTTGCAGGTTCTTGGCAAGTGCGTTGTGCAAGTAGGGCTTATGACTCGTGCACACACTGGTCATTTAGCAATTTAGTCATATGGTGTCTTTTCCCTTTCATAGTTTAATGATATAATTCTTGTAAACAGCTGGAGGGCCAGACTGGCCTTGTGGGCTGCAGTTTTCCAGTAGAGAGATGGAAGAGCCAGGAGAGTTTTGGTATTGTCTTATTCCTTAAATGAACTTTCCATAAGGGAACTCTCAGTCTGGAAGGGTCATCACTGATCTTTCCAGACAGGTATAGCATAAGAATGCCTATGTTTGGAGGAAGTTTTCAAGGCAGTTTATGACTTTCTCAAAAAATATTACTAAAGCTTGTCTGTGCAGTCATTTTCCAAAGGAAGATGAAGCATGGGCATATTGGGATTGAGCATTGGATGTTACAGCTGTTCTTATTCATTAGTATTATTTAATAGTATTATTTTTCTTATTAGTTAATAGCAGTCTTATTTATTTATAATAAAAATAATAATTTTTCCCTAAAAGAAAGTGACTGGGTGATCCAAAGAACCCTAAGAGTTGTGTATCCTTTTTGACTCTGATCTGCGGGTGCCTTGCACCCCCCCGTGTGTCTCACTGAGGTCCTGTGCTGCGTGTCTATGCATTAGTCAACATCCAAGACCACTGGCAGACATCTGAGATTTTGTATGGAGTCACTTTGTAAAAGTCTTTGTACACACTTTTAATCTGTCATAAACTTTCACTAGGTCTTCACAAACTCAGCTACCAAAAAAACTTCTTTAAAATTTAAAACCAGAGAAAACACTTGACAGATTTATCAATCTCTAACCTGTACCAACCAACAGTCTTGGTGCAGAACAGGGTAAAGAAAGCTCGGAATAAAGTGCAATGGGAAACTTTTTTTTTTAGTTATTATTTTTGTGCACTATTTTCACATTGGAAAGGTATATTACTCAAGTTATGTCATCACCTACTAAAATACATGACTGAATTTGGATTTTCTGGTGGAAGATTTGCAATGCAAAACATCATAAAATCTGAGATTTTGCAGGGTAAAGGTTTAAATCCACCACTGTACTTGCAGAAGCCTCTGAAATACACATGTGAAACACCAAGGTCTGTCCTAGCTCTGTCACAATTTACAGAAATGGAGAATTTACAGGATTAAGTTGCTTCAACTGAAAGACTGGTGGGGTCTAGAGGTCTAAGGACTGTACTGCAAGTATGCATTAGCATGAAACAGCATAGTGCAGGAACATTTCTGCTAACAAAATATCATTATCATATAGAAGTATGTATATGAGATACAAGATGTGTTTTTAATAAAGAAAATAGAAAATGGGGCTAGAGAAAAAGGGAGCACCTCAATGCACTATTGGTTTTGGTCAATGAGTGAAACATGAATGCGGTTGGCAAGGGCAGGTGTATCAACAGACACATGTAGATTAACATACATGTCTGTTCTTGCCTGCATCTGATAGTCAGGATCAATGGCAGTTGAACATCTTCTGATTCAAGGATGTTTCTGAGAGGGAATAAAACAAGGAAGAAGAAGCTTGAACCATGGCTAATTGTTGTAAAGGCATCCTAGGAAGCTCTACACAGTCTATCAAGGCTATCACTAACTGAAGGGTTTAAATTCTGTACCTATTCTCTCAACACACTGTGTTTGAATCAGCTGAAAAGCAGAGATATGTGTCATAGAAGGACATTGTCGTGTCTGGATAGATGCAATCTTTGTTACTGGGCAGAAATGTAGGAGTGGATCTCACTGTCATGGTGTTAATACAACCTGTAGTGGGTCTCTGGGCACCATGAGGAGAGCAGACACTGCCTCCCAGGTCTAGGATCAGATCCCAGCACTCAATAGCAAATTCTGGCCTTTCTAGCTGTCTCCGAATGATCCTACTTTTTGTGGATTAGAGAGTTTAAGGGGGAATATTATGTGATTTAAAGGGAAATATGGGATATTGTTGGCTTCTGTTGTGCTTTTCCATGAAACACAAAAGGTCCAAGACCAAGCACAAGTCAGGGGTCTGTGGGATGACCCACACCTAAGACACTTGTAACCAACACCCAAGACATTCATTCCCTAATAGGGTATAGGGAGGTGAGAGGGAGCTTCTGCTGTCACCTTCCAATGGCACTTCTCCACATACAGCCCAGTGTGGGTAAATGTACAAATTACTTGCAGAAGCCCTGGGCAGAGCCCTGCCTCCTTACTCACACCTTCAGGCTCTTGTATTGGCTGCATAACCTGTGTATGAATTAGAGAGAGTGAAGGTGTTAACATATACAATGTCCTGTCTTATCATGCTCAAGGGAAGACCATGCTAATAGTCTTCATAAATGCTGGTACCATAGGGGTTTTGATGGGAATTTCAGATGCTGCACCTTTTGCAAGGGTTGGCCTCAAGGTAGTGGGCGAGTGCACGTGGGCTGGCAGCTCCCCCTATAAAATAACCTTCTTGTGTGGTCCAAGATATACCTTAAGATTTCTGCAAATCTTTGGATTTAGTCACACCTAAGTCTTGCAGAATGATGATGAACATCCACATCTTGGATATCTTCTATGGCTGCTAAGGAAGACATGTATCTTGCCCACGGGCACCTGCTGCATGGTGCCTCAACCTCAACCATGCCCACTGACTGTCCCTGATGCCTTGGTAACCTCACTGCCAAAGCATGGCTGGACACACACACACATTTTTACCATAATTTACCTTTATTGGTGCTTGAGATTGATAGTCCTTTCACGGTGCCTTTTCACCGTTGATATGGAAGAACAGAGCATTCACCAGAAGTCTTCTTTCTTTCTGTTCTGAGAAAAACATTGTTCCTGCAAAGTATCTGTGGTATTGAGAACAGTTTGATAGGAAAATGGGGTAGTATAATGTCATGACATGGCTCACAGGATTTTCTTCGTCTTTTCTGCACTCTGTGTTAGGCTAGGGGAGAAGTATGGTGCCAGATGACACCCTGCAGACACTCAATCTTCCTGCGACATTTTCTACTTTTTCCTCCATTTCTCACTTTTTCTAGAGCGTTGCCTGTGGTGGTTGCATTTATTACGGTCAGAGTTTTGTCAGCAGCGCTGCAGAAACATCATCTGCAGCTTAAATTCCTGTTACATCTGTAAAACTGTGAAAAGTCCACTGAGGAGACATCAGTGACATAGAAACTGCTTTCTACCACTTCACTGAAAAATCCTCTGGCATTGAGTAGAGGATGAGTAGGATCTGTAAACTGATGTGGAAGATTCCATAGGGGGACTTTAACGGTACCGGATGCCTTTGAAAATTCTGTAGGAAAGGTTTTAGTAAAATTTTTGTAAAAATGTATTTCTTTAGCATGAATGAATACCATAAGGGGTTACACAGCGACCTCTGACCTTCAGGTTAACAATCAACAAATCCAGATATAGTGATCTCTGTGTTTTTTTGATTGCTCAAAACTAATTGCCTCTTGTGCAAGTTACCCTTCAGAGCAGCAAGTTATCTTCAGAATAGTCACTGCGAGGGAAATGGAGACCTTACAAGTACCGTTATCTAGCACCCAGTCATCAAATAATGGCATCTTTAAAAACCTGGGAATCTCTTTATAGCTTCCTTTGAGGATCTCTGAGGTGAGAGGGAGCTAACTGCTCCTTCAAGCTGCACAGACCCACTGTGTCACCACAACTGCACGCAGCATGTTATCCAACATACGTAACTTGTTAGTTTCTAGTTTGCTCTTCCTGAGCATCCAGTGAGGTCTAACTTTATAAGGAAAACTACATAAAATACTACTCACACACAAAAATAACCCTTGATTTGATTTGTCCTTTATACAAGATATTAATCTTTTCCCCCTTTTTTTTTCTCAAGTAAAAATCTCACTAATTAGGTGTGAATGGATTTTGTTTTTAAATAGGCCTTCAAAATATAACTACAGAGCCTTAATAAAAAGATTTTGTCAGCTTCTTTCCACTAAAAGCAGCTTTTGCTTTTAAACAGCACATCTAAGTTTTAGGGCTTTAGGAAATTGTGCATAAACAGTCTGGCACGATGCTGTGTAACATGAAGAAGGGAGGACTTCTTTGGTCTACTGCAAAAATCACAGAGAACAATCACACTCCCTATCTCTAGTGTGTTATGACCATATGAAAGATATGCAGTTGCACAGAAAATCAACATCTGCCCTTCCATCTATACACGTACAGGCAGCAGGTAGACAGTGAATGGTTTAATCCTGCCTAGGTGAGCAACTCATGTTTGGCTACATTGGAAATACCGTTTATGTGTGGGACTGGTGCCAAGAGTTATGTATAAGCGCTTTCAAACCCTTCTCAGAACAGAAAATAGCTACCAAAATAACCTGTGCTCATTACAGGGAAAGGGCCATGAGGCAACGTCCCGTCTGCTTGTGGTTAAATCTGCCACTGCTGTTATTACTACTATTATTTTTCAGAAAGGCTAAGCATGACTAAAACCTGGGTGTCACAAAGTCAAGGCACGTAAGGGCCAGCTATGCAAGGATCCTTTCAGCCAGAAAAAACAAGTAAACCATCTCCCAGGTTTTTTTGGAGGCTTGAGACGTTCGGTTTTTGGGAGGTTTTTTTTTTTTTTTTGCGAGTAAAATTTTTAAAGCAAAGGAAATATCCTTCTAATTATTTGATTTACCTTGAGGCATTTGACTTTCCAGTGTATGATGGGGCCACAGGCTTTTCCTTAAAAACAAAACAAAGCAGAACATAAGGTTTTGAGGAGTTGAGGGAAAAATGACTTTGTGTACAGTCCATTAATTTCTGCGGACGCTGAGCACGCACCCATTCCCCTTACACAAACAGAAGAACTTTTATACCATATCAGAATGGACCAGCCTAGAACTTGCAGGAACAGTGAGTCTTTCAACTGCTTATGTGACTTAATGCAAAATTGCCTTTAAAAACAAATACACTTTCCCTCTCCCTTTTCCTTTTCAGGATTTGAACCATTCTGCCCCTTTTTACATTTCACCACTGTGCCATTATGCATCCCGCCTCCCACCAGCAACACCACCCCCTCCATGCAAGTGACTAATGAAAATCCCAGACTCCTTCCTTAGCGGTTATCAGATTCATATTTCTTTGGGTTAGACTATTATTCTAAACTTAAAATTCAGCGTCAAGCTTTGCTTCTGGGTTTTCTGCTGGCAGTTTTATAGCTTGACCAAGCTTCACGTTGGATAGTGTTTTGGTTGGCTGCCATATTTATCCTGGCTGTTAATCAGGATTTTTTTTTGCTGTTTTGGAGTAGGGGCAAGGTGGAGGGAGTGGTTATGGTTTTGCTCTGTTAACAGAAGTGGCCATGCTTACTGTCAGGAGCAAGTGTCTGTACTTTGTAACTACAAATTCCTTAATGACGTGTTACATTTCAAAGCAGACTTAGACTTGGGGGGAAACCTAAACTGATAAACAATAATAGCCACCCCCCACCCAGACCTTGAGTCTCCCACAAGCTATTTTTAATGATGCTATTATTTATACCCAAATAATGTTTTTCTCTGCTTTTAATAATAATGCAGGAAAAATATTTTCATTTGTTTTCTGTATGTGTGGGATTGCTGGATGAATTTCTGACTAGTTGTAGCTGGAGCAATTCCAGGTGTAAGTTTATTAGTCAATGAAGAAATCAATGGTGTTGACTTAAAGAAAAGCCCTCCTACTGAACAGAAATACATGTTTTTTGAGGGGAATGGGGAAAGACTTTCCTAAATTTCCTATTCTGCAGTAACTTGCTTTCCTGTGGCTTCTGTGAAGTAGCACTGCACACCTTTTCTTCTCCAGGTGTGAACTGAGTCAAGATATATGTGATTAATCCTAGAGCCTTCTATTTCTGACCTCATGGTAGGCCACCCTAGGTCCATCCTGTGTTTCCCAGACATTTCTCCTGTAGCTTTTGTGGTTTCTCAGCATGGGTCTCTGCACCTCCACCATGCCAGGGACTCACAGTGCCAGGGGGAGAGGCAGAAAAGCCCAAAAGGTCAAACATGCAGCACCCTGGAGTGCCTCCCCAATGCAGATGTTGGTGCAGACTCCTGGATGTGTTGGGGGATGGGTGCACTGGGTGGGTTTTTTGTCTACTTCCCTATTTTTTCACAGGGTTTCTGCTTGCATCTCCCACAGTACCTGCTCAGGGATCCCCAGCAGGGCAGGAAACTGTGGGTTTTGCCATCCCAAGGATGAGGAGCTGGGGAAGCAGTGGAGCTGGGATGGAGGTCCTGAGGTGGCACAGCAATGCTGACTGATCAGGAGAGATGTGGGGGAAGTGTGGGGAGTTTTTATTCCCAGCAAGGAAAAGATCCTCTTTTGTGCTCTTGGGAGTAACTGCTTAGCCATCCCTCCCCATCCCTCTCTGCTCTTCCAGTACTTGGCACAGGCAAATCATGAGGGGAAACCAAGGGCATTTTGTTGGGTATTTCCTGCTTCAGCTGTACCCACAGTCAGTCCTGCCCCTGCCGGGTTTCTGCACACTTTAGAGCAGGTAGATACCTCACTTTGCTTTTCTTCTGGCTGATCCTCCAGGTTCAATTGGAGGCCATCACAGTCGGATTTTGAGCTGCATCTTGAGGTCTGCATGACCAATGTCCCAGGACTGCAGAAGGTGGCGGGGGGATGATGCTGGCCCCTCAGAGTCCCACATGGCTGGCCACAGTCTCTGCAGGTGCCTCCAGGTCGGTGGGATTTCTCTGCCCACCCTGAACTATGTCTCTCCCTTCATCTTGGAGGGGAAGGTGAGCAGTGGCATGGAGCAGCATGGGAGAAGGTGTTCCAGGGAAGCCTGGAGGATTTTGCCATGTGGTTGAGCAAGACCAGTATTTCACTTCTGCCCTCATTTTTGGTTCTCTTTTGAGTCAGATGGTGAAACACAGACTCTTGCCTGGCCTGCTCATTTGTAAGAGCCCAACAACTGGGACACACCACCTTTTCCTCCTCCTCAGACTGCAGTCTGGCAACATCCCTTTTTGCAGATTAATTTAGTGCCTGTGAATCAGCCCTAAGCCTGACCTGAGCTGACCACCCACTCTGAAGGTGTTTATATTTTCAACCCCAGGCATCTTAGTAATAGCTCTCTGGCAGGCTGTGGCTTGCTTCGGGGGGGCTGCTCTTCGTGTAGGATTGAGCAAATGACTGGCCACCACTTCAGTGATGTCCATCTTCATTCCAGTGATTTAATCACAAGTGGCTGAGTTTCCATCGGTTCAAAGTAGATAACAGCAGAAGCCCAAGACGTAAACTCCTTTCCCCCTTCTTCCCAGAATTATTCCTATAAATGTCTCAGTGTTTTAGGAAAGGAGACATTTCTCTTGATTAGAAGGCATTTTGGGCTTAAAATGAATTCACAAAAGAAAAATTAAGAAGACCCACTAACCCAGGCTGAAATGCATTTTTCATTTGTATTATTTGTAACAATTACTAGGGAAATAAAATATTGATTGAAGAAAAAGTTAAAAGTATGATTTCATAGTTAAGTGCAGAGACATAGTTACATAAAACCTGTTAAACATCAGTTATATCATACTGAAAATAGTACTGCTTGGACAGCTTGCAAATTCCAGGGCTTCATCCCTTCACTGCAGCAAACAACCCCAGGTTTTACTAGTGTAGTCCAAGGGATATTTTTCATTTGTGTTTGCTTGGCTATAGCGGAATTAAAAATCTCATCTATCCACTGTTACACTTGAAGCCAATTGTTATATTAGGAACCAGCTCCTCCGTATGGAAATACTTTCTCTTAACTGGCATTTAGGAAAGTGCAGATATCCAGCAGTGCAATGTTATCCTTCTGAACTCATCCTGCTAACTTTATAAGGCATTTTGCCTTTGATTCTTTGAGGCTCAATAAGGCCTTTCACTCCAGAGAGTCAAGAACTAAAGTGAGATCAGTCAGCGAGATAAGGAGCCAAACCCTCTTGTCATCTTCCCCCGAGCAAATTCAGTGTAACTCCAAGAAGAATTACCAGGCTGCTGATAACATTCACATTCTGACTCCTAATAAACCCCTGACTCTCTACTTTATTTTAATTATTCTTGATCTCTTAAATGTAAAATCCCTTTTCTAAATGTTCACTTAAGTGGCTACTATTAAGTCTTTATCAGTTCTGAGCATTTCAGCCTCTTGTACGCAGAAATTTCTCAATCTGACAGAATAAGAAATGCATTTACATGGCCTAAACTCTTAAATTGTCCCTTTCAATTAATGCCCCATCATGGAGCAATCTGGAAACCATTACTCAGTAACTCTTCATTATAATTGCTTGCAGCTGAATATCCAGGCCTTGGTAATATAAGAATAAAAGAAAACTCAGTTAGTAACAAGTGCAATTGATTCCATTCAGAATTCCCCTGGTGCTTTGCCATGTTTGGCCTGCATGAGAGGAAACAAGAGGATTTTTTTTTCTCTTTTTTTTCTTTTTTTTTTTTTTTTTTTTTCTTTCAGGGCCAGGAAATGAATTGGCAGACATAAGATGGTCTGTGTGCTGCTTGCCTTCATTTTTCAGCTGGTCCTTGTTAAAAATGAGACGCTGGGGCTCCTACTTTTTTTTCTTTTTTTTTTTTTCTTCAAGTAGAGGGCTTTTCTGGTAACAGATAAAACTACAATGCCTCAATTTGCTCCATGCTAACAGCAACCAGAAATGGTCACCTCCTGTGCTTTTCATAATCAGACCTGAAACATTTCTCAGTTAATTCCAGGATTTCTTGCTAGAGGATTATTTTCCTCCTTGATCCCAACTTTATGAATTCTCAAGCGACTCTAAAAGTGAACCTCTCCTGTCTTCCTCTCCCCCAACCATCTGCCAATGCCCAAACAGAAACATGAGGGTTTATTTGGCCTAAATCTTCACCCGTCCTGTTCACCTCGCGGAGGTGAGTCCGAGGGCCATAAATCAGGACTGATGGAAACTTCACCCTAGGTACCATTAGCTCTGGAAGAATTCAAGCAGCTCCCTTCAGACAACATCCTGGCTTTCTGAGATGTGGTACGGATATTTCTCTGTGGGCACGTTGTTTCCCATCAGCTTATCAGAGTGTGTCCGGACTCCTGCGAGCACCCAGACCCTGGACTTCCTCAGCCCCGTGGTTATTCCAGAAATATCAGATCTTAACAGCCACAGAAAATGCCATATACCATGAACAAAGGGTAGCTTTCTAAATACATGAAACAGTAAAGAGGATTAGTAACAACTTCTGAGCTTCATAGCCTATGCTATGGGGGTTTAACAGCTATGACATGTGGTACAGTATGAAGTTCAGCTCTGGTGCTTCACTTTTGTTTGCCGGTGATGCCTCAGGTCCAGTCAAGACCAGAAGTTTCCAGCAACCCTGCCACAAAGCTGTTTTCCCTGCAAGGCCAATTGCAGCCAGCAAGGATGCTGAGGTTGCTGGTAGGAGATCCTACCAGCTGCTCCAGGCAGAAAGAGGACCTGGTGTCTGGGTTTTGATGTTGGGTGCTACTTCTTTCACACTCATCTCACATTGCTGTGATGCATATAACACGTACCATTAACAAGGTGTTCGTTGATATGGTTCTGATCTGTATCCAGGAAGTTTAGATTTCTAAAATGGACCCATTGGAGGTGGTCCCCAATGAGTGACGGTGATGGGCCTGGAGCAGATGCTACGTGTGCATGCAGTCCAACAGGGTCTGGTGGGTGATGTGCAGCAACATGTCGATATCTCCTCCAAAGCACAGGGAAAGGCTAATGGCAAGAGCTGGTACAATCCAGCAGCAAACTGCTTCCGAGATGGGGGTAGCATCTACAGCAAAGCAAGGCTGTCAAATGGTCTCTATCTGACTGTTCAAGTAGCCACAGAAGAGATATGTATAGTTACAAATTCTCATCTCTGTCAAAGCAGATGGAAAATATAACTTTTTGCAGTTTTTGATTAAAAAAAAAATCTAAACAATATTTTCAACTTTAAAATGCTTCTGGAAAAATAAAGGGATCTTTTTCACAGCAGGGAACTGTCATTTCATTCTGGAAAGCTGTTTGTGCTAAGAATTTGGCAAATTTTTTTGTAAAATACAGATTTTTCTTTCTTTTTTTTTTTCCTTTCTTTTTTTTTTTTTTTCCTTCCCCTTGCTTTAAACAGATGTATGGAAATTAATGATTTTCCTTGAAAGGTAAAAGTATTTTTTCCCTTATGGACTTCACTGATGCTGTAGGCCTGACTGCAGCTCAGTATTATGATTTCACACAGGTTTTCTTGATGCTTCTTCAGACGTGCTGACAGTTAGATAGATGGGCTAATTTGGGCATGGATTTCCCTGGATATCCTTTGGACTCTGCAAGGTCCAACGCTCACCTCAAAATCTTCACATCTATACAGCAAGTTCAAGAGCTAATTATGCCTTATAGCTTTATTGTGCTTCTTGGGACTTCACTGTGGTGGGGTATGTAGGCCCGTACCTGGAGAAAACCCTGGGACCCAGGGGGCATCTAAGATCGTGGCACTGCGCAGAATATACTCCATTTTGTGCTCTCCATGATTCCTTTTTGTTGGTAATGCTGTGGTTAATGTCTCATGCGCTGTACTTTCAAAGCCCATTGCAACAATATGTGAGATACTTGAGGGTGGAAAAAAATATCACTATTTCCGTTTTTAAGGACAGGCTGTAAGGTCAGATGTGTAAGAGTTAACATAACGCAGAGGTACTAACCTCTTCCTGGAAGGAGTTTTCCAAGCAAAAGGTTCTGATGCCTTTGGGTGAACAACAGAGGTGGTAGGTGAGTCCAACAAGGATTACCCAGTCACACACACAAGTTCAAAAATGTCTCGTTTCCTTTGTGAATTTCACCAGGAAACTAAGAACTATGCACCTGAGCAATGATTGCAGGACTGATTTGTAATGAAGTATAAATCAAATCCATATCACCCTCTGTACTATAAAAACCATAGCCCGATAATTTTTGTTTCCATAAAAACCATGCAAGTTAAGTTTATTCTAGAAATAGTGTCTATAAACAAAAGCAATGTTAGGGTTAACCATAAACATCAAATCACTCCCAAGACATCACTGACTGTAATCTTTGGTGGTTTCATACATCATCTGAGTCATGCAGGAGTGAAATATTCTCCCTCAGAGCCAGATAGTTTATTGTCTGCACCAGGTGTAGGCTGCACAGGGTCTGCCCTTCATATACTTCCTTCTTTACACCAGACCCCCATCTCGTAATCACGTTGCTACTGGGTATAAATAAGGTGATGTCTACCACTGCCATCAGTCTTATGAAGGTGTCTGAGCTTCCTGGGAGCAGAGAGTAGCATTTCCCAGGCAACACCCTTTGCTGGGAGCCGTTGCTGTAGAGGGTCCTTCTGGCTGCTCACAGACACCTTGGTGATACCTCTGATCACATCACGCCACGTTATGCACCCTCTTCTAGCTCCTCCATTAGCCAACCCATGCAACTACTGCATGTTTGGCTTTTCCATACTGCCAAGGTCTTGAGCAGGAGGGTTGCTTGGATATATCAGTCCTAAATTTTGGTTGTCCTATTCCTCACCATTGCATTTATCTAGGTATTTTAGCTGTCACTGCCTTAGGAGAGTGGAAATAAAGAAATGAAAATACATTCAGCTGGGGACAAGTTTGAAGTTATATTCTTAAGTATCATAGTCCAAGACAAAGGAAAATCTTTGAGCCTTTCCTATTATTTTTATCACCACTTTATCCACACTGTGTTCTCTTTGCCTCCTTGGTCTTCAATTTTTGTGGCTCAGCATAGGTGTCCTGAAAAGAATTTGAAGCTTCATCAAATACCACCAGCTGAAGATTGGCCAAAGTATCTAAGACTTGCTAACAAGTCTTTTGTGAGAGTGGTGGAACTGACAAAATTACATTACTTGTCTATAATTAAAGAGACATACTATGACTCTGGAGGCCTTTGAGGATCAGTCCTGTTATTCTTCAGTTACATTCCTCAGCACTTTGCAGTCTGGAGATCTGTGACAGCAAATTCTCAAAAAGCTCCAAGCAGAACAGTTAAAATTTAGGGAAGGATAAAAAGTCTTGTTTGAAACTCTTGAGAAAGGAGTCAAACTCTTGTTTGAAAGTGTGTTGGGTTTTTAGGATGGGATTTTTGGCTGGTTTTTGTGCTTTTTTTGTTTGTTTGTTTGTTTGCCTTTTTTTTTTTTTTTAATGAACACCTCCTTTCCAATGAGAATGAAAAGAAAAATTAGTACTTTTTAGATTCTTCTCCCACTTTCATTGTATACAAAATCTGAATATGAAGTTTCTGAAGTTCCCGTTCACCTATTTGTTTGGCAAACTATCCAAAAGCTCAAATTTGTATGCCAATCCAACGTAACCCAGCTCAGATCTCTTGGGACTGGAAAACTGGATTGGATGCCTTGAAGCAAAACCCTAATGCGTGTACAGAGATGTCCATGTGACCATTTCTTAAGGCAGGGGCAGTCTTTCCTCGTGTTTTTGTGCAGTGCTATTGATCTTGGTCAGAAGTAGCCAGTGCAGAAACATGCCTTTATTAGGTTGGCCCCTTGGTTTTGAACATGTCCCTTCCCAGTGATAAATCCTAACCACAGTAACGAGGCTGTGGAAGAGCTCCATTAACTCAGGTCATAGAGGCTTGAAATTTCTGATGATGTTTTGTTCCACTCCTCTCTTGTTCCAGTGTCTGTGACAGTTTGGATACTGCTAGTTTGTTGCACAAGATTGATAGTGCTTTGTTTTGAAGTTTGCTTGGAAATCTTCAGTACAGGCTCTGAGTAGAAGTTCAGATGTAACTTGTCTTTCTGCTCCCTCCATCTGACCCCAGTCTGATGGACTTAGGATACGAGAGGCCATGGCTCAAAACCTTCCTCTTGTATTTGTATAGATTATCTTGAAAAACAGTGAAGCTTTTATTGATTGATTAAGAGAGACCCTGTAGCTAAGCATTTACACTTCTTTCCTAGGTCTTAAACAGGCAGATGTGGGCCTGAGAAGTACATTGCTATATTTTGAGCGATCACCTTATCCACAGTTATTTGCATAGTTATTGCATGTAAATGTACTACCTCCTATTTCCTGCCCAATTCTGCAAGTTTTACTGAAATCCTTTTGTGAAACTAGCTCCTCCTTTCCAAACTTCCTTAACTTTTACTAAAAAAAGCCTGAAAAAAATATTTCTTGGATGCAAAATGTTTTTGATTGGTTGAAGAAGGAAATACTTTCTATACTACTTCTAAAAGGAACACATTCTCTCCTTCCAGATCAGCCACCAAATTAAAAACAATTGATGATTTGCACAGTTCTCTGAAAACCATGCTCTCTGCAGCAGCTCATGACAATTTCCATGACAATGCTTTACATTAATATGCTTTATGGATACAGCCTCATGCTGCAATGTAGGACACTTTTACAATGATCCCAACTACAACACATGTGGCTGTAGCAAACAATGAATCTAATGCTGCACTTGTAAAAGATTTATGATTCAGAGAGCAGAAGATAAATGATTCCAGTCCCTGGATGCTTTAAGAGCAAGTTCCTTTAGCTCATATGGTTAAAATTGATCTTTCCATTGTCTTTTGTATGGAATGACCAAAACTAATGATGTTAGGTAATCAATATGAAAAGCTGTGCATAAAGAATTAAACCAAGAAATAATGGATTGCTGTGTCAAAGGCCTCCAGACAGTAAGAAATAGGTGCTGACTGGACACGTCAAAGAGACATTGGGTATTTCTCTTCAGCTTGTACCCATACCTAGAACAAAGGAGACCCTTTTTATTGAGAAACAAAACCATGAAGGACAGCAAGCCAAAAATAATACTGCATTATCAGACACATGGCCTCCCTATAACCTGCAACCTTTGAGAGTTATCAGTACTCAGATAACCTGCAAAAGAGAGGAGGGAGGACTTGAAGGCCAAGGAAGGGAATGGAAAAGGAGATAGAATAAAAAGCCTCTATATATTATCAGCAATCCTGGAGTTTGCTCAGTGCCTCAATCTCTCCAGGATGTCTTAATCTGCTCTGTAGAGTCCCTTCAGATTATACATGTGAAAATAAAGTACTAAAACTCTAAGTAGTAAGATCCATGAAATTTGGTTTCCAGTGTCTCTGTAGTTTGTGTTTGGAGTCTTTACTGTCTTTACTGTCTGCTGTCTATGAGGCTTTCCTCTAGCTGTGGTTGGGGAATTCATAACAAGTGCTCTTGTGGATTTGCTAATGTGAGTTTGCGTGGTCGAGCTCACTTGGCAGCCTTTCTACCAGCATGGGAACCACTGGGATCCATCTCATCTACATAGCTGACTAATGAAATTTGCAGAATATCACATCTTTGAGATTCCTACTGCTCTGTTGAATTTAGTTAAAATCAGTTGCTGAGTTCACAAAGGGAGGGGAGAGAGAAGGCACTGACACACAGATGCTTTGGTGTTGGGCATCATTGCACAGATCTCATTTTCTTAGGAAGTCAGAGGACAGTTGCTGAATAGCAAGCCCTTCTTCGGAATATTATAAATAGCTATAATGATGCTCCTTGGACAAGGCTTGAGGAGCATGTTGGTTGGAGCCTGCTTTGTGCAGCACACAGTGTTACCCTGCCCAGTAGCCACTGCAGGTGGTAGGAAAGCTCATGGACAGACAGCCTAGTCTCTGTCTGCTCTCCTTCCCATCTAAAATGACACCCATCACAGAGAAATGGTTCATTCCTGCTCTGAAAGGTACAGGAACATGATATTGTTCTGCACACACTCATTGCTGCTACATAGCTCCTGCTATTTACTCTCCTTAAGATTTTCACACACCATGTGAAGACTTGCATTTTCCTCTTGCTTCTTTTCTCTTTTGATTTTGGGGTTGGTTTTTTGGTTTGTTTTGTTGTTTTTTTTTTTCCCCCCAAATTTCCACAAGGCTTTCCACACTTCTGAAATAGGGGTTTTCTGCTGCATCTGTCCAAAGCCATCTAATGAGGGTCAGTCTTGAAGCAGAGAAGGGCCAAAGTTACTGAGCAATTCCACACTTCTCACTTTGTCTGGCTGGAGATAAAAAGGTAGAGAAAAAGGAGAGAAAGCTGGGATGTAGAATCATTTTTGAGAGCTTTTCTTTGCTTCTTTGAATATGAAAGTGCAGGAAAAGTTTCAGTTTTCACTTGAATCTTCCAGGCAGGATTTGTACTGATGTCCCCCGTGAGCCTCATCAGTTGCTAACATCCAGACATAACAGGTATAAGCAGAGGCTCAGAGATGCGCTGGCACGGTCTCTTTTCCACCAGAAGGTGTATGCATTTCTGTGGATGACAATTTGGCTCCATCCACGCTAAAGAATATACCATTCTTTTCATGAGCAGTTATCCCGAGGAGACAGGCTGAGCCTGGTGCCTGGCTCCTGGGGTCTGGATTACCACGTGCCGCTGGAAGCCTCATGCATCACTGAAATTTGAAGACTCTTAACTTGGGACAGTTCAGCTTTGCTGAATTCCCAGAACAGGAACCACTCAAGGCTGCTCCAGAAGATGAAATAACTGACTTTTAAGGCATTTCAACTCTAAAGAGCTTCACATGGGGACTCTGGCAATGGCAAGATCTCCACCTCATGCCTACTACTAATTTTAGTAGTTGACATGCATTTAACCTCCAGACATTGCTTAAAAACTTGAAGACAGGGAGCAAACACATTGCAGAAGATGAATTTATGTGAGGACTTGCTTGGTCCTGGAATGCATTATAAAGGAGCTGACCTCTGGGGTTTGGTGTCCCCAGACTATCTCAACAGCTAGTGGGGACAAAAAGGGGGACACTGGGGAGATTCTCCACTATTGTGTTGCCCGCAGCATGTCTTTTCTGCCCTGTGGATGATCAAGGGATGTCCACCAGTAGCATGAAGAATAATCCCACCCCAGCGGGAGTAATGTCTCTGGGGTGTCAGCACAAAGGCAGAGGTCCCAGGTATTGGGGCCTTTTAGCTTGGGTGCTATAGGCTCTTCTTGTCTTGAGGTGCTGGCTTTTGTTGGCTGTAGGTCGTGGCACCATCCTCCCAGCCTCAAAAATCCACTCCTCGCTCATTCACAAGGAAGGACTCAAGTTCTTTATCTTCTAAATTGATGCACTTTTCCGCTCCTCCCTATATTCTGTTATATTGATTTTAGCCCCAGTCTTGCTCCATTTAACCCAGTGTTAGAGGTCCAGACCTTAAATATTTATTCACTTAATGTAGCCAAACACAGCCAATAGCAATTAAAGGCCTGACCTCTAACACCCTGCTGAAGCAACCGGCCAAAGTTAGAGGCTCATCATCACATGAGAAATCTGAGGTAATTAGACCCCCTTCAGCCCCTGCTTCCCTCCCCCCTGCCCCCTGCCCCAAATACTCTGTAAAATAATACTGTGGCACTAAATTAGACCTCATTACCTATTGAGTCACTCGATCCAGACCTCCCTTACATAGTAATGAGTACTGATTTATTGTGATCATTATTTGGGCATTACAGGTCACTAAATAACATGCTCTGCCCACACATGTCTTCTGAGCTAATAAATATCCTTATAGGAAATATTTTTGAGAGAACTAGCCTTCAGGTTGGTTCAGAAACTTAAGTCACATTAATTTTCCTAATGCATGTAGTGCTTTGATAGGTAAGCCGCAGGGATGGAGGCAGAAAAGGAGACAGAGAAAAATCCCCAAACACAGCTTTTCTCAAGCTGGGGATTCTGGATGGAAACTGGGGAAGTCGTGCAGAGCAAGGTCAGTGGGGAAGAGCAGAAACAAGCTTAGAAAATGTATATTTAAAATAAACCAGCACCCCCCCTCCCCCCCCAGGCTTGATCCAAAGCTGAATGAAGTAATGGAAAGATTCCCATTGAGCTTAATGGACCTTGGACCATATCCAAGTGTGCTTGCAAGTATAAGTGTATGTACATCACTTGTGCACACTGCTACATATTTCTTAAAAGCTTCAGAGCAAATTAAAGTAATTAAAAAATTTGCTCCAGCAACCAAGCAACTTTGGAGTTTATGGAACTTTACACCATCTCCCTTGCTGGTGTGGTTGCTGTTCAACACTGGGGAAAATTCAGATTTGGCAGAGCTTAAATTATATTGTTTGTTGTATTTATCTAGGTAAAATCTTCAAAGGACCCATCAATCAGTTAAAAGGTGAATAAAACAAGTCCATGGGTATTTCTGAAATATGCAGGAATATATTTCCAAAAGAGACAATGGAAGATTAAAAATGGAGACAGAAAAAAAAAAAAGAAAAAAAAAAAAAAAAAATTAATGATTCGAAAAAGATAAAGAAAGGGATAAAAACCCCCCTCTACTAACCATCACACAAAATGTTTTATTGGCTTAGTCCTAGCAAATCCTATAATACATTTTCATTATTTATAGAAATAATTCTGGATTAGTTTGCCATAAAGAAATCGGGCTGGAATGTTTTAAAAATTACAGAAATTAGATGAAATCAGGCTCTTTGAATTATCCATGAGCATTGGGTTAATATAATCAATACTTCAGCCATTACAGGTTGACGTTACATCTCGAGACAATTTTCTAACTTAATAAGATTAGAAATAATAAACTGGTATTATTTCTTTGCGAATTGGGGCCTCTGACCTAGTAATTTAATGGCTTCATTATAACAGCCGTGGAATGTAGAAAGACCCAGCATGCTCCCTCTGCTTTGTCCAAATTATGTGACTTTAAAAAAAGAAAAATAAAAACTTACCAAAACATTTCAAAGGGCTGTGGTGGACATTTTTCACTGGACATGATATGACACACCAGATCATGCTTGTGATTTTATTTTTGGTCCATTGCACCGTAATAGTATAGCATGTATGCTTTCCCATTGAAAAAAGAATGAAGAAAAGCTTCCTTTAGATATGTTTGGAAAGACAATACTGACATAAGATTTCAGGGCTTTGTGCTCCTGCTGTTTTTTGGTGGCTGCTACTCAGACATGTTTACTTTGTAATAGGGAAGGAAAAATAGTCTCTTGGTCATAGAAATAAGGGTCCAAGTCTGGCTTTTCCACAGACCTCTTTACCTCCACGGTTGAATGTGAGCCCTGTGGAGGTCAGGACGGACGACTCCACTGGTGCCCAAACATCCAGGATTTCACTCTTCCATCAGTTTCTGATCTGGAGAGTGGGAACCTGGTAGGGAATTTCCTTTTTCCTGCTATGCGACTGTTTTGTCTATTCATGTATCAGGTCCAGAACAGAGAGATCCATTTGCCACATGCAGCTCCAAGCACCAGAGACCACTGATCCCAGCAAATGCCTGGCTGGGATGCAGATAACAGCTGGGGCAAGCCTCATGCAGTGAGGTGTGGGGCAATTGCACCCAGGGTGCATTTACTTCCTCCCTTTGTGAAGCTTAGGCAAAAACACCAATAATTCAGCAGTCTGATAGGAAACGTGTAGGACACTTACACATACGGCGATGTACACAAGGGAAACAGCACCCCAGAGGACAAAAAGGCTTCAAAGAGTAACCCAAACCAAGGACCAGGACTCTCACAGGAGCTGAAGCCTGTTTTTCAGGATGCAAAACGTACAAGAAGGTATAGCCCTTTCTCAGCAACAACATTCGGAAGATGAAATCCTTATCTTTCCTCCCTTTTCTCCTCCCAGTGCAAGACACGCTTCAATCCTACCTGCTAGAAAACAGTCCTGCTCTAGCGTACATCTGCAGTGCAGAGATGCAGGCAAAAAGAATTTATTTTGCTCCTTATCTTCTCTCCACACCATTTCTAACTCACAATATTTTAGAAAAATAGAAGGGCTTATTCAGAAGGATGCTAATTCAGTTATCTCTACCTGTAAGAGACCCCCGTGTGGTCATTTCCAAATCTCCACGCTAAGCGCATTCACATACACACATCTGTTATAGCAAATGCTTTCTGTGAGCTTTAGAGGAAACGCAACCCAGGATGACAAAACATCAAGGAAAACGGGAGACTCGGCCAAACAATCACCCCTCTGAACTTCTGCTTGAGAGATTTCTGCATGTTTGTGCCTCTGCATCCGTCTTTAATTGGCAGGTTTGCAAAAGCAAGGAAGTGAGAATGAGGGTTCACTAAATACTATGCTTTCTTCACCGTGTAAGTAAGGGAGACATCGCCAAACTCCTCTTTGGAAGGGGAAGCCAAGAGAGTAATGATAAAATTACCCACCTCCCAGGGTTAAGGCTGTATTTTGTACTGGAATCATCTAATTTGAGCTTAATTTTAAGCCCAGCAATGCTTATCACAGACTGGCACACCTATGCTGAAGGATCCACCGTGCTCCCAGACCATTGTGTCACCTTAATTCCACAAGTGGGGAGAGGGGATCTCCGTGGGATTTGCTTGGGGACAGCCGGGGCTGCAGCCCTCGGGGGAGCTGGGAAATGCAGCGTTCCTGCCTCTTGGCAGGGAGAGGCGATGCACAAGCTTCCCATTTCGTCTGCTGGGTTCCTCCTGCAGGATCGCAGGCCAGCTGGTCTTTGATGTCCCTCACTAACGAAAGGTAGCACCGGTCAGGAGGGGGCAGTGGCTTCAGATACCTAATGAGAAGCTCTCTCGGCTGACAGACAGTGCTTTTGCTCAGCCGCATGATCACTCGATTAGGTTTTTTTCTTTGCTTTTAGGAGAGTAAAAAGTATTAGGAGAGTAAGAAGTATTTCGTTGTTGCAATAAAAGAGCACTTTGATGGTGGAAACACTTTTTTCAGTAGCCAGAAAATCGTAAGATATATGTATATATAAATACATTTTTATATATAGAAAAAATATTTGCTTTCAGCATGGAATTAACCCTAAGATAGGAGGCATTTATACGACCTGTGGTACCACTGTTAGCTTTGTGGAAACACTATTTTCTGTCTGCCACAAACGTGTTGGCATTTTTTACGACAGGGTGTATTTCCAGTCACCCCGCCTGCATAACCTGTGCCCATTTAGAAACATGGCGCTGGAATAAAAAGCCGCAGTCGCTGCGGGCTCAAAGCAGTGAGGAGGTATTTAGGCAGCACATACAATGCCCTCTCCTTGAGCAACCGCCACCGGTCTCTGGTTAATGTCTCCGAAACAGCCTGTTAAGACTGTTACTACAAATTAGAGTCTGGATCATTCTAAAATGAAAATAGACTTCTTTCATCTTCCAGATGGCTGTCTGATTGGGAACTGGGCAGGATCACATTTCAGGTTGTGACTTAATGATTCAGGACAATATTTATGGTTATTACCTGACAGAGGGCAGTGAGGAAAATTAAAGCACAGACCCATGCTTCATTTATGACAAAAAACAAATTCATGACAGTTCTCTATATTAGAGGTGGCATCTTTTGCTGGGGGCAAAGTCCGAGCATAGCTCCACATCTGAGCCAGACCTGCCGGGGGCTGCTGCCAGAGCCAAACCCAAAACCCAAACCCATCACCACTTTGATATATGTGCTATCGTCAGAAACAATCTGGTGCTTCCCTTGGAGGAGGTCTTCAGCAGGCAAGATACAAATATGAGCGAGAGCTTTCAGAGGGGAAAAATAACGTAATTATACAGCGCGTTTGGTTGATGGCTGCAGTTGTCTGAAATATTATTCTTTGGGGCATGTTTTTGACATAATTGTTGCCACAGGATAATCCCTTCTGGAGAAAACACAGAGTAATTATGCATGCCCGTTGTAGATATGATTCTGTGTGTGTTTTTCCCTGCAAACGACGCTACTCGTGTTACCAGCCGGTGGGGGTGTAGGCTATTTCGAAGCAATGGGCAATGGTGTTCGGCTAAATCAAATTGAAGCCATAGCTCTGATGACTCTTTCCTGAAGGAAAGAAATTTATTAGTGTTCCTCTCCTGGCTAATCCTTTGCTTTGCATATGGAACAGGCCGGAGCTTTTTTTTTATTGTCAGCTGCTAAAAAAATAAATAGCCCTTTATGAAAGTGACTGCAACTCACAGCATTGGGCTTCCTGGAAATCGGCTTCAGGCTGCAGGATTTCTTAATAAAACAAACAATTCTGAGAGATGAGAGGTAGTTGTTGGAAAAAAAATCGCGAAGATGGCCATCCTTCCCATCACTTAAGCTTGTTTTATCCCCAAGCTAAAATAAGCTCTTTGAATTTGCAGATAGTGATACAAGGAATATTGTTTCCATTAAGAGTATTTTATTTTAGGGGAGACGATTCTGTCCACATCTGTTAAATATTACCCCAAATCAATCAAAATATTATTTAAAGAAATATTTTTCCCAGAGGAGAGGTGCTTCTTGGTTATTCTTTGAGCTGGACCTTTCTTCTCCTCCTCTTGCCCCCTTTTGCTGTGTTGTCACCCCAGCAAATGGCATGTCCAGCAGTGCCAGGGCAGACACGGCCCCCCTCAAGAGTCCCTGGTTGCCTCCTTCCTCAGCCCGGTTCTGGTCCTCCTTGTGGCAGTGTATCACCAGACCACCAGGCAAAGCTGCTCACTGATGTTTGCCGCCAGCTAGTTTGATTTATGCTGGGATTTGCAGGGCTGCCATGGGGAAAGAAAACCACGGGGTGTGAGGTATTTAAATCCCCTCGCATAGCACAGAAATATTAGTCACAACCTTCACAGAAAAAGGCAAATTGTGAGTGTGCAATATGGCTGGGTGCTTGCTTTGTTGTTGCCTTTTGGAGGGAGAGAGTTACAGAATGAAGGTGGGGTTTTATTGTTTAGTAGAATGAGATGCATTTTTATCCTGTTAAAAAAAAAAACAAAAAAAAACCCAAAAAAACCCAAAACCCAAACCTAAATAGTTTGAGCACTGAGACAATGGGGGCAATATATCTGTTTCCCTCTGAGTCTCCAGCCACGCCAGTGGTGATGAGGTAGCACTCAGCCCTCAGCTCTTACCCCCATTTCAACTGCATCTGGTTTATTGTGAGGGGCTGTGTGAGAATCTGAGCAACGTCCTTACCAACCCCCCCAAAATCTCACCCCTAATCTGCAAGACCCCCTAAAAAAATCCTGTGCTGGGTCCCTCCAATACGTGAACTGCCCACAGAGGCACGTTGTCTGGTGGCTTTGTGACAGGAGATAGTCTCCATCACCCCTTCACACCTCTTTTTCCATCTTTGTGCCCCTCTGAGTGCCGTATGGTGAACCCCTCTGCACCTGGGCTGCATCGCTCGGGCCAGGCTCACCCCACCACAGCATCTCCAGCAGCTCCTGCCTCCCTCTCCCAGTGCCTTCTGCATCCTGCATCTAGCCACAGTCAGGCACTTTAAACACTTTCTTAATTATGTAGTGGTGAGCACCTCACTAAAAAATGGGGCTGCAGTGTACAATTAAAGGAAAAATGTATAAACTATCTGATATTGTCAGTATCTGTAGCTCGATGTGAAATTACACCAGGAACAGGAGATTGTTGTCTGAAAAATCCATTTTCTTGTCATTTTTATGGCTCTGTTAGATAATAAAATCAAGAGAAAGATGACTAGAATAACAATAGTATCTCTTCCTAGGTGAAAAGGAAGGGGGAGGAGGAGGAACATAGAGATGGATGTATGAAATCTCTTGTCTAAGTAAACAATCTACATATATTTGCATTTGCCTGTAATCATTGATATAAAATGTCTTCATTAACATTAGGAGCTAGAAATATATGTTACTCCCCCATCCCCAGTTTAGCTGCCTCTTCTGAAATAAAGACTGGTGGCTCTTAAACCCATCAAGCAGCCTTAATTCTCCTCATTTGACTGTATTATTTCAAGTGCCTGAAGATTTACTAAGGAGCAGCTGACGTTAATGAGAGCTGAAAATCCAGAGGAGAATAAACCCAAATTAGGTTTCATTGGAATAAATAAGGGATGGGTCACCATATGCTAAGGCCAAAAGCAGGATGATATTAGGAACAAGTTTTGGGAAAATATTCATGGGTCATATTCAGCCCAGTCCTGCTATGGTATGGAGTTTGCCCAGTCTGATCCTTCATCCATAGCCCCCACTGTGTGAGAAGGTTGAGTTTTGTGTTGCTCTGCCATGGGAGAGTGGTCCAAAGACACCGATGAGACCTTGATTTCACTTCTCTCTCTCACAGAGAGTTGCAGATCTGTCAGTTTTGGGGATAGTTAAGATCATCAGACTTGCTCCCAGTTTCTGCTCCCAACTCAGTGGTTCCTCGAGAGGTTGGTGTGGTTGCACCACAGTTTATGCCTAGCATAACCATGCTAATAAGCTACAAAGTTACTGAAAAGCAAGAAAAAAAGGATATATATAAATGTGTTTTTAATGTGGAGATTTCATAAGATTTCCCTATTAAAATACTCTGTTAAAGGTGACATCTCATTTATCTCTGTGGAACAAAAAAAACCAAACAAGCAAATATTCCAACATCACTTTATGCTTTGTTTCAGAATGTGTAGCTTTTAAAAATGAATGGTGCAAGCCAATCCAATAAATTCTGGTGCTCTTTCCACAAGTATTTTTGCATTGTAAAGTCAATTGGTCTGATGCTCTAATGAGCCAGATATTCTGTAGTTTCAAAACAACATTTTTTTTTTCTTAATTAAAAAGAAAAAAAAAAGAAATAATTTGAATACAAGGTTCTAAACAGCTATACAACTTTGCAGAATGACTGTGGTAATGAGGTGTCTGCAGGAGTCAATCAGCGCAGACAACTTTCACAGAAAAACTCGATGCCTTTCAGACTTTCAAAGAAAAATAAGCCAATGACAAAAGAATAGCAGCTGCAAGCACACGAAGGAAATTAGTTATAGCAGACTTGTAATTAAGCATTGGAAACTGATCAAAAACATTATCCTGTTAGTTTATACCACAGCTTTTATCTACTACAAAATCAATTACACAAAAAATAAACTACACGTGCTCTGAAGTTTTCTCATATGAACGTCCATATCCAGGCTTTGGACTGCAAAGTATGTTTGTTTTCTCAATAAAATATGCACAACACAGAGCAGGGAAAAACTGAGATGAAAAGGGCAACAGAAAAATTGGGAGAGAAGGCTGGCAGAATAATTGACTCTATCAGAACCACACTTTCATAAAAACTCTCAATATTTGTGCAATGAGATAAGCAGCCGGGGTTTTCTTCTGGTGTATGTATTTTTCCATTTTCCTCTGCTGAAAGCATTGAGTAAACAGGAAAAATTGCCATTTAAATTATAGAAATCATTTAACAATAATAGAGCAAAAAAAAAAAAGTAATAAAAATCTAGANTAGGAAAAATTGCCATTAAATTATAGAAATCATTTAACAATGATAGAGCAAAAAAAAAAAAAAATGTAATAAAAATCTAGAAATTTGAGGGGAATCTTACACAGGAAAACTTGGGCAAAAGTTTGCTGTTTGAAAATCACATGTTATTCCCATTAAGTGTAACATGAGAGGGATGGCTGAATGAAATAGAGGCTAGGTGAGCTGAGATTTTCTTAAAAGATTTGGGCCTGGTTTAGCACATGTTTCATACCAACAGAGCTGTTCCTGTTAAGAAAACAAAAATAAGCCCTGGCAGGTTGCAGGCACCCGTCCTTTCCCGGGGGGATCATGCTTGCCACCCCTGGCCACGCTGGTCCCACCACCCTTCCCCAGGGACATCCCTGCTCGAGCTGCATCAGAGGGGCAGATAGGGCTGCTGCCATGGGAAGTCTTTGCTCATTGATGGGTTGTTAAGAAGAGAGGAAGGATTTCCGTCATCAACAAAGGTTGTATTTTATAGCAGGGGTGAGAGCAACTCATTTCAAGTAGGTCATCAAAAGAGGTCTTTTGATGGTGTAAGGTGCTCTGCCCAAAAGGTTTGGAACTGCTGGAGAGGGTACAGCAACGGGCTACTAAGATGATAAGGGGATCAGAGTATCTTTCTTATAGGAAAGCTGAGGGACTCGGGTCTTTTTAGTCGGGAGAAGAGAAGACTGAAGGGAGATCTGACCAACACCTGTAAATACTTAAAAGGTAGGTTTCAAGAGGAATGGGCCACTCTTTTTTCAGTGGTGCCCAGTGACAGGACAGGAGGGAATGGACACAAACTTGAACGTAGGTGTGGCTGCCAGGTGCGACAGCTGCTCCTCAGGGCACCAGTGTTGTAGTCAAAACCTCTACATCCAAAGGGGAACCGATGTGGTGATGCAGAAGCAGCCACAGCTACGAGTCCTTCAAGGACCACAGTTAGACAGGAGCATGTGAAACCTTTACTCCGGTGCCAAGTGACCTGGGCAGTGGTACTGCAAACCGCCAGTTCCGTTTGAAGTCAGCACCTCTGAAATTCGGGCCGGAATTTAAGGGCCCCAGCATGAATATAAAAACCTAACTTTAGGCTCTTCACTTTATAACACTTGGCACGAAATGCTGAGACAAAAAGCAGAGCAGAAGCAAAGAGTATTACTGCTATTACTGTGCCATGTGCACCAGCAAAATATATCAATATGTGAACACGCAGGAACGAGAGGAGGGAGACAGAGATGATGTGCTTTTAATATAACTGAAGCACCAGAAAATCTTTCATGAGCAGGAACAAGACAGAGTTCATGAAAAGGTAAACCCCAGAATAAATTATGAAGCTCATTCCATTAGAGGTATGTATTAAATACCACATGTAGGTATACGGTTGGTTTTCTTTTCCTTTTTTCCTTTTTTCCTTTTTTCTTTTTTTCTTTTTTTCTTCCAGAAATCATTTAGCTAGTGGTAGTTATCTTTTCCTTCTAGGTCATACTCTCTCATGTCGTATTTATTGAGGTGAAGGATATCTGCTCTGAAAATAATGAAATGGTGTTGTTTTGTTTTGTTTTAAAAAAAAAAGAAACAGTGATAAGGGGCTAGATTCAGCACAGGGGTAACTTGAGTGCAGCCAGTGCAGTTACACCACTAAATAACTTGCCTCACTGTCTTTATTAACACATATGCCTTGTATGTATTGTATTTAGCCATCACCACATAACAAAGGCAAACACATCTGCATCCCTAATGTGTACAGTGGAAGCCCACTAACCCAAACACTTGGGATTGTACCACCGTTGGGGTAATCAAAAATGTTATTGCAGCATGGCAGTTATTAATGTGTGTGCAAATTCTTCTGCTTTTTCCATGCAAATAAATATTTGGNTTTTTTTTTTCTTTTTTTCTTCCAGAAATCATTTAGCTAGTGGTAGTTATCTTTTCCTTCTAGGTCATACTCTCTCATGTCGTATTTATTGAGGTGAAGGATATCTGCTCTGAAAATAATGAAATGGTGTTGTTTTGTTTTGTTTTAAAAAAAAAAGAAACAGTGATAAGGGGCTAGATTCAGCACAGGGGTAACTTGAGTGCAGCCAGTGCAGTTACACCACTAAATAACTTGCCTCACTGTCTTTATTAACACATATGCCTTGTATGTATTGTATTTAGCCATCACCACACAACAAAGGCAAACACATCTGCATCCATAATGTGTACAGTGGAAGCCCACTAACCCAAACACTTGGGATTGTACCACCGTTGGGGTAATCAAAAATGTTATTGCAGCATGGCAGTTATTAATGTGTGTGCAAATTCTTCTGCTTTTTCCATGCAAATAAATATTTGGGGCAGAAGACAGAACACAAAAAAAAAAATAATGTACTTTTGATGTTAGGCATATAAACTGCAAAGAGTCCTGTGCAGGCGGTGCTGGAAGCAAGAAGCAGCAGCAGGATTGCATTTAGATAACCACTGTCAGAGAAATCCATCTCCTAGCCTGGGTTTGCACTACTGGATACCACAGACCCACCTCTGGAGACGAGACTTAAAATCAACACTGAGAACCTGCCAAGGTCTTTCTCAGTCTCTGACTTGAGGTTTTGGGCAATTGCGGAGACAAAACTAAATGATCCAGTGCAGTACCTCGATTCAGGGAAAAACTGTTGCTCTGTGTGATGGACACCTTTCGAGCCAGTACACAGTGTATTGAGGTGCACTGGAAAGAGGCGAAAGACAAGTTGGTGGGTGGAGATGCAACCTAAAAGGAGGTGATTAACCTCCTGAACGTGTGGAGGAAGAGTTAAACCTTTACAGGAATGAGAGACCTGGAGGGATTTTGTGGTTAGGTGTCTTGCTAACCCTTGCTTCTGCAGGCAGACACATCATTTGGTCTTTGTAAACTTCCTAGGAGATCAAGATCAAGTCGATGTGTAGTGGCCTGAATTGGGGTAGTGGCTCAGCCTCAGGTAATGGACTTGGTGAGGAGAATGGGAGAGAAAGATGGAGCAGAAAGATGGAAGGTGCTTTAATATAATGAAAACAGTGGGGAAAATGAGTAATTTTGCCTTTTTTTCATAAAACCTGTCACCTCTCAATATCAAGGGCCAATTGTAAAGGACAAATATCAGACATTTGCTACTGAAGCTGACCAATGGGCCAGCTGTTTTTCCCACAGCTCTTCCACATTCATTGATAATCACACACAAATGTCAGAAGGACCTTGGGAGTCCACAAAGCAGCTTCTGCCCTCTGCCATGTTTAGCCTTACCTTTTCTCATGGCACCCCTTCTGCAGTGGGTCCACGCTGGGTCCTCCCTATGGACTGCTACCTTGGGGACATCCTTCCACAGGCAGAAAGAGCAGCAGATAGCAAAGCCCAGGAGGAGGCATCACTGACAACTTCACCCAGTTGCAGGCATATTTTATACCTGCCAGATTTCCCTGGTGCACTTCTTCCAACCTCTTGCTCTGTGCAATATCAGAGAAGTCACGGAAGGTCAGGAAAGTGTTCCCAAATCATGTGGAAGTGAGGAATTTAGAGTGAGCCAGATGGAAGAAGAGTTTCTCTGATTTATGATGTACTGTTGGGCAGATAAGAATGTGCAAGAGATAAGGCGGGGAAGATCTCTTAACCCCTCACCTGCCTTTTGGCACCGAGCATATTTCAAGGTGGATAGGTGGCCTCTGAAAAGTTAAGATTTTGTCAACAGCTGTCACATCCTACACAATCTTTCCACATGCCTCCATGCTCTCTTCATCTGGGAATAGGAAACAACTGTTGCTACGGGGAGGTAAATGGTGGTGTTAATCACTCTGAGATCATTCCATAGAGCAAAGGCATAATATGATTTATTCTCACCAGTCAAGAATTTGCCCCTTGATAATAGCAGTTGCAATCCAAATTCCCCAGGAAGCAGGAAAGCTCTCCTGGTGTGGGCAAGTGTGAATATGGACTTTTGTGTGTGAGGATACCTTGCAGCTCTCAGCATTTGGAAAGCATATCTAGTAATTTACTCCATTTCTTGTGTTTATAAACACACATCTGTTATTTGAGTTTCCACTTTTGGGTGAATTTATGGTGATAGCCCATCTGCAGGAGCTCTGGGGCTTTTTTTTTTTTTTTTTTTTTTNTTTTTTTTTTTATTTTTTTTGTATGGAGATATTGCCTTTAAGGTTTAAAGAAGTCACTGGTGACTGCAGCATAAATATTAACCAGGTTGAATCTGCCAGAGGCATCGCATGGCGTGCAGTGATGTGACTTGCAGAATTTTGCTGTCTGATAAAGCTTATGGAAAATTCCCTCAATAGATTTATTTATGGCAACAGATTAAACCAGACTCCAAGCAGACTGCGCTCGATAGGTTCAAGAAAGAATTTCTAATTTATTAGAGATTCCTTTGTTTTTTGCTATCACGTTTCAGTCACGTTTTCACTCTTGATAAGCAATTGGTTCCTTCCTTGGGGAGCATGGGGAGGTAGTTCCTGTCTTGAAATTCTTAGAAGGACAGATAAATCGCTTGAGTTTAAGCTTTTAAAGGAACCTTTCTGTAAATACTTCAGGCACAATGCACACATTTTAAAGTTTTTCCCACCCTGTTCCTTTGCTGTTGGAAATATGGAATCTTTTTTCAGTTTCTTGAAATTTTCTTTTGTCTCATGTTTGTGATGGCTTTAAGAGCTCTCCTGCATCCTGGTCAGTCCCCATCATCAGCAGCACAGAGAAGGGTCCAGGCTTTTGGGGACACGGCGAGCAGGGGTTCCTGGAGATGTGACGGGGGGAAGACAACGGCAGACCTCCTCGCGGCAGTGCCTGCTTCTATTCCTGCTGTCAGCCAGAGCAAAATCAGTGCAGTGTTTTGTTGAGAGACAGCTTGGAGAAAGGCACCAACAAAGTGTGCAAGATTCACTGACAACAAACAAGAAGGTCAACAATTTTTTTCCTTTTTTTTATTATTTTAATTTTTATTCTATTTTATTCATTTTAATTCATTTTTTAGGAGGAAAATATGACCATTTAAAGTTTCTTTTCAAAGGCAGAATTTGCTGAAACAAAACTGTAAGGAACCCCTCTGAGAAGAGATATCGGTCTTATATCGAGCTGCCAGTTGAAATTATCTGGAGTGGATGTCCTGAGAGACCAGCAGGAATTCTTTTCCACCAAAGACTGATGGAGGCTTCCCATTCAAATGTTTTAAAAGCTGTAGAGAATTAAAAATAGAAGCCCCGCTTAAGGGGGAGAGACTCCTTTGGGGGGTACTTTGTTTGCTTTGGTTTATATCTCCCTGGGTTGGAATGCAGTAAAAAAGTGAAGAAATTAGAATCTTGCAAAGAAATGTAACCTCATACAAAACTGAAGGGCAAGGAGCTCAGTTTGCGTTCTGGTTTTATAATCAGTTCTGTTTATAGTAGGAAAGAAATATCCCCTTCTTGAATTCAGTGTATGCAGCTTTTCTTAGCTGTTCTCTCTTTAGGTAAACATTAAAGGAAATATGTCTTCAATAATTTATTATCAAGAGAGCAACTAATGGTAAATGCAGGTGTGTACCATGGGCATGGTGGTGTTATATACGCCAACATATATAAGAGAGTGGCAATTTTCTCGTGGAGCTTTTTCCTGATCGTACGTATTCAAGCAAGAGGAGCTGCACAGAAATGGCACTCAGTGAAGGGGAGAAACATGGGGGGTGGTTCAAAACCCTGAGCTGCTTCATTGCATTAGACTGTTTTGACACCCTTACGTGGCCTCCGGAGATACTGTATGTTTCTTTGGAAGGGAGATTACATGGTAATAGGGCTTTTAATTACAAGGGACTAAAATATCTTTCGTATTCATTTTCTACTTATGTTGCCCATAATTCTTTAAGGCCACAGTCTGCAGCTGATGGATGGTAAGCTAGAGACATCTAATCCACCTACCCTTAGCTCTGGCATATATGCCCCATTTTTAAGACACTATTTCCTAAATTTTAAATTTAGAAGGAATAGGCATGTACTTGATCTTTCTTGTCCTTCTATGTTAAATGGTTTTGTGCCATGGGTGTTTTTAGAGGCAGGGTGGGTATTTCCTCTGCATCTGTGGACTGATCTTATAATCTCTGGGGCAAATTTTGCTATTGTGAAGATAAAATTTGTAGCTGCACCTCAGAAACTGTTTCTTCCATACTGCTACCCAGTGAGCAGTATGCAGGCAGGCAGAGGTGAGGTAAAAATTGCATCTGCTTTTGAGACTTATTTTTCCAAAAGTCAGCTTCCACATGACCTTATTGTTGTTCTGTGTCTTTTATAAAATCCCCTTGAGATTCTTTTCAGCTGTGGATTGGTGCTCACAGTGATCTGCTTTGGCAAGACAGTGGCATAAGGGTGTTGGTGTGCTCCTTCTGCAGTTTTTGTGGGTTGCTCTGCCTGAGGCCCCCAGTGGGGACCCTCCTGCTTGCATCACTGTGATGCCCTGGGCACGAGGTGCTCTGCAAGAAGAGATGTTCTCTTGCAGGGACACACAGACATCTGAGAGGGAGGAGGAGGGGGCAGAGCAAAAGCTGAGACTGTGGTGCCCACAGTTTAAGTTATGATGTGTTCTGCTCTCCTTGGCTTCTCCAAACAGGAGGTCCAAGCAGCCTGGCATGTGTGCACTGTGGAGCTTTCCAGGGATACTTTGGATAGTGTGAGGCAGAGCCCAAGGGCAAAGATGCAGAACAGTGGTGTTGGCATTTACAGAGCAGCCATGGGGACCCCCTTGGCTACACAAAATAAGGAGGACATCAGAGACCACTAACCCATCATCCACGATCCCTGGTTTCACACTCTGAATCTCAAATGTACAGATGGTTCTTAATGGGTCATCAACCAAACCTGAGTTAAAAAGGGAGATGTGATTAGTACTGCACCGTTTAATGTATGCAGGCAACCCATTTCAGCTCTAACAGTAAAGAAGAATGGCTCTAGCTACAGACACCCACTACAATGGCAAATTGCTCACACCTGCTTATCGTATGTGAAAGGCTCTGAAGAGGCAACATGCTATATAATTGCTAGGCATCGTCACAATTAATCATTTCCTGCGTGGAAACTGAAATATGGCAAATATATTGGTTGCAACTGAATATTATCACCTGATGCAGACACGGCTCACCTCTCTTTGCTTGTTATGCCAACAAAGAAACGTGCAGGATACTGCCACCTCCTTTTCCTCAGCTGGTATATGGGGAGCCTGCATCTTTGTTTCTGTGCTCTCCTGATGTTCTCCTCTTCCTTGGTGTCACTCTGGGCTGGATTCTGTCCTGGCTTAACTCACCTGTCCAACTTATCCAAGTTCAGTGGGAGTGGGAATGCTCTTTAGTTTGT
Source organism: Pedionomus torquatus (assembly GCA_013398155.1). Classification (NCBI taxonomy): domain Eukaryota; kingdom Metazoa; phylum Chordata; class Aves; order Charadriiformes; family Pedionomidae; genus Pedionomus; species Pedionomus torquatus. The sequence goes on from VZRU01017423.1 coordinate 129,839, forward strand.
TTCTTCTTTTTTGAATGTTCAAGAGAAAGTACTTGACTTAGCTTTAGCTGATATTTTTCCCAGAGGGAGGCAGGCTGTTAAATATTTGCTCCAGTGCATTGCCATTTGATGATATCCTAGTAAGCAGAACATTACTTACTCAAGAGAGTAATTTTTTTTTTTCTTTTTTAAGCTTTTTAAGGTAGTCTAGGTTATGAAGAGATGTGAGGATTCTGTTTTACAAACTCAGGCCTGGCTTGTACTGCTTTTGATGTGTGTGGTCACCTCTGCAGGCAAGTTGTGCTGGAACAAAAACAGCCCTTGACACCCTTAGCCAGGTATAGCTGGGCATGTGGCTACATGTCATTGCTAAGTATATGGCTACACGGGGGAAAAGCAAAGGAGGATTAGACTTCCCAAAGCAGTAGCTTGGTAAAGTGCATGTAACAGTTTTATGGTTGGTCAGACAGAGTTTATACAGCAATTTATCCAGGTCAGTCAAAGAAATTTTGATCCTCGGATGACAACATTTGCAGGGTTTTGGGGAAGGAGTAACAGCAGCAATATTTTTATGACTGAGCTCAACTACACAAATTCTGTTAAACAACACCTGGCTGACAGATTAGCATCACCACTGGTTTATCGTTCTATTTGTTTTGGGATTTTCCTGCTATTTTAGCATGTTCTTGTTGAGATCTGAATCCTGACCCATGTCGATGCAGCTCGCCAGCGTCCAGCTGAGGGGTGGGACTGACCATTGCAGACAGACCAAAGGAATGATAATTGTATGTTATTTTTTATCAGTTGTGCTTACAAGGCAGTATCAGCAACCCTGGTTTACACTGAAAAAGCTCTGCCAGCAAAAGCAGCAAAGCCCCCCTGTGGAGATACAGCTTATACTGGCAAAAGGAGTTTTTCAGCGTGCATATTTAGACCACCTCTTGGGATGACTTAATTTACACTGGCGAAAGGCACTCATTTGCTGGTTTCATTGTTTACTTCATTTTTGTTTGGTGGGGGTTTTCCCCCCTCCCTTTTTTGCCAGTTTAGCTAAGTCAGCTAGGGGTAAAGAGTTTTCCTCTTGTATTTGCACAGTCAAAATGTTTTTTTATAGGCCTGACCTTACTAATTAGGATTTGTGTTTCTGGGATATGATAGAAGATGGACAACATATTCTCAGACTTCCTACAGGGTCTTCAGCATGCACAAACCCAAATCCTACCTTGATTACTGCAGGATTCCCCTGTGCTACTTAAAGGATTTTAGTCTTCAGATAAAACACGCGTGCATTCTCCAGAGCTAGTTCTTATTGTTAGCAGCCTATGGACTTCCCAAAACGTAGGACTAGGAGTGTTTCCTATACTTAAGGCAGGAGACCCACAGGCAGATGTGCTACCTGCAGTCATCTGCAGGAGCACGAGGAGGAGATTGTGATGGAATTCAAACCCCACTGAAACAAAAGCCATTTGACTTCAGTGCATTTCAGCTAAAGGCTTTGCTGCTCAAAAGGGGAAAGCTCCACACCACTTCTGCACTGTCCTGCTGTGCTAATTCTCCAGGGGCTTCACAAGGCATGAGTGGCTGTACGGCTCTGCTACATTTTATTCTCACTGCCCTTTCTCTGTAGAGCTCAGTGAAACACAGCCTGATGATGAGAAGGATTTCTGTTGAACAGAATAACCTTTGGATGTGACTTTTTACACTGTTCTGTGACATGATATGTAAAAGTCTCCTACAGAGATGGTGATGAGCTGCTGGTAGACATGAATCTTTTTCACCTAGGAAGACTATGACATAATTGATGGATAAAAATGGAATGACAAAGGAATTTTTAAATCTTTCTGCAATCCCATATATCCTGTTCTGCTTACTGAATTGCTCTGTAATTCTCCTCCCTGTGCTTCCTATCCTCCTGTCATTCTGCCTGACTTGTGAGGGTATAGAAACCTGCCCTTGTTCCCCACCAAAAGAGCAGCAACAGCAAAGAACAGAAACAGGAACAGGCTGGTCTATAAAACAGGAGAACACCTCCACAGATGGCAATGTCTCAGAAACTCAGTGTGTTATTGAGATAATTCACAACTTCATTGTCTTCCTGAACAGCACAAATATATATATATAAAGGGATCTTAGAAATCCTTTTTCTTTTTTTTCTTCTATAAACAGTTCTTATTCCTATTTTCCACACAGATCTGGGTGTTACCACCTATGATGCGTGTTATCACAGCAAGCTGCTATCTAAGGCACAGTTGTACATTTTCAGCTGGGGCCACACAGGGGTATGTAAAATGTCCCAAACCCAGCTGCACTTACTAAGGCTGTCACTAAGTTGATGACGTCTCTTGAAACTTTTGTTCCACATTTTCTGGCTGTTGGCGAGGGGACACGTTAAGGCCCTGAGGAAATGAAGGCCAGCGCCCTGCAGAGCTTAGTGCACCCTGGCAGATTTGATGTGCTCGGCAGCACTCTCTGACACTGAGAACTGGGATGAAAAGTGGACACCTTTTGCCTTCAGAAAATCATGACTGTATTTAAGCTGACATTTTGGAATGGCCCCAGACTTGTACCCAGGCGTTTTTTGTGAAAGTGATATTTGGATGGGGATTGCACTAACAATTTAATAATAATCATGACCAGCACTGTCAACCAGGCATTGCCTGCAAGTCCTCAGCGGGTTTAGGTGTCCTGAGAAGTGAGAACTATCCCCACCTTTCTGAAGGGAGTGTTATAGTGAGACCAGACTGTCTGGCCTGAAAAGTCCTCCTCTGTCCGCTCATCTGATGAGCAGCATCAGGGATAGAATACCTTATTCAGGAGTAACAAATACCACAGACAAGTACAAGGAGTGTGTGCACCTGAGTTTGAGCAGGGAGAGGTTTTCTGAAATCCTGCATTTATTTTTTTTTCCTGGTGTTTGTTATGCCCAGGGGATGGTTGGGAAGCCAGAAGTGAGACAGGACAATCTTGGCTAAGGAATTTTTTTAAGGAAAGAGAAGCGTTGTAAAGCTGCACTGAGACAGTCAGCTCCAGTTGCTCAAGCCCAGAGGTTTGCTGTGGCATCTAAGGTGAGCTCCCCAGCCACAGATACCAGACAGAAAAAGAAACAACAAAGAGAAGGAGCTGCATCTTACACAGTGATTGCAGGCAGTTTGAATGCAGCCAGCATCACCCAGCTCCTGCTCCTTTTTATGAGATTTCAACCTCACTCCCAGATGAAAAGGTATATGTGTTGGTGTCATAAATGATGTCACGTGTTAGCAAAGCAGGAGTTAGCTGAGATTAAAACTTGTGAGAGCAAAAAAGAAAACATTCATAGAATATGCATAGGAAGCTTACATACAAGATAGAAAGCATTATGATGGCAAAGGCATGTGCTTGGTGTCGAGTGGATTTTTGACTTTCTGTGCAAGAACAGTGCTAAAAATCAGGTGAATAAACAGTTCCTATCCAATTACTAGGGTTTATGGGATTTGAGATTTTTTGATGAAAGAGACATAGTTTCATTCTGCAGTGTTGCATGCCATACAGCAAAGAGAAAATTTGCTTCAAAGAGGCAATATTATGTATTTTTATGGCACAGAATAATATTTCACTCTAAACATGTCAGTGCAGATGGATCTGTGGCGGCACTTTTCCAAACAAAGCAGCTGCAGAATTTAGCTCAGTCAAATCATACAGTTGTACTGTATATTTGTATATGTGTATATATACATACACATATGTCCATATACACACGCACGCACATATTCTTGTAAATATATACATAAGAAAACATAAATATATGTGATACTCCTTCTCTTGTCCACCCATATACAAGAAGCACAGGGGGTGAATGGTGTTTGGGCAGGAAGGGTCATATCCTTGGCTGGACCATGGAAGTGCCACCATTTGCCCTTCCAATAGCCCATCATGAAAGGGATCCCTTCTTTCCAAGCTTACATGAAGAGACTTTCTGTATGGTCCTGTTGACGAAACTGTGATATGTGCCCTGTTTATTCATGTCCCTTTTCACTTGTTTGTCTCATGGTTAAATTTTAGATAGTGAACTTGTCAGATATGAGCCCCTAAACTGTCTTGAGTCAGTTGGTGCATTTGGATCCTGTCTAAATACTTGTCTATGACAATTAACATGAAACACTATTAGTGCAGGAGCCTTATGTAATAAACTGTAGTTTACTCCCTTCCTGTTTACCTATTGGAATAAGGTCTTTCTTGTTTAAACTATATTTGGTATTGTTTTGAGGTGATAGTTTCTTGGTTTGTTTGGGATTGCTTTTCAGTCTAGTATGGCTCTGTGATGGCAAAGATTAAGGCTGGTGCAGGATTCAACATGTTTTTGGGAGATGTCCTGGCAAGAGAGCAGGTGAAAAAGGAGAAGAGCTTGGGGGTCCACCCAGCTTAGGAGTGAGCAAATCCAGCCTTTGGAGACCCACAGTAACACGGACGTTCACTGGGGGAGTGCAACAGAGGGAATTTATGCATCAAAAGCCCTGTGGTACCAACGTCTGGGGAAAGCTAAACAGTGCCTCTTTCCCAGATTTGTCTAAAATCACACCCAATAGAGCTGAGAAGGTGCTCAGCAGTGAGATAAAGTGATACCATGAGGGAAGATAAGAACCAAAGAGACAGCTAAGCTGTACAGACTGGGTCATGGCCTATGACTCTGCCTAATTTTGCCTGTCCAAAACACATTACCTGCCTGGGCATCATTTTCCAAACTTGCAGAGATAAGATGATATTTACTTGCTTTCATATCTACACTAGAAAAAAAGGACCGTTCCTGGATCCTAGTTGTAAGTAGTACACAACTGGTTGCCACACTCTTTCCAGTCCAAGGTCAGCGGCCAGAAGGAGCTCCTAGAAAGAAATCTAATTAAAGCTGTCATCTCCAGCCATATTGTAAATTACCCGTTTGTATGTGGCAGAAGGAAATGCTTTCACAAGTGTCTGCTGTGTGTTTCTTAGTCAGGCATCAACAAAGTCTGGCAACTATCTATGTTAATGTAATTTTAATGTAACTATCTAATGTAATGAAAATCCCTAAAATAATGTCATGATAATAGCTGAAAAGAGTTTAACGCTATTGTAAGATGAAGGATTTAGACTCATTACCGCAGTATCATTTTTAAAAGATATTATGCCTCCTCTGTGGGATTTTCAGGCTCATATTAAGCTTATAACACATATTAGCCATGACTACTTCATTACACCCATTTATCCAATGACCTCAGACACGTCAGCTGCCAGCTCCACCTTTGCTCAGATCAGAACAATAGGTTGTGTGTTGTTTAAGAGAGTGAGAGATTTTTGGAAAATGATGCTGCACCTCACAGTAATATTTAAGGTGCATACCTTTGCAGGAGGCATGGATGTGTTTCCCAGCTGTTTTCCTCCTCTCAGAATTCCTCCTGGCTGAGAAAGATTTAAAGCCCAGCAGATTCTCCCTGCCTAAGGAGGGAGGGAAGGAGGGAGGAAGGCAGTGTATGGAGATACCATCTCAGTGGAATCAGAAAGCCCATCTGCACCATGAACTCTTTTCTTTCTTGGACTGAGAACTGAGGAACACATTTTGTGAAGGGTATAGGTATTCAGTTTTGTGGCCGTTTCACCCTCTGCAGGCTTTTGGGACATCTTTCAGTTTTCATGAAATGTTATGTCAGAGTTACTGTTGACTCTGTCATCAAGCCTTCCACATACTGACAAAAGTGTTTTCCCTAGAGAAGAAGTTGGGTGATGTGATTTTTCAAATAGTTTTGATTAACGGATGGATAAGATTCCCACTACAGTTGTTACGAACATGGGAAAACTGAAATATGTGAATGACAGGGACAGTCTTCTTTCTGACAACTTTCTTTTGATTTACCAAAAAAAAAGGCAAAAAACCTGCATCTTTTGAATTAAAAAATTCTGGTGGGCAGAAGACTTTGTGAGATCTTCCCTACAGGAGTTTTGTGAAGGGAAATGCAGTGGGAAAAAGATGCTGGCAGAGCTTCTTGCAGTGATTTGGTCCCATCTGTAAAGGGACCAAAAGAGCACCCAGTCCAGTCCTTCAGAAGCTGCCAGGGAGCTACTCGTGTGTTTGCACAGCCAAGAAAGGAAAAATACAACCTCCGGCCGTGAATCTTCCAGTAACCCAGGACTGGGTTGCAATTGCGTATAGCACACACTGTAAAGACACTTCTTTTCACCTACCATATGGATAGGTGAGCTACTCAGCTTTGGGTTTACACTGTTTTCCCCATGGAGGTAATGAGACAATACTCTCTTACCACTGGGAATACCCATGCAAGTATGTTTCAATTTATGTAATGGTCCATCTGCCAGTAAAAGAAGCGATAGAAAAGCACAGGGGTCAGGGGCAGATCTATTATAGAAGGACAGCATATGGCAATGCAGCCATTAGATGAGCAACTCGTACTCTTGAGAATGCTTTAGGAGTGACAAGGGGTTAAGGCTGTTGGTTCACTGCTGAATTCAAGACTCAAAATGAAAGAATGTAAATGCCTTGTACGAGCGTGTTTTAAAATAACAGTTTTAAACAGCCATAGGGACTCTGTGCAAGAGAGACGGAAAAGTTTTGAATAATGCATGCAAGATAATTTCCAAAATCACCCTTTAACTAATACCACATTCTTTTCACTGTCTCCATATTCATGATTCACCGTTTGCTAATCCTGATGCATAAGGAATGAAGATAGCCCCTGTGGATAAGACCTAATGGACACCATCCTGGAATAATATACAGAACTCAACATCCAGACATGTGTCTTCAATTTAAAATAATTCAGCAATCATGTTCAACCAGAACCTGATTACACAAAATGGGACTTTTTAACTCCCAGACTTGGATCAAATTTTAAGGCCAGAAGAAAAAAAGAAAAAGTGCTATGTTTATACATTCCAGATACTGTGGTTGAGTTATCTGCACACAAATTTAACTGTTTCTTTGAGCCTCTTATCAGCTCATCTGCAACTATTTTAAATGCTTTTGCTTTACCTGCCCTTTGTAGTTCCTCAGTGATTTTTCCAGCATTCCAGAATTGTGATGAGTGGATTTCCTGGATCTAGAAATTAATTAAAAATGAAGCTGAGTGACCATGCTCCATTACAGTAAATTGTAGCCTTTTTTTTTCCAAACAGCAACTGTTACAGTTTTGTTCTTTTATTTTTCTTTCCATAAATACTGAAGAGAAAAATGACGCTGACTCAAAAACATTAATAGCAAGCTTTAGCAAATTGCCAAATGTTGTCTCCTTTTGCAAAAGCAGTGGCTTCACTTTTTCCTGTGGTGCCACACTTTCTGTGCCAGCTGCCCTTCACCCTCGTACTCAGGAAGCTTTTAGCATCTCTTCTCCCGTTCTGTAACAGAAAGGGAAGGAAGAGATGATGCTTTAGGCTGTCTGGTCCTGTGATGGCCTTGAGGAAGGTCGCAGGCTAGTGGAGTGTTTTGTGAATAAGATTTGGGTGCTGGTTAAATACCTGTGGTTGTATTGCTATAAGCCAGCTTTATTGCAGGAGAGAACTGTGCTCTGATCAAGCGTTTATATAGGGAACACCACTTAAATCACCAAAGATCCCTATAATCACCAAAGGTCTCTGCAGATCTGGTCTCTTAGGACTGAAGATGAAATGGCTGAGACAAGACAGAGATGCAGAAGTTGCAGACTTTCCTTTTTCTCCCTTTTTTTCTTCACAGTTTGATTAGAGCTGAGTGAGTCTTTCTTCCACTGTCATGATAAAATCCAGAACAACCACCTGGCTTGAGGTTCACTGTCATGACCCATTTTTCACTAGCATCAGACCTATTACAGTCAAAGACTTCTTTGACATACTTTTTAAAAATGAGTGAGATGGGATGCAGGGAAGAGCTGGGAATGCTGCCTTGCAAGGGGTATCCTCTGTTGTAAGTTTTGGTGTTCCATCTTCAGGTGTGGGTACTTCTGGGAGACACCCTAAGGTACCATCTTTGAGAAGGCTGCCTCTTTATGGGAGTTAGATTTTAGAGAGATATGTTCAGTGTCTAAATGATGGCCCCTGCTAAAAAGTAGTGTGTATGGAGGGCCCTCTTCTCTATCCCCTCTTGCAAATGTGCCTTTGCAGCGCTACAAGACTCTCTGAGTTCTTGTAATTACCCCCCATGAGTTACTCAGCTTTCATACACCAAGAGCTAAACCTCTGGTGTTGCAGGGCCTGAAAAGCTTGAAAATCATCATGTAAGTTAGAAAATAAGTAAGAAGACAAGTTAAATATTTTAATTCATTTTATATTCATGCTATTTGAAAGGCAGTTTCATGATACAGACATAAGTTGTAGAGGTTGAAAGTTAGAGGTTACTAATGCCAGTCTTTCACTTAAGGCATTTCTTGGGAATGTACTTGCTCTGCTTGTGGAAAAACATCATTAACAGCATGATGAGAGGTGCCTTTTACTCTGTCCCCAAGTGCTCTGCAACATGATGATCCCAAATTGAGGGCAGGAAAGCCTGTAATCAGTAATCTGTTGGCATCTGAAGGGTTTGATCGTAGAGCTGTGTGGGAAAATGTTCTCCCCAGTCCTTGTGAAAATATTCACAGGGATTTTGACATTTTTCCTTGCCCTTCCTATATCAGGACTGAAAGTTAAAACCAGAAAAAAAAATCTGCAACACAATTATAGACAGAAAACACACTTTTTGAATTAAGAAGGGTAAATAAACCCCATAACTGGTAACTTCAAAATAATTAATAATCAAAATAATTAATTTGAATGTTAACATTTTTTAAGATAAACCTCTTTTTCAATACCATGTATTTTCCAAATAAGCAATATTTTTTTGAAACAGAAAATTAATTTATTGTTTAGAAATCACAGGTGTGGGATACTTTGACCATTTCAAAACATCTTCTTTTCCTTCCCTCTTCCCGAAATCTCTTTTCAACTGGGAGAGTGATCCAAATGGAAAATTGTTCTGGGTTTTAGTAGAGATGTGCCTTTTCCAGTTCAATCCTTTTATTGAAAAACTCTAATGGGGATAAAGCTGATGGTGGGAGTGGAATCATGTAGAATGTGGAGTTTTGTATGAAACCCTCTTGAAAATGGGTCCCATCCACCCCACTGACACATGCAGCCCTGAAGATGCGATTTGTTTGCCAAAGGCCAGCCACATGGCCCTGTGACAGTGCTGTCCCATATCCCCTCCTCATGCTGTAATGTTACACTGAGGGGCTTTGCTCCCACTGCATGAGCTGAAGCCAGAGAGCATATATTTTAACACAAGTGTAACAGACAAAAAACTATAGATTTCTTATTTTCTTTGTCCTGTCCTTCTCTCAAGAGGAAGATCCTGGCCAGAGGAACCATCTCACTTATTTCAGGGATGTATGTAAGAGGACAAAAAAGCCCGCCCCATGCTCTTTACCCTCTTTTTCATCCCAGCTGCCAAATCCTGACCCAGCCAGCCCCGTTTCTGCATTAGTTCACAGAAATAGCTGATATAAACATTTCTGATGCTAACCTCTCCCAGGTCTCCTCCAAGCTGACTGCTTCTCTCTTAAGCCAACTTCAACTTAGCGCTTCATCACGAGAGCACGGGCCAGCACTCTGCAATGAATGTCACCATGGTCTTTCTGGGCTGGACAGGAGCCTAATGGGTACACAGTGGTGAGATCATGAGCTAGGGAGGGGGTTGTTTTGACAGTTGAAAATCTCTGGCAAATACATCCCATCCAGAAAACGAATTACTTGCTTCTAGGAAGATATACACACCACTGAACCATCTGCAAAGGCACAGGTAGTGTTGTTAGTTATTGCCAGGGACTAGGAATTGTGTGGGGTGAGTTTTGGCAGGAAATTAGTACCAGAACAAAGTGTCACAGATGCAATATGTTATTTGGGCAGGAACCATTTCAAATTCCCTAATTCCCTTTTTTTTTTTTTTTTTTTTTTTTTTTTTTTTTTTTTTTTTTTTTCCCCCTTATTTTT